>JAMPIV010004796.1:0-432500 GCA_024509875.1 Oreohelix idahoensis
CACGTTTGGTCCCTGTATGGTGAAGGGAGCAACCAGTAAGTACTTTTCAAGTTTGGTTATTGCCCAGATCAACAGATAACAGTTCTTTGGTCAACAGTTGAATACTTCGTTTCCTCTACCTCCGGCTTTAGCTTTCCTTGAGAAATACAAGAGTAGGAATGTATAATGGCGCCGTCAATGGTTCTGGAGCAGGCATGCACCAATTTGCCGTATTACTAGCATCTGTTCGTAAAGAAAAATCTTTTGGAAGCAATTCGGGAATTCTTAAATTGGTTCATGCGAGAAACAAATTTATAAATTTTGTTGAAAGTGTCAGTGCATGTACAAGTCCATGTGACCTTCACCGGCAAATCTTTTTTTAACAATGGAGTGAATACAGCCGTGATGGTTGACAAGTTTGGTATGAATCTTATGTAATATTGAACAAGTCCCTAACAAACTCCTGACCCTGTTTCTACGTCCTGAGGAACTCTATGTTTCGAATTTTTGGAGACCTGTAACTAGGTAACGTTCGGATAATCCCGAATCCAATGATATGTCCCCAAAAAGGTTATCTCATTACACGCGATTTGCACCTTTGTAGGTTTAGCAGGTAGATGATAATCCCCTAGAGTGTCAAAAACATATCGAAACATGTTCATTGTAATATATTTCCTCAAACGACGAACTAAACAAGCATATGTCGTCAATATATGTAATAACGTCTGGTCTACCTGATAAAATTTGTCGCATCAGGCGAATGAAGGTAGCTGGCGCATTAACAAGCCCAAAAGGCATCACATTCCACTGGTATAGACCTTGTGGAGTGGAAAATGCGGTGTAGTACTTAGCCTTTTCGGTCAGTGGTATCTGCCAATAACCTTTAGTTAAGTCTATCTTACTAAATATAGTTGCGTTGGATAGACGTGGCAGTAAGTCGTCAATAAGTGGATGTGGTTCGCTGTCAACTATAGTCTTAGCATTTAATTTTCTATAATCAACACATAGTCTAATGTTATTGTCCTTCTTCCGGACAATCACTAATGGAGAAGAGAATGGCGAATTACTAGTCTCAATGATTCCGAGAGACAACATCTGTTCAAGTTCCTTAGTAGTTTTAGCAAGGAAATGTAAAGGAACAGAACAGGGATGCACACGAATAGGTGCATCATCACTGAGAGTAACGTCATGACCGACAGCCGATGTGCGACCCGGAACGTCGGCCAACACATCTGGACAAGACTGCAACAGATCAGCAATCTGCAGACGCTGTTGCGGTGTAACCGTTGAAGAGATGGTCACATCCCGCCAAGACCCAGCAGGCCGAACCACTGGCACAGGTAACGGCAACTGTACCTCAGGAAAAGAAGATTCTTCTTCCTGGATGACAGATAAGTTAGTATAATGACAAGTGGATACTGTGTTGTCATCTAGTTCATGAAAAATTGACTGTAAGTGTTCAGGACGTGTATGAAATTGCTTGAGCATGTTAATATGAAATATCTTTTTGTGTCCCTTGATATCTAAGACGTATAAGAATAAATGACCAATAAGGAAAAGAAATGATGACTGACTAGAGCTGAGTCATCAAGAAATAAGACAAAAGGGTGAGCGTACACCATTATCTGCGTGGCGCAGAATCAGGTAGTAATTGTAACTTTAGATAACGGTGATGAAAATAAACACCATTATCACGCTCGATTACCCAACGAGCGTCTCGATTGTTACGAAATGTAACCATCGCCTGTCTATTCTGCCCATTGCATGATGGCAGAAGGCGAACAAACTTAACGTTTGCTGTATAATCAAAAAAAATTTCTAAGTGCCTGCCAGGTAGTATCCTGCGGCAGATTTCGCACTAACACTGTGCGAGAATATGCATTTTTTCCCAATATATGTAGTATCATTGTCACGAAATAGTGGACAATGATGATATGTATTCTTTGTCAAAGAATTAGCCTTCCCTTTCAACACCGACATTGTCTTTCTGTAGGATGTCGTATCATCCTGACTGGACTGAGGATGATACCTATCATCACCAAAGGTATTAAGTTTCCTACATGTCGTAGACATGTCCTTGCTGGGCAAAGTAAAAACTTTTTCATTATGATTATTTGTGTTAACTTTATGTGTCCTTTTAAGTCCAGCATTATTATTTAACCTCTTATTCTTCCTCATAATGCTTTTATCAATGTTGACAACGTCAACAGTTTTATTAGGATCAGTTATATCCTTAGTATGTTGTCCAATAGATCTATCATTTTCATCAATTTCCAGGATAGTACTGAGAGTGAAGTTGGAAACTGCTGTGCCACATGTATTTATGTTGTTGGCACGAAGTGTAGCCATATGAACAACAGCGTTAGCGTTGCTAAAAGAATGCAAATTTTTTTTCCCAATCATTAATTTCCTGTGGGGAACAATCCTTACTACCATGGATGCGTCCCAACATCAGATCTGCAATTGGATTCTGAAGCATGCATACTTTTACGTTCCCTGTGAAAAAAGGAGTGTTAACATGAATAATAGCTGTGGGGTAAAACTCTATTGTTCCACCAAAAGTCATGCAACGGACATATTCCCCTGTTGCACAGCTAGGATGTACCAGCGACTGTCGTACACCAATCGTTGTGGATCCCGAATCCCTCAACACTGAGACGACGGATCCATTAACTAATCCCCTGTTAAAAATTAGTAGGCCTGTTCCATCGTTGACTGCAAGACCTACCTGTGGTATAATATGTCCGCAGTTGAGCACTGTTTCTTTCGCCTTCTGAAAAATAAGATTGCATTGCTGGCAACTATTTGCCACATTATAATTAATAGCAAAACATGCAGCAGAAGACTGTGTTGTATTATTGTCAAGTGGGACCTGAGCTATAGGGGTAGTATTATTTGTAACTGCCGCCCCTGTATTATGGTTGTAATGAGATGATCCCCGAGAATGAGATCGATTCCGAGTATAATTGTTAGAATTATCTCGTCGTCCTCTATAGCAACTATTATCTCGATGTCTCGAGCCATGATTATTACCATTCCAGTTGTTATTATTATTATTGGGAGTATGTGATCGATTATAATGAGTGTTATGTTGACCATTGTGGTAGTTTGTTTGAGGTGAATAATTTCTATCTCGTGATCTACCTCTGTTGAACTCATTTTTATTGTTGAAATCATTATTATGTCCCTTCTGAAAGTTAACATTGTGATTTCTTTGGAACCTGCTTCTGTCTACACTGTGATGTCTTTGTTTGTTATTGTGATTGTAGGCCATATTAGACGCCACAGGTAGAGGTTCTCTTAATGAGGAGTTAGAAATGGTTGCATTCGGGTGTGCCGAACAGTAGTTTAAAGAAATTTTTTCTAACTCGTCCATGGTACCTGGTTTACGCTCCTGCAAATATGCAAAAAATGGCTGGCTAACTGAAGATAATACCTTATCCCGCAGTAGTAAATCAACTAATTTGTCGTATGATTTGTTGACTTCTGCCAGTTCAACCCATCTATTAAATGTATTGCGTATATTCGCAATGAATCCTGCAAAATCCTTTGGAGATTCAGGTAAAATTCCCTTAAATTTCAACCTACAGTGTTCCTCGTCCAGGTGAAACCTTCGTAAAAGCAAGGACTTAATAGCACCGTAGTTATTAGCTATTGATGGGTCAGCATTTTGAGAAGCTGTCAATGGTTCTCCAACCAAGAATTCATTTAATTTGAGTACCCATGACTCTTCAGGCAAATGGTTAGATTTGCAAGTCTGTTCAAAACGTGCCAGGAACGATGAAAGGTCGTCGACGTTCAAGTTGAAAATGGGTAATTTAAAGTTGTAGAAATGTTTAGGTTGGCTGGATGATGATCCATTTTGTGCGTTATTATTCTGGTTTGCATCAGCATTTTGTGCTTGTAATCTTGCTGTCTCCAATTTAATACGCGCCAATTCCATTTCTTGTTGTAAAATAATTTCCTCTCGTTTCAATTTATTCTCTTCTTCCTGTTTGGCGATTGTTCTTTGCTCTTCTCTTTCACGTTGAGCAATCTCTCTCAGTCTATTTTCCTTGGCAATTTGCTTCATCTCAAGTTCTGCTTCCTCTTTCTTTAATGCAGCCCTTTGTTCCTCTTCCTCTTTCTTTAATGCAGCTTTTTTCTCTTCTTCCTCTTTCTTTAATGCAGCTTTTTTCTCTTCTTCCTCTTTCTTTAATGCAGCTTTTTTCTCTTCTTCCTCTTTCTTTAATGCAGCTTTTTTCTCTTCTTCTTTTCTTTCATATTTTTCCAGTTCTGATTCAGCAAACTGACGAAGTTCTTGAGATTTATAACCATATTCACGACCAATCTTAACGAAATGGTCTATAGTAAGCATTTTGACTTTTATCTGTAAGTAATTATTGATAATTACTGATTAAAATAGTCAATAGTAGCTTCAGAGTAATTATTATACTTACTCAACTTAGAAATATTCAATATAAGTAATCACAATAGTACTGAACTTAATGTCTAAGTTCAACTAATAGACAATATTTTGTAACAATATTGTATCTAAATAATACTATATCATAAATAGTTATGATATCTGTTAAATATAATGTAATTATATCACACAATTAATCTCAATATCCAATAATGTTGGGTATAATTCCTAGTAATTATATTGTTCAATGTACTAAGTCACTCTCTTAGTACCAGAAAAGTATATTAAATAATATACAATGGGTCTATTACCTCAAAGGTAGCTATAAGATTATTTATTTTGTCAATATATATATTATATTATTATGCCCTAGGCATCTATGATAAATTGTAGTGCTACTTTCTTGGACTATCACTGCATAATTATGCAATGTCCCATATTAACCTTAATTATCAGAAAAAATTAATTAAATTAAATTACAAGTGTATTATTGCATATAATAGCATATTATTAATGTAGTATTAATATATATTATGAGGATAAACAAAACAATGATGCAACTAAAAGGTACAAACAATGTTAAGACGCAAACAAGACATTTTCACAATTAAAATGAATTTATGAACTAAATAAAATAAGCGGAAATGTCACAGACCAAATGAAGGGCAAGGTCTGACCGGAGGTCAACTGAATATTCAAGGTACACACAAAAAAAAATGACTGCGAAAAATGATGACGTCACAGGACTCATAACGGACGAAAATTTAACAATCATAAAATAAATGATAGTCAGAGGAGACTGGACGAATAGTAACGAACATGGTACAGAACTGAATAAAATTATTAACTGAGTACGAATAAAATACACCAATTATCTACGGGACAGTACAGCTAACGCAAAATCGTCAAACGATAGCAGATTTGGACAACAAGTCCAATGTCAAACCTCAATGGGGTTTCCAAAGGTGCAATCGTTTAACTGCCCTAAGAAACGACCGAAATTAATTCAGGCATCGTGAGAGCCACAGAATCTAATTTCGGTTCATCCTCCCTACCTCCCACGAATTAACAACACATTAAGACAACAAAAATTACATTAAACATAGATAAAAACATGCCGATGTAGGCAGAGGACAATGGACTTAGTTAGCACTGTTTGCAATACCAACAGTTAAACACCTAGATTTATCTTTACCGTTGCTTCGATCAGTGCTAGCGGTCGTCAACAGCTAGGCTAAAGCCCCTGACTGTCTGCTCCTATAGTCCATATCATGTGTTGGCTTCAAATGGCTTATGTTTCCTTTGGTTAGACTTAGAAACGGCTGGTTTCTTCGACAGATCACCTACACGATTTTCAGTGACGTCACGTTGTTAGGTATTATAATGAGTACTGCGTCACGTCAGCCTCGTACTGGTCATGTGATCGAAACTTGATCGTAAACATTTCATTCGAAAGTCATGAAGAAATTTTTTTTTTTTGTCGTCCCCAGACACCGGACACCACTGTTGCGCGGTGATTTGCTCTGAACAATGTTCCATGTGTTATGAATAAAACAATTATAAAATTCTGGCCATTGTTTTCTTCCTTGATATGTTAGTTTTAGTGCATCGTGCCTTTGATGGAAGATTAAGCGAATGCTGGGGTGGAAGATTCCAAACAATACTTGAACTTTGGAATACGATTGATTTGATAAGTCATTTCATCGAGTCCGTACATTTTAATTCACATGTACACATTTCAAATAGGGACAGAACATGAGTCATGCATAAATTAATCAATGGCGTAGACTGCTGTTTATGTGTCAATGTCCGTTTAAGGATACAGAGCAGTAATTGTCGTCAGAACATCACAGCTATATGCACGCGCAGCTAGACATGGCTACCTGCCGACAGTGAGACTGCGAGTCTGAAATATATTCATACGAATTTGACGATTATTCTCATCCTTCTGAGGATTCTAATTAAGTACTAACCTCCATATATTTCCTTCTCAGATAGAGTTCTAGGACTGACCCTGGTCCATCATAAATACACATATAAATGGCTATATCATGCCATCGAATTGGAAGGTTAAAAAAACGCAGCTATTCAGCTTTGCGGTCAAGTACAAAAGGGTCACGTTTCTTAGTTACCGACTGTGTCCTAAACAACGCTATACACGTCATAATCGATCGTGTATGAAGCGTTCAGTAATTGAAACATCTATCGCAATATATTAAATGTCTTAACCTTTACAATTGCACGTCTGGTAACCTTTAGCAGACGGCGTTAATATCATACACCGTAACACTTTCAGCCCTCCCTTCTCTCTATCCTAAGTTCATCTGTCTTTTCATCACGCCGTGTATAAAATGAAATTAATGGAAGTATTAATTTAGGTCATTACGCAGGGTGCCTAGCTCAAGGTTTTCTTTAGAAATGCAGTACACGTGTTATTGTAGAAAGCGTGTAGTGATGCAGTAGGCTTTACTATCAACGTGAAAGCGTGAGAATATGCAGACGAAGCAGAAAAAGGGGATCTCGAGTACAGTCCATAGAAATTTTACACCACCATTCTA
Source organism: Oreohelix idahoensis (assembly GCA_024509875.1). NCBI lineage: Eukaryota > Metazoa > Mollusca > Gastropoda > Stylommatophora > Oreohelicidae > Oreohelix > Oreohelix idahoensis. Next base: position 6,943 of record JAMPIV010004796.1, read on the forward strand.
GCGATATACAAAATAATCCTGATCACAAGAATACCAGCAAGAAATGGGAACCACAATGGCATTCAAATAATCCCAGCAAAAACCGCTGACAAAGGGACCACGTTCTCTCAAGACGGCAGGCGTCACGTCTAATGATTTGCGTTAAAAATTTTATATCCTCTTCCGTTCTGGCTCAACTGACCAAACCAGTTTTTTATTCTAACATCGTTGCCACTCTCCAACGTGACCAACTTAATATTTCGGCGAATGTCTATCCTGGGACATAACCCCCCCCCCCCCCACTTTTAAGAAAGAAAACGAAGTTTTCTTCTACCGGAGGAGTCATGCCCAACCCCTTTTGGAATATGGACGAACACAATGCCGAGACGGCACCTTCTCATCTACCTAGAGAATGCCAAAGTTGTGCAACACCATTGTCGTTCATGCCTTCTCACTCAATGGACTAAATACGAAACAGACATGAACCAAACCCCCAGGTACAGGCAGTCGTGAAAAATAACAACGACTGTCCTACCCTGGTCTCTCACACACAATGCATCTTATGTTTCAGTAATACCACAGCAAACATCAATAATAAGGCATCATGTCATCGTATAAACAATCCTTTTCCACACAATATAGACATAGGTATCTGGTAACATGATTCATACATAACTTCATACATATTGCCTTTATGGCATCATGACATATAAATCATATACCATAATACATCTTCATAAACATCAACTGTAATGATTATAATACATTTCTTACATCGACCATAATAAATACTCTCTTCAGATGTTCCTGTCCCCCACCAACCTCATAACCTGGACAGGACATCTGCTACAATGTTATGTACACCCTGAATTGGTAAAATAGTAAAGTTGAATTGCTGTAGCAATAATGCCCAGCGTGTCAATTTAGCACTGGTGGATTTAGCCGACTGCAAAAATAGCAGTGGTTTGTGATCTGTTTGGAGGAAAAAAATGCGCCCCCAACAGATATCGTGCCAACTTAGACACCGCCCAGACAATCGCAAGGCACTCCCTCTCAATCGTGGAGTATCTGGTTTCTGCTGGCAACAACTTTCGATAGACATATATTGTAAAGCATGACATATAAATTACAGAACAAGGCATAGTAAAGTATCAACATGACCCTTAAATATTACGAGACCATCATATTTCATAGGTCTCTGATAAATGCACGCCAGGCCTGCCTACAGTGCACCTGCCTACAGTGTACCTGCCAACAGTATGCCTGCCTACAGTGTGCCTGCCTACAGTATGCCTGCCTACAGTATGCCTGCCCACAGCGCACCTGCCTACAGTGTGCCTGCCTACAGCGCACCTGCCTACAGCATGCCTGCCCAGGGCGCACCTGCCTACAGCGTGCCCGAACACAGCGCATCTGTGATACTCCTAGTATGCTACTTGCCAGTACTGATACTCCACGAAATAAAGGCTACTATCAATGCAAGCGCTACTTTGATAAGCTATTGTCAGTTTGTTGATTGGAACCACTGATACAATAATAATCGTTTGATACACTGGGTATCGTTTGCAGTTGGATGTATTTATGATGAAGAAGGTGAGTGTGTTTTGGGACAGGCACTCACAGTAGCGTACACACCGAGTCATGGAATGGTGTAACGTCTGATGATTTTTAACCATGGTTTATTACAATTATAACATCACGTAGATCTAGACGAAAACAGTTACATCGAAACATGAATCTTCATAATGCAGTTATTGGCCCATACACATCCTGGCCTCCAAAAATCTCTACTCCCCACATCAGTGCACAAAGACTGCGTCTACGGCAGTTATATAATACTTCACATTAGTGCACAAATACTGCATCTACAGCAGTTATATAATAATCAAGGCCTACAAAATCTCTACACTTCACATCAGTGCACAAAGACTGCATCTACGGCAGTTATATAATAATCATGGCCTACAAAATCTCTACTCTTCACATCAGTGCACAAAGACTGCATCTACGGCAGTTATATAATAATCATGGCCTACAAAATCTCTATACTTCACATCAGTGCACAAAGACTGCATCTACGGCAGTTATATAATAATCAAGGCCTACAAAATCTCTACACTTCACATCAGTGCACAAAGACTGCATCTACGGCAGTTATATAATAATCATGGCCTACAAAATCTCTACTCTTCACATCAGTGCACAAAGACTGCATCTACGGCAGTTATATAATAATCAAGGCCTACAAAATCTCTATACTTCACATCAGTGCACAAAGACTGCATCTACGGCAGTTATATAATAATCATGGCCTACAAAATCTCTACACTTCACATCAGTGCACAAAGACTGCATCTACGGCAGTTATATAATAATCATGGCCTACAAAATCTCTACTCTTCACATCAGTGCACAAAGACTGCATCTACGGCAGTTATATAATAATCAAGGCCTACCAAAATCTCTACACTTCACATCAGTGCACAAAGACTGCATCTACGGCAGTTATATGATAATCATGGCCTACAAAATCTCTACTCTTCACATCAGTGCACAAAGACTGCATCTACGGCAGTTATATAATAATCATGGCCTACAAAATCCCTATACTTCACATCAGTGCACAAAGACTGCGTCTACGGCAGTTATATAATAATCATGGCCTACAAAATCTCTATACTTAACATCAGTGCACAAAGACTGCATCTGCGGCAGTTTTATAATAATAATGGCCTACAAAATCTCTATACTTCACATCAGTGCACAAAGACTGCATCTACGGCAGTTATATAATAATCAAGGCCTACAAAATCTCTACACTTCACAAAATTTCTACAGTCCTGCGCAGGCATACATTATTCAAAAACACATCAGGGCTGACCACCTCAGTCAAAAACCCCGCATAGACTGATCCCACGGGAACACACCCCGTTCACACAGTCACGAGAATCTCCTGTTCTCTTAACACCGCTCTCAAAAATCCATGCGGACACTAGCCGCGAGAGCTATTCACACATCACTCAAAAACAGTTCAGAAACAGTACATTATGACCAGAGTTCACCCGCTATTTGACATACTGTTTCTACGAAACTAAGAGGAGATATTTTTAAACAAATCCATTACCAATCTGCAAGCAAGTACTCTAACCCAAAATTTACTCTACTGAACAAGTATTTTTCAAGATCATTTCCCTTTCATCAAATCTACACTCATCAATCTGCTTACAGCATGCCTGCCCACAGTGCACCTGCCTGCAGCGTGCCTGTATGGCATCATGCCACATTAATACAAAGTACGACATAGCCTAATACAGCATAACTATGCATTGTACAGCATTTCCTAACCCGTACAAGTCTACAAAATACACATATTCATATCAACATCGAACTGGGGCATGAGTCAGACTCTAAGGTTCGGTTCGCATCAACCGAAACACCTTACCAAACACGACCCCGAAATCTAACCCTAGCTATTGCTGGACTATTAGCAGATGGTTCTGAAGCAAGGACATATGCTTCTGCCTAACTGCCTTACGCGCACCCCAACTATTCGCAAAAGTCGCCCGTGCCATTTTGGTATTGTCGCGCAATGACACTACCTCCACAAATCTAACCGGCACGACCTCATCAAACACCCTTCTGAGTGTGCGCCAATTCGTCCTCAGGGGGACGTTACGCACCCAAACTGTGCGATTGCTAGCTTTCGGACCCTCGTGTAAGTTCCTACTGCTCCTACTCTTGTCATTTAGTACTTGACGCGAACCACGTCTACAACAAAACTTCTGGTCATCCGCTACGGAACTTTGGTGTTGCGGAGCCTCTGCTCCAACTACACCCACGGCACTATGCACCCCGAGTACATTGCCGACAATTAAATCGGCAATCGGATCCTCGAGGACGAATGCGTTCACTCTACCCGAAAGGAACGGAGTGTCCACATTAATACTCGCCTGGGGGTAAGACTCCACTTTGCCCCGAACGTGGTGCACTTTACAGTTCTGCCTGTAAGGCAGGAGACGTCGATGCACGACCGACGCACCCCAATTGTGGTGCAACCAGTGTCCCTCAACACCCGGACTGGTCTATTCTCCACCTTGCCTTCGTGGGGAATCACCTTGCCAGTCTCATAAACTGTCGATAAGCATGGTGCCGCGTGCCCGCATTGAAGCACTACCCTCTCGTTCGCGTGAAACAGAGGGCGACACCCGGCACAGTCCTCACTATTAATTGTGTCCAGCACAAACGCGGAATTCGCGTGTTCAATCGGGGTGGGAAACCTGTCTGCACAATGATTATTTCCACCACAAATGGTACACAAGCGCTCTTTCTTCTTCTCATCGCGTGTACTTTTGCTGGAGCCTTTCGATGACGAAGACGCCGCATCCGAGTCGGAAGATCGACTCTCTGAGGAACCACTCCTCTGCTTGGAATGTTTTGCTTTATACCAAAACCGGTCCTCGTCCCGAGAGTCCTCGAAGCGTACATGCTTTTGCGTTTGACGCTCCCCTCTATCGCTATAACTATCATATTGTCGGTTCTGCCACCTCGGCCGACCATACCGATGAGATCGGAAATTCTCATAATTTCCTCTACGTGGCTGATAGGGACTTGAGGGCTTCTCATACTTCTGCTCTTGGCTCCTGTTTGACTGATTTCGCCAAGGATGGCGCTGAACTTTGCCGACACTGGGAACTAAGTCATCTGACTGACCTGACTTCTGAATGGATTTGCCCGGGTGGGCAAGGACATAATGGTGCCCCACTTGGGCCATGGACTCAATGTCCTTTGCTTGATGTTCCTGAAAGAACGCAACCAACTCACTAAAACACGAGGACAACACTTTGTTCCGTAGCACTAAGTCTAGCAAGCCATTATAGTCCTTAGAAATTCCCTCCATTTCGATCCATCTATTCAGCAGAAGTTTGATCTTCGAGATAAAGTCCTCGAAGTCCTGGTCTGCGCTTGGCATCGCGTTTTTAAAACGCGTCCGGTAGCCATCAGCAGTCAGACGGAACTTCCGGAGCAACCTTTCCTTTACTTTGTCGTAATTGGCCCTTTCCTCTAAAGGGAGGCTATAGAAAGTCCCCATCGCAGGCCCCACTAGCAGCGTCGATAACAGAGATGGCCACTGATCTCTGTCAGCCTTATAGGCCACACATTCGGCCACAAATCTGTCAAGGAAGAAATCTAAACTGTCAATTTCATCATTAAAATTCGGCAGATGCAGCCTAAAAGGACGATGAGCCCCTCCAAGAGTCGAGTTCTGACCACTCGCACTCACTTCCAAGTTCTTCAATTGTATTTCCTTATCCATCCTCATTCTCTCTAATTCTAACTCTAATTCTCTCTATCTTCTTTTCTTGCAATTCTCGCTCTATCCTCTTTTCTTCCAATTCTCTATCTTCTCTCAACTTCTTTTCTTGTAATTCGAACTCTCTCTCTCTCTGTTTCCAATCGTTTTCTTCTTTCATTTTCCTTTCTTGTAACTCGTTATCTTCTTTCATCTTCCTTTCTTGTAACTCTTTATCTTTTTTCATCTTCCTTTCTTGTAATTCAAATTCTTTCCTTTTTAGCTCTAGCTCTTCAGCTCGAGCATCTCTTAGAGCATTCTGCTTCTCAATCTTCTCCTTCTCTTCCTTCGCTTCCTTCTCTTTCTTCTCCTTCTCTTCCTTCGCTTCCTTTTCTTTCTTCTCCTTCTCTAGAGTTTTTTGAGTTTCGACTGAATAAAATTCAGCTTTGGTATATCATTTAATTCTTTGTCAGTGTACCCACATTCTTTCCCAATCTGAATGAAAGCCTGTAGATCCATGGTGTACACTCAGAATGCTCACTATTATCTCTGGCTATAGATTTTGCTATAGAAGTACTCAGTCGTATGTATTTCACTTATATCACCAGATAAGTCTCTGGTTACAAAATATGCAGTAATAGCAATAAATACTGATATCACTACTTCAATCTACGCATATAAACATGCATGTACGTATATATCACCTCACCTCTCACTATATACACAACATCAACCGTTGCCTCTTAGAATGTAAATATATGGCTACTGTCTCATCACTCTGAAAATTTGGTCTTTCTGACCCCTTAGTCTCTGAGATACACTCAAACAAACTTACAATAGTCGACAGTTGTATAATAACAACTACTACACCTTTATGGTGCTATAACACCACTATACCTAGTCACAAATAAGGTTTTACTTCGAAGTCTGTTACTGCCACCCACACTGGTGCTATACTCAGATAATACTTCCCTTACTACTAATTTTAATAATCTAAGTTATGCAAGTACAACAATGGCAAAATGAGCATTACACAGATGAAAAAAAAACATACATCACATTACGAAAACAAAATTCCAGTCACGAGGAATAAGATGATAGACCAAAAAGAGAAGAGGTAGATTAATATATACAATGCGTGACTGCACACGAACGAAAACAAGGGATACCTGTATACGTATTTACAAGATAGAAAGATGAAACAAGAGAATACACAACTTAAACACAACAAAAGAATTACTGGATGTACACGACAATATAAATACACACTATACGAATACACCTAACACCAACAGGGCTTGGAATGTTAAGCAGGGCAGTCGCAGGAAATCCCGTCTGCCTGACTCCACCACAAAACAAACATAGTGATAACGTCTCTTTTTCTTGGAAGACAGACATCATCATCATCAGTTGATAAGATCTCTATGGTGTTGTTTGCTCCACTGTAGTGTATGGAATGTCAACTTGACCTACGCAGTGGTGTGTAGACATGGATTGAGTGTATAATGTGCGAATGACAATAAGGGTTCGTGGTGTTGACAAATGTTCTTTTCTCACACTCATGTATGGCTGGAAGTCATCGACACCAACGACTGTGTACCTTTCTACAGTTTAATTGGACGTATACACTCGACAGCACAGATAGTGACAAATCACAGGTTGGCATAATACATCATGGTACAGTGGATAAATGGTCTTGCAATGTTACATGGGCACTCATGCAGCATAATAGTATAATGGACTGTCAGTAGCCAAGCACTCAGTATCGCCCATACATATATATCATCTGACTTCACTGACTGAGCACGTCAGCTTATAAATACTATTTCAGATGGTTTCTAGACCTAAGCTCGTCTAGCGATGATTCTTTAACATAATGTTCAGCACATATTTCCCATATAATAATATTGAACCGCTAATAAAGGGTTCTCATGTGTAGCAGTGATCTCTGGACTAATCAAGCGATAATACGGGCATCCCTTTTCTCTTCTTGAAAGTCACTACATGTTTGGTTCCAAGATGGCTTCACTCGTGAGCTGTCACTCACGTTTGGATACAGATAATGAATCTGTCCTAAAGTTAGTCATTCATAAAACTTTCATTGCTCTGTAGATTTGATCATGAACAATTGACTGCATTCTACAGGACATAGTGCTGCTAGGAATCGAAGTCGTTTTCATCGAGTCAAATATATTCTCTCAGACATGCAAATCGTACCTATCGAAAATGGTGGCTTCGTACGAGAGTTCATAAGAGTATCTTTGATTACCTTGGTATCAGAAATATGATTCTGCCATTCCTTGGCAATACGAATAAACACTGGGGTAAAGCATACACGATAGGTCTAGACGACTATCACTTCCCCCACAAATACTGAGATCACTTTTTCCCGGCGACAAGCCGACATAGGAAAAAAAAACACAGTCCCCATCAGGACGAAGCCAAATCACACCACACTCTAGCGGCACATCCGCCGAATAGCCTTTGACCTCTCTAGAGACAACAGAACATATAGTTCGACCTAGATATGTAACGATATACAGATATAAGACAAACTCGTCCTACTCAGACAAACAATACACATAAATTCAGGCCATAGATATTCTGAAGCAAGAACAATCTATTACTACCCAAACAACGAATAAATCGCAGTAAAATGGATTCATCCGCGGAGTTCGATCGAAGAGACGGCACAACTTTCAAGGGAAGTAACTCAATAATGACTTTCCCTTAAGCACTAAAAAATTACCTATTTTGTTTACAAAATATTTGCGAACATAACAAGTATACTAATGTATAATATTGTAAGATATCAAAGACTGCACGTAACAGTCTTACCACACCTCCCGGGGAAAAAAATGGAACATTTTTTTTCTTTTTTGAAATACATCTAGGAGCAACGTACAATAGGCTCACAACGTATGAATAATGCGCAGATGAAAATATCAGGAATACATATAACGCCTAATATGAGGCTAAGTCGACTTATGGAGCGACTGGTGAGAATGTGTCTCATACTGAGAGAAATTATTTCTCTACAAGTAAATTTTTCCAGGAAGGTGTCATCAAAGTATAATACAATCATTATATTATTAAATTACAAATTTGTATCTATCATGATATGGAAAAGGAACTACTATAGAACTAGACATATCAAGAAGTCTAAGCCCTAATAGTTATGTGGAATCATGTGGGCATCTTGACAGAATGTCTGCCATCACATTATCTGATCCACGAATAGCTCGCACAGAGAAATGAAAAGGTTGAAGAGCAATTGCATATCGAGTAGACCTCGAGCTCTTCAAATTCTTACTCTGTATAGCAGTAAGAGCTTTTTGGTCGGTTTCTACTATGAAATGTGCGCCCAGAAGGAATCTCTGTAGTTTGAGGATCGACCAAACCATAGCTAATAGCTCACGGTCTAAAACCGAATAATTCCTTTCTGCCGCATTAAGTTTTCTGGAAATATACATTACAGGATGCAGAGTTCCAGAGTACTCTTGCATTAGTGCCGCTCCAATCCCAGTGGATGAAGCGTCACTACGAAGAACGAATGTTTTATCTTTAGTGGGTAGCACTAAAATAGGTGGTGTTGAAAACAATGTTTTAATCTTATCCAGAGAGCATTGGCATTCCTGAGACCAGTGGACCATATTAGGCGAACCTTTCTTTAGAAGTGTTGAAAGAGGTGCCATGATAGAGGATAGATTCTGAATGAATCTGCCATAAAATTGAATAAGACCTAACAGACTTCTCACCTGTTTTTTAGTCTAGGGATCGAGATGTTAAGTATCTTACTAGTATTATGGTCCTCTGTCTTTAGGAAACCATGACCAACTCGGTGGCCTAGGAAAGAAATTTCGCTAAAACCAATATAGGCTTTAGAGGGTTTTGCTGTTAGGTTGTGCTCGCGCAAGGTAGACAGCAATTCATCTAACCCTGAATAGTGATCTTCCCAAGTATCGCTGAAAAGACAGATGTCGTCTAGATATGCAATGACATCTGACCGATAAGATAGGATTCGGCGCATCATGCGTACGAATGTAGCTGGTGCGTTCATAAGACCGAAAGGCATAAAATTCCATTGGAACAAACCTCTAGGTGTTGAAAAAGCCGTGAGAGGTTTGGCGCGTTCAGATAAAGGAACTTGCCAATATCCTTTAGACAAATCAAGTTTAGTGAAAAAATGAGATTTGGAGAGTCGAGTAAGTAGCTCTTCCAGTAAAGGCATAGGTTCGGCATCGAACTTCGTTACTTGATTCAATTTTCGATAGTCAACGCAAAGACGTATGTTATTGTCTTTTTTACGCACAATAACCATCGGCGAAGAATATGCAGAGGTGGATGGTTCGATTATTTTCAAATCTATCATCTCATCCAACTCTTTCTCGACCTGTGCTTGAAAATGTATAGGTATAGGATAAGGTCTAACCCTAATAGGAGTATGGTCCGTTAGAACAATGTCATGTTGAATGACATTCGTTTGTCCAGGGATGTCAGTGAGTACAGCCTGAAATGTTTGCAACATAGTTGAAACTTGTCGCTGTTCTCCTAGAGACAAATCAGGAGAGACAGTAACGTTCTTCCATGATTCACTGGAATGAAGTGGGATCATTGGAAGAGGAAGATTTACATCTGAAAAACTTGTTTCCTCATCCTGTATCACGGACAGTGATGAGTAATGACCATGTTGTACTGGAGAATTGTCCGTTGCTTGGAAAATGGGTTGCAAATAATCCGGACGTTCATGGAATTCAGTAAGCATATTGATGTGGAAGGTTTTATGCTTCCCATCAATATCGACAATATAGTCGACATCGTAAATTTTCGATATTATATCGTACGGACCTTTCCAAGAAATAAGTAATCTGTTTTCCCTACAAGGTAGTAATACAAATGCTTTGTCACCAGGACAAAGTTGTCGTAAGCATCTCTTCTTATTGGCAAATTGCCTTGCCTTCTGTTTCGCAAATTCAGAAGAAGAAGTTGCTAATGTGCATGCTTCGATAATTTTTTGTCTCAACGCGATGACATATTCGTAGGATGACTTTGTGTCATCGTCAATATTGTCAGATGTTATGAGATCGTGAAGCAACGACATAGGGCCACGCGGACGCGCGCCAAAGACGAGTTCAAAGGGAGAAAATCCCGTATGTTCATTGGGTACCTCTCTGTAAGCGAAGAGGGCCGCAGGTAAAACTCTGTCCCAGTCTTGAGGATGATCCTCAGTTATCTTCCCCAGTAAGTTTTTAAGTGTTCTATTAAGGCGTTCGACCATACCATTAGACATTGGATGGTAGATACTACTTAAAGATCTATCTATCTGCAGAGTAGACATTACTTGAGACATGGTATCTGATATTAGTTGGGTGCCATGGTCTGATAATATCTCTCCGGGGAACCCCAGACGAGAAAATATAAGCCAAAGAGCATCTGCAATATCAGCAGTAGTAATGCTCTTCAGAGGAATAGCCTCTGGCCAACGTGTGCACATATCAACACACGTCAAGATAAACTGATGTCCTCTGGCAGACTTGATCTTAAATGGACCAATAATGTCTATGGCCATTTTTTGGAACGGCCGAATAGGAATGTCCGCCGCCTGAATGGGTGCAGCATGCCGTGGACCTTTGGATTTAACTTCCTGACATACTTTACAAGATCGACAATAAATCCGTATGTCCTTGTTTACCAATGGCCAAAAGAAAGCCGCAAGGACTCTTGACTTAGTACGGGAAAAACCCATGTGTCCAGCACACTGAGAGTCGTGAGCGTGCTGCAAAATTTTAACTCTCAAATTCTTGGGAACCAGGATTTGAGAATGACTTGACGTAATGGAGTCTTGAACCATACGTACAAGTACGCCATTCTTCTTTGTAATCCACGATTTACGACTTGTGTCTTTATTCGGATCACCTTTAGTTGCAAGAATGAAGAATTTCTTCAGAGTGGGATCATCTTCTTGCTGTTTTATAAACGAGTCACGAGAAATTACCAAGGGATTATCTTGGTTATGCACTTCATTATCTTCAGTAGATGAAGTTTGAGGCACATTAAGAGCCTGAGCTCTAGTGACTACAGCGTTAGCAATCTGCATGTTTTGCCTTTGCCACAGCTTAAAGTAGACACTGTGGTTGGCTCAAATAACGTTTTGCATTGGGGGCACTGAGATGCTCTCCCAAAATCAAAAGCGGCACATGCCATATTACTAGCATCATTATTATCTTTACTCTGTTTATAGGCTTCATGGGACTCTTGTTGTGCAGAGCTTGCCTGAAAATGTGGTTTATGTCTTTTGTTTTGAGATCTACCTCGGTTATTATCACCTCTGTAGTTATTGTTACCTCTATTGTAACCCCTATTTGGGTTTGAGTCATAGTTCCCTTGGTTACCATTATCATATTCATTATAATGAGTATCTCTGTAATTATGATCTTGTTGACTCCAAGACGGATAACCCTGATAGTTTCTATAATTACTTCCTCTACGGAAATTCCTATAATTATGACCACCCCTGTGTCGAGAGCTATCAGCTCGTCTCCAGTTCTTTGAAGAAGAACCCTGAAATGATTGGTTACCTTGGTTTTGATAACTATTATGGTTACCTTTTTTATCAAATCTGTTTTGAGGTCCCTGAAATCTGTGTGAATAATTGGGATTGTATGGTGTTGCTGAAGCAACTGGCATACTCTCCTTAATCTTAGTGTTGCCAAAAGTCACGTCGGGTTGTGCAGTGACATATTGGGAACAATATTCTTCCATTTCTTTTAGAGATTTGGGTTTACGCTCATGTATAAATTCAAGGAATGGTTTGTTCACACATGACATAATCTTATCTCTGAGCAACAAATCCATAAGTCCTTCATACGTTTTTTCTGTTTTGGAAAGCTCAATCCAACGATCAACTGTGAGACGTGCCTTTGCAGTGAATTCTGAGAATTCTACACCTGTCTCAGGTACCATCGTCTTAAATAAAAGGCGATAGCCTTCTTCACTTAGCTGGTATTTTTTTATCAAAGCCGCCCTAATGACATCATAATTATCCTTATCTGCTTCTCCTACAAGGCATAATCTAGTCAAAGATTCACCTTTCAAGTTTTCTGCTAATTGATTAGCGTATTGTGATTTATCCACATTATGTGTACGACAAGAACGTTCAAATCTATCCAGCCAGAATGTAATATCGTCACTGGACTGATTGAACGGTGGAACCTTAACCTTGTAAGTAGAAGGTTTACCATTACCACTAAATGCCTGATTAACATTACTCATACTTGTCAATCTCAATTTCTCCAACTCAAATTCATGTTCTCTTATTGCTTTTTTTTTTTCTTCAGCCTCTCTGTCTAATCTTTTTTGTTCAGCTTCCCTGTCTAATCTTTTTTGTTCAGCTTCACTGTCTAATCTTTTTTGTTCAGCTTCCCTGTCTAATCTTTTTTGTTCAGCTTCACTGTCTAATCTTTTTTGTTCAGCAGCAGCTTCTCTTTCTAATTTTTTTTGTTCAGCTTCAAATCTCCTTTGCTCTACCTGCATCTGCAATTTCTTTTGTTCAGCAGCAGCCTCAGCTTCTCTTTCTAATCTTTTCTCTTCTGCCATAGCTCTTCTCTCTTCTGCAGCTAATGCTTTGTCATATTGAGCAACTGCCCATTGTTCTAATTGTTGACCAGTCTTATCAAGGGCTTTCCCTTGTATAATGAAGTATTCTAATGTAGACATGGTGTCTAACAATAATACTAATCACCTGAAATAATAATAATACCACAAGTTCTTAATGACTTGATTAATCAGTATACTATCCCAATATCTGTGGGTCACAAGCCTTAATAAGGTCTTGTATGACAGTAATAATAATCAGGTACTGGTTTATACCATAATCCAAGTGCAGTGCACAGGCAATAGTGTCTTATGAAATATACCTATATAAAACATATGTCAACCAACAGAATACATAAAGTACAAATAGGACTGACAATACAAGAACGTTTGCAGAAATCAAAATAAATCAAATAGGGAAATCAATGAAAATAATCACTGAATCTGCAAAGAATAACAACACAAATGACGTCACAGTATATGAATATAAATTGTAAATAAAACTGAAAGATAGAAAAGGGTAGACCAACAAATTACAAACAACTCAAAACAAAACTAAAGAACAAAGAAATATTACAAAAATAACAATAATTACAGACTTCACAGCTAACACAAAAGCAACAGTTGTTGCAAGCAAATTTTCAATCAAGAAAATTGCACCTATAGAAAACGCCCACAACGGACCCTCTATGACGTGGGATATTCTGTTGTGAGGACGCCGCCCAACCTTAAACACAACCCGCTGACATAGAAACTAACATACTATACAAACAAATAACATGTAAACATAAATATATATAAATTATGTGTATGATAGTATGTGTTGCAAAATAGGCTCAGTTTTACAGTAATGGCAAAGTTATTTTTATGAAAATAAACAAACTGCCACTTTATTCAATTAAACATTCTGGCCTTAAATATTAAAGTTCATATATGGAAAACAAGAAGATCCATCGATGAAAATAGGACTTCTTAGTTCACAAATACTGTCTTCCTGTTAATATTGACAAGAATTGATCCAACTGTTCTGTGAAACTCTGTAATGTCTAATGTAAAAATGTCAACAACGTTGACCTACATACTGCATTCACTTGACAGTCACGTGACGAAGTGTTGACAAAGAGCAAACCAATACTGCAAGTGTGTCGTATCAGCCACAGGAAACGGTCTGGTATCGGTAATCAGTTGACTTCTTAACTTCTGCGAGGTCAAACCCAGAAAGCTGGCCACCAGTTGATAACGTCTCTTTTTCTTGGAAGACAGACATCATCATCATCAGTTGATAAGATCTCTATGGTGTTGTTTGCTCCACTGTAGTGTATGGAATGTCAACTTGACCTACGCAGTGGTGTGTAGACATGGATTGAGTGTATAATGTGCGAATGACAATAAGGGTTCGTGGTGTTGACAAATGTTCTTTTCTCACACTCATGTATGGCTGGAAGTCATCGACACCAACGACTGTGTACCTTTCTACAGTTTAATTGGACGTATACACTCGACAGCACAGATAGTGACAAATCACAGGTTGGCATAATACATCATGGTACAGTGGATAAATGGTCTTGCAATGTTACATGGGCACTCATGCAGCATAATAGTATAATGGACTGTCAGTAGCCAAGCACTCAGTATCGCCCATACATATATATCATCTGACTTCACTGACTGAGCACGTCAGCTTATAAATACTATTTCAGATGGCTTCTAGACCTAATCTCGTCTAGCGACGATTCTTTAACATCATGTTCAGCACATATTTCCCATATAATAATATTGAACCGCTAATAAAGGGTTCTCATGTGTAGCAGTGATCTCTGGACTAATCAAGCGATAATACGGGCATCCCTTTTCTCTTCTTGAAAGTCACTACATGTTTGGTTCCAAGATGGCTTCACTCGTGAGCTGTCACTCACGTTTGGATACAGATAATGAATCTGTCCTAAAGTTAGTCATTCATAAAACTTTCATTGCTCTGTAGATTTGATCATGAACAATTGACTGCATTCTACAGGACATAGTGCTGCTAGGAATCGAAGTCGTTTTCATCGAGTCAAATATATTCTCTCAGACATGCAAATCGTACCTATCGAAAATGGTGGCTTCGTACGAGAGTTCATAAGAGTATCTTTGATTACCTTGGTATCAGAAATATGATTCTGCCATTCCTTGGCAATACGAATAAACACTGGGGTAAAGCATACACGATAGGTCTAGACGACTATCACTTCCCCCACAAATACTGAGATCACTTTTTCCCGGCGACAAGCCGACATAGAAAAAAAAACACAGTCCCCATCAGGACGAAGCCAAATCACACCACACTCTAGCGGCACATCCGCCGAATAGCCTTTGACCTCTCTAGAGACAACAGAACATATAGTTCGACCTAGATATGTAAAGATATATAGATATAAGACAAACTCGTCCTACTCAGACAAACAATACACATAAATTCAGGCCATAGATATTCTGAAGCAAGAACAATCTATTACTACCCAAACAACGAATAAATCGCAGTAAAATGGATTCATCCGCGGAGTTCGATCGAAGAGACGGCACAACTTTCAAGGGAAGTAACTCAATAATGACTTTCCCTTAAGCACTAAAAAAATTACCTATTTTGTTTACAAAATATTTGCGAACGTAACAAGTATACTAATGTATAATATTGTAAGATATCAAAGACTGCACGTAACACATAGCCACACCCTAAAAGAATCGGTCTAATCCAAACTTTTCCCACGAGAGGCGAAGAATGGATTAAACTCACCACCCTTCCTCCCTTGAACTCACCAATACAGTATAACACCAAAGACTCAACAAAAACTACAGTCAACAATGAGGTACTGGAAGCTATCTTTTCCACTGAGCACTGATGAACCACTCCAGAGAAAATAAACTAAATAACTTATCAGCAAAATTAACTCTATAACACTATAACTAAATCATCTAATCACTCCACCTACTAAAGAATACAGGGAAAGATCTACTCCAACTAACTATTTACGTACATATATACAAACTAAGTCATACTCGGAAAATAGGAAAGAAAAAAACACAACAAAAGGAAAGAAACAATAACAAACCAAGAAGCACATAAAGAATCAGCAGTATTACTATACAGATTAAGCTAAATGATAGTTAGTACCAGATAGAAAGACAGACAAGAAAATTTAGAGTTTCAGAAAAAACAAGAAAATATCAATATAATACATTATACAAAATCAAACAAACAATAACTTATCTGAAGGTCCAACGACGCGTGAGCAAGACGTATCCTCAGCACTGACAATGTATGATGAACACGGTACAAACCAGACTCCACACTAGAAAACGTACAATCCAAAAGAATCTAAGTCCAGGAATAAGCTTCTCTGAAACAGAATTCCTTGTCACGGTATGGTAACCTCTAACACGATGACTACACTGTTCTATACGGTGCTCACACAGCACTGTCCCCAATATAAAAAAAACTGTCTAAATTCCTACAAGTTCAGCTGCACAGCTAGTATCACCAGTCTATAGGTCGGATAAATACATATAAGTCCCTTGGCACTGTAATATGACTGTAACACGAAAAGTTTATTTCACAGTTCGACACTCTACGGATCACAGCAGTCTACAAGGTAACGTATACTGGACCCCCGCAGGTCGGCAGGACACACTGCACATACGAATTCACCCCTGGTCGGGCACGTCTGCGTGGTAAAGAAACGTCACAGGCGCCGGCTTTAACCCCTGGTTGGGCACATCCAAGTGGTAAGGTCAAGTCAGAGGCGTTGGCTTTCACCCCTGGTTGGGCACATCTGAGTAGTAATGACAAGACCAAAAGTCCAACACGATGACTTGAGGTACCAGACACCCTATCAACCTCCTAACAACTACAATTTCCTAACACCAATCTTCTTCCACCCTATACCGAGGTTGACCAAGCTATCTCCCATATGACACTCCATTTGCCGTCTGGGTAAATCTAGCTAGATGGTACCAACACCACAAGCTCCGCTGCTCCACCTGGATCACTGTCACCAACCACCAATAAGACTTAGAGATACACCAAACTGACCTGCCTGACGCACGCTGCAACCCTAGCCTATCCCTTCAACACACTCGTACCTAGAACTGGAAACATAACAGTGCAAACAACTTGAAACTCAAATGTACAATACTTTAACGACGACAGACTGAAAAATATTTATTCACTGAAAAATAGCCATCACTACTGAGACGCTGTAAGTAGGTCAGCTATAGTAATCGAGGTCAGGTCAAATAACCGTAAACAGTACACTACACTGACTGACAAACACACTGACTTTCTACTGGACGATCAAAAATAACTCACTCCCGTGAGTTGATACTAACTAGGAAGGCGGCAACACGGCTGCCAGCTCCTAATACTCTGTGTGTACAATTCTTAATGGCCTGACTATAGCAAACACAGGCTCTACGGCCTTGCTATCAAATATTATAAGGTACTTCAAAACCACTGGCCCCACGGCCTATAAAATAGACATGCCATTCAGATGTCAGCTAGCTGGGAATTAATATTACAAAATACAGGGCCCACGGCCAAAAGAATGGACGAGCCCGCAGCTGTCAGAACACACACAAGACTACTTGTGCTGTCGGATCAAACCCTATTTGTACTGTGGATTTAACAGGTTAACACATGGCAAATCTATAGACTTAGGCTCACTGTCTACAGGTATGACCACAGCACACAATATCTGACATTAAATAACCAATAACACCTGGAACAGGTAAGGACCCTTTAATAAATATTGTACACACACAAAAGCCGCACACGGCTAGCAATACACCTGAAATAACAATGCAATATAATCACCGATATAACCTATCCAGTGAATAAACCACGACTTTCGCTCACCGGCTAAGCCCTGTACTGTAGTAAAGCAATACTCAAACGTACGATATATATATATATATATACATATATATATATATATATATATATATATATATATATATATATATATATATATATATATATTAAAGACGAAATAAAGTAACACGGGATCTCGACTCTATATAATTAAGCTAAAATAGAAAAACCCCAAGAAATTAACTAAGTAAATGTGCTTACCAAATAAGGAATCAATTTCCACACTAGAACTTTTATTAGCTGTCAACTGATTAACGTTTACCTAGGTAGCAGGGATCCTCGTAGAGACAAATGGTAAAGAGTGAGTGGGACGCCTATACTAAATAGTAATGTAGAGTCTGCAGGTGTCGGAGTGTGGCTTCCGCACGTGCACGAGATGAAATAACTCCAGACGTAAGACTTACGAGAGAGAGTCCCCGGTCGCCTCGAAAGACGGGGAAATAGACGTAACATTAGCACGCTTTTCCGTTCTACTCGCGTCCTGTGCTCGGGATGATAGACTGAGGACGGCATAACTAAAAGGCAGAGACTTTTCCCCCGCGCTCGGGATACTCTGTAACTCAAAGAACACTGAAACTAGCCGCTTCCCCAAGAAATGGTTAAATAAAAGACTTTTGACAAAATTGCCGCTATTCCACGTAGAAAGGGGTAAACTTAGCTTCACCCATGTCAAGATTGACCTGACTAAAGACAGTATTAGAACTGTTTAGAACAAGTTGACAGAAAGGTGGGCGTAGACAAGACATAGAAAGAAAACATGGCAGACCACTCAGAACACAGTGGCAGACAATTCAATCAAATCATAACAAAGACCGAACAAAGCCTTAGACGAGTAGCTTTCTTCAGCTTACAGGACATGTAAAACGATTATTACCTAACAGAGCTTTCCAAGGTCTTATGTCAATCTCTCAGTATGTCTAAAGTAGGTCGACAATTGCCCAGTATAGCCTATTTCTGTAGTAACAGGTACGAGCTAAACATACGCCTGTTATGATTAAAATTCATAACGATTGTGTCGGTATAATAATTAGCTCGACAGGGCTCCATTTTGTTTATTTTATACGGAGTCATTTATTAATACAGAAAGTGACGTCATGCCGATATATTTGTTTGGCAGACGTGAAACTAGAAATGCAAAAGTGAGGAGATAGTCTGCTGGGTCTGGTACCATTGTGTGTCATGGTGAGTGGACGCATGTGTTTGAGCTCCTGAATATATATTGTTCATCATTATGTTATTCCATCACTAATACATCAAGATCTTCTGTGAAGTGTATCTAGTTATCTGCATTTACAGGGAGTATAACTTCTCAGTGTCGAGTGTGAATATATATTAAAAATGTAGAAAAATGAAGACGACATCGTCCTTCGACAATGACGGACTGTCTAAGTGATATAAAAAGTATAGACATATGTGTTTCTAAGAATTGTACACTATAGGAGTATGACCATGTATGGAGCTGTATCGTTTCGTCATAAATAAAGTCTTTGTCTCAAACGTAACCTTGAGTGGCGGAGTTATTTGAGAAGTTGGAACGTTCCTTGCTGTTAGCTAGTAACCCTAGATTCTAGATTGGCCGTGTCTACTAAAGACATAATACTCTGAACAGTTTGAAGGGCAACAGGAGAACGTTTGAAACAGAGGGAGTGCCAAGCCCGTGGATATGAATAATCTAAATGCTGTATTTTATATTGATACAAGTTGTTCAACGAATTATTTAATGATGGAGGTGTCAGCGCACGTTTTCTTGAGTACTACGGCTGCGCATTTGAATATGCAAATTACCTAGGTCACGTCTGCTCAGAGCGACCGGACATTTTTTGTGGACAGATAGAAAGTATAAAATATCACTATTTTTCAAGACAACACTTGAAATATTAACATTGCTTATTCAAGGCAAGGACATTATTTATCGTTTTTCAAGAAGGTGGACGTTTTTGCAGTTTTTTCAAGTATTTGTGCCTATTTTTATGATGTCCTGCCCATGTTGGAAGCCAGCACATAAAATTTTCAAAATGTCGTTGTAGTGAGACATGAAGAAGGTTGGAGGAAATCGAGATCAGAGTTGTGTCTAACCAACTACTGGAGGAATACCGATCCCTGCTATCTAGAGGCTGAAGGATCGAGAATTTATTTTCCAAAATAAGATAAGTGAATTTATTGATTCATGCAGTGTGAGGCTTAAAGAATCTCTTTTGACAGGGTTCTTTTTTATTATATGTTCTATGTCTATCTGTATATACATGTTTGTGTGATAGGCGGGTTGGTTGCATGGGACCTATGAATTCAATATACCTCATTGACGGTTGTGAATTCTTAGGCGTTCTTTAGTTTTTGCATCTGATTTTTTCAACTTAAGGGGCCGGCGAACATAGATGTGTGTTACTGCCTTGAGTGAATTAACCAGATACATTATTTGTCTAGTTTTGAAGGTTTTGTAATTTTGTATTTGTTGTCAAGTTAATTGTATTTTATTTGGTTTATTCTCCATTATTGTTTGTAAATTTGTTCATCTAATCTTGCTATCCTTCATTTATTAGATGTATTATATGTTGTGAAATTGTGCTTGTATTGTCCTAAGTGTGGTAGAGGGATATCTTTTTTTTCATTTTTCTACAATTCATAAATTTCTGCCTTTGTTTTTTCATTAGTATTTTCTTCGGTCTGCTCTGTCTACTGTTATACTGTAATCTTGTTGGTATCTCTATTTTTTTTGCTCCTAAAATAACATCTATAATTTCATGCAGTTGATCTTGAGTGGTGAAATAATTGTTGCTAATATTGCTCACTTATTAAATATATATATTATTTAAATTATTATTGGACAATTTGGAGTCACAATAATAGTGAATTATGGCTGCAGTGGATTATTTTATGAAGATTGGTAAAGACTGTGGGATGGAGTGTGAAGCTTTAAAAACATCTGCATTCAATGAGCATGCAAAGGAAATAAAGAAGTTAGAAGACGTGGCAAGAGATCAAAGAATCTTGGCTAGGGAGAAGAGAGATGACGAATTAGCTGAGAAGAAGAGAGAAGAAGAATTAGCTGAGAAGAGAAGATAGGATCAATTGGCTCTTGAGCAAGAGAATAAAAGAAGAGAATATGAATTTGAGAAAAAAAAAAATTAGCCTATGCTCAAAGAATCGCAGAAATTGAGTTGGAAAAATTAAGATTTCAATATAAACAGGCTAATCCAGCAGGTGAGGAGGCTGGAAAAAAAGAACATGTCTCTACTTTTAAATTAAATTTGTCCAAATTTAATTCTAATATAGACGATATTATTGGTATTGATGACGCTCAAGCTTAAACTCAAAAAGAACTATAATCAAAACAGATGTTCTCAGTTAAGATTCAATTTAGACAAATTGAAAGATCCAGAAATCGCGGGAATCTTTGAGGCAACTGTTGGAGGAAAATTCGCAGCTCTCAACTTTTTGGAGGATGATATCAACTCAATCACAGAGAACATGAAAGACGTGCTCATTGAATCAGCAACAGAAATACTTGGTAAAAGAAAGAAAATAAACAAACCATGGGTTACAGATGACATTCTGAAGTTATGTGATACACGACGGGAAATGAAAAAGGTTAAGAATGAGGTTCCTGAAGCAGCATGGCAATACAGTATGGTGAATAAAAATATTAGAAAGAAAATGAAACAGGCCAAAGAAAAATGGGTAGCTGATCAATGTGAGTCCATTAATACGGGGCAAATAAAAGGTAACAGCAAGGCAGTTTTTGACACATTAAGAAGACTATCAAAACCCCAACAGCCCAGGGTAACTGTCATAGAAGATAGCAATGGGGCTCTGCTCAATGAAAAAACAGCTGTAATGAGAAGGTGGACAGAATATTGTAAAGAATTATATAACTGTAAACTTGACACTGACTTAGGCATATTAAACAACATTAAGTGCGAAAACAGAGAACTCGGAAATGCAGCAATACTACGGGAAGAAGTGGAAGAGGCTATATGTTCGATGAAAGGAGGGAAGTCACCGGGTGTGGATAATATACCAGCAGAGCTCTTGAAATATGGAGGACCAGATATAGTAAAAATCATGACAACAATTTGCCAGAAGATATGGAGTACAAACAAATGGCCAAAAGAATGGACGCAGTCATTAGTAATACCGCTTCCAAAGAAAGGAAATCTAAAAATGTGCAAGAACTACAGAACCATTAGCCTTATTAGTCATCCAAGTAAGGTGATGTTAAGGATACTTTTGAACAGAATAAAACAGAAATCAGAAGAAATCTTGTCAGAGGAACAGGCTGGCTTTAGACCAAAAAGAAGTACCTCAGAACAAATCTTCAATATTAGATTACTGATCGAAAAACATCTCCAGCATCAACATGATTTATACCATAACTTCATCGATTTCACAAAAGCCTTCGATCGAGTCTGGCATGAAGGTTTATGGCAAATAATGAGAAAATTCAATTTTGATACCAACATCATAGATATCATTGAAGCACTATACAAGGACGCAAGCAGTGCTGTTTTTGCAAGCAATGACATTGGAGAATTTTTCAAAACAACTGTAGGAGTTCGCCAGGGATGTATCCTGTCACCAGTGCTCTTTAACATTTATCTAGAACATATTATGCAGGAGGCTCTCTACGATTATAAATCAACCATATCGATTGGAGGCCGACATCTGTGTAATCTACGTTTTGCTGATGATATTGATCTGATAGCTGGAACAGAATCAGAACTTCAAGACCTTACCTCTAGACTGGAGAAAGTAACAAGAACATATGGGATGGAAATTAATATAGAAAAAAGCAAGATATTGGTGAATAGCCATAAGAAACATGTTCCGACCAACATTACGTTAAATGGGCAAACGTTAGAAGAAGTTAACACCTTTAAATATCTCGGGTCCACTATATGTAGTGATGGAAGATCAAATAAAGAAATCAAGACAAGACTTGAGATGGCCTCAGCTGCCATGACAAGGTTGAATGTGATCTGGAAAAGTAACATCAGTTTTCCTGTGAAGATCAAATTATACAAATCACTTGTATTATCTATTCTCTTGTATGGGTGTGAGGGCTGGACACTCACTGCAGATACGGAGCGAAGGATTCAGGCTTTCGAGCATAAATGTTACAGAAGAATTTTGCGCATTTGCTATAAAGAGCACAAAACAAATGTCTATGTTAGAGAGAAGATAAACACCTATGCAGGCCATCAAGAACCACTTTTGTCAATAGTGAAACGTCGAAAGCTTGCCTGGTTTGGGCATGTAACTCGTCATGACTCCCTTTCGAAAACGATCCTCCAGGGAACAGTCGAAGGTAAACGGAGAAGAGGAAGGCAAAGAAAATCCTGGGCTGATAACATCAAAGAATGGGCAGGACACGGTTTCTCCACACTTGTACGCATTGCTGAGAATAGAGAGCAGTGGAGGACCCTGTCTGCTGATGCTTCAACCATGGCACCCCTACGACCCATGACGGGTTATGGGTTGAGATGATGATGATAGACGATATTTCATGCTTCTTAAATAGATATGAGACATGTTGCCAGGAGTTTAAGATTGATAGAGCTACATGGCCTAGCAGGTTGATGGGTTTATTAGTAGGCAAGGCTCTTACTTCAGTCTGCACCATGGATGATCAGACTAGAAATGATTATGATGCTGTGAAGGCTTTATTGTTAAAAAGTATCAATTGGAGGACAATGGTTACAGATTGAAACTGAAATCATTGTTGCCTGATTCAGCTAAGGATTTTGCTGAATTTGTTTCATAAATTAAGCTTTGCTTTTCTAGATGGGTTGATTTGTCAAAAATTGATAAAACTTTTGATGGACTGGCTGACTTAATTTTAAGAGACAACGTGCTGTCTTCAGTCAGTGGTGACTTTTTGTTCTTTTTGCAGGAGAGAAAGCCTGAAACGTTGGCAGCTGTAGAAAATCTTGGACGACAATACCAAATTGCACATCCTGGAAGAAATCTTTGCAGGAATAACATAAAGGATTCTTTGCCAGTGGCATCAGCTAGAACTATGATGTCCAATCTACCCAGACAAAGATCATATAGCATGGACATAAATTTTCGATTAAATCGAGATAATAATACTGGATCTTTCAGAGGGAGGTATAATTTTAATAATACGTCACAATCATCTTTCAGACCTAACAGGGATTGGAACAGAGGTGGATATAATTTCCAGTCAAACAGAGGCCAAAGGTCATTTTATGGAAACAATGTAAATAATTACAACAACAGAACAATAACTTTCGACGTTCTAAAAAT
The DNA here is from genome assembly GCA_024509875.1 of Oreohelix idahoensis. Classification (NCBI taxonomy): domain Eukaryota; kingdom Metazoa; phylum Mollusca; class Gastropoda; order Stylommatophora; family Oreohelicidae; genus Oreohelix; species Oreohelix idahoensis. Next base: position 30,978 of record JAMPIV010004796.1, read on the forward strand.
CCTGAACGTTCTAATGCTGTTGTGCATCAAAATAACAATAATACAGTCCAAAATACCAATGTTGTTTCTCATGCAAATGCATGTAGTGGGGGCTTATCCAATAGTACTAATTGTTCTGAATGCAATTCTTTATTTCAGCTACAGGGAGTTCCTCGGCTCGGGTGTGGACACCCTTTACTAGTGATGTCTTCTTATAATGGAACAGGATAAGTGGTATTCGATAAGGGTTTTGTAAACAACCAACTTGTTTCACTGCTCAGGGACACTGGATCCGCCACTGTGGTGGTTCGAAGATCATTAGTGGACCCTGCTGATTGCACAGGCAAGGAAGTCCAGTGCATTACATTCGGGGGCACAGTTGAATATTATCCAACTTCAGAAGTATTTTTAGATACCCTTTATTTTACAGGCAGGACTCTAGTATGTCTGTTGTCAAAACCAGTCACTGGGATAATTTTAGGGAATATCCCTGGGTTTCATAAATGCACTAATGATGATATTTTGAGGTGGGAACAACAACAACATGTATATACTGCCAGGGTTGATACTACCAGAGCACAGGCTGTTAGGCATGTGATTGCACGGTTACATGATCGAACTCAGAGTGACACAGTTTTGAGTGATGGTGATGATACAAAATTTCTTCCTCCCATCATTGAGGAGTCCCTTGATGATTTCCACACTATTCAGAAATCATCAGATGTCTATTTACTCGAGTGAATCACTGGTTGCTGCTGATATGGGACCAACCACATCCATCATGGATGATGTGATACCTGGCATTGTTGATGTCGAGGTTAATCGGATGTCAAGTTTAGTTTGGTCGTATACTCTTCAGTCAAAACTGTATATTTGGCTGTTTGTTTTCCCCTTTTCCGTTGTCTTTTTACTATATGATTCTTCCTTTTCATGTAGGTACTTCATGGATATTAATATTACTTCAGCTTTTTTCTTTCAGATGCTGACACACCATAATTTTATGTGGTATGTGCTAGTCACTACATTGGGCAGTGTGGCGGTTTTAACAGTATTATTTCTTTCTTCAGGTGCTACTGGTCGTGTTACACCATTTACAGAACATAATAACTCCATACTTGTTCCTATACAGGGAAGTGAATGTTTTCTTCCCACTACTCATGTGCCGAACGTCTTGTTTCCCTTACTTACCGTGAGGTGTAGAGGTTTGGAAGAGAGAGCGCCAGACTTTCCTATCGATTGTCTTCCTCCTGGCTTGGTTCCATTCTAGTCTCTGGTCCTTCAAAAATTGTCTAATGTTGTCCTCCCAGTCAACTCTGGATCATCCTGGGGGTCTGGATCCCTGGCTCTTCGTTTCCCATGCTTGTCGTGGTAGCCGATCTTCTCTCATTCTGCAAACATGGTCAAACCATCTTAGTTGGGACTGTTCTACTTGGGTTTGCGGGGGTGGGATTTTAGGCCTTGACGTATCGTCTGGTTGCGGACCATGTCTCTTCTTGTTACTTCAACCACCTTCCTCAGATACCTCATTTATGAGGTTTGGATCTGGCTTTTGTGGGTTGTAGTCATTGCAGTTGACTCGCATCCATATGTCAAGGCTAGGACATAGGTGGAGCGGTATACAGCCATCTTCGTTTTCTTACCAACCTCTCTCTTACTGAGGAATCCTCGATTTATGGCCTGAAAAAGACTCACAGCTGCTGCTTTTCGAGTGGCCAACTCTTCTTTGATGCCTCCCTTTCGGTCTATAATAGCTCCGAGATATTTAAAGTGGTCGACCTGCTCCAGGACCTGTTCTCACAGCTTAATCTGATGTCTTCTTTCTTCTCGTGATATCACCATGGATTTTGTTTTAGAGCTGCTTACGACCATGCCTCTCTTCTCCAGCTCTTCCTTCCAGACTTGCAGGTTGGATTGGAGATGTGCCTCTGATTTAGCAATCAGGGCAACATCATCAGCAAATGCCAGCTTTGAAATACATACCTGTCTCATCTTCCAGTACCCCACTGAATACTTTCTTGTTCTCTCCTTACATGCCTTGATAACATCGTCCATGAGGAGTATGAAAAGATAAGGTGACATGATATCACCTTGTCTTACATCAGTGGTGGTCCTGAACTCTTCTGACTTATGGTTTGCTGTCCTCACATAATTTCTGCAAGACTTGTAGAAGCTCTATATAGCATGAATCAGAGGTGCTGGAATGTTCTTCCTTGCCAAACAGTCCCAAAGTTTGCTCCAGGGGACCCTGTCAAACGCCCTTTTCAGATCTATGAAACAAAGATGGATCTCACTCTTATAATCAAGGGATTGTTCACTCAGCTGTCTGAGTGTGAAGATTAGGTCTTGAGTACTTCGGTTTGCTCGGAATCCGCACTGAATCTCATCCAAATGTGGCTCAGCTAGGCGTCTGAGTCTCTGCTCTAGGATTTTAGAGTAGATTTTACCAGGGACACTGAGAACGGATATACCTCTGTGGTTTCCACATTGTCGATTGTCACTTTTTTTGAAAATTGGTGTTATAATGGTAATCTCCCAATCCTTTGGTATGGTCTTGTTGCACCACGCTGCCAGTAGTACCTTTAAGAGTAATAGGTCACCTGATGCTCCAATGTACTTAACCATTTCTGGTGTTATACCATGACGCCCTGCTGCTTTGCTCATCTTAATTTTCTCCAGTGCTGCCTTCAGTTCTTCCATCTTTATGTCATCTTCATCACCATTGGTTTCTTCTTCTGTGCAAGTGGTTATTATTTCTGATGCTTGACCTTGCTCACCATCAAGGAGTTCTGAGAAATATTCTTTCCATCTTGCCATTACTTCTTTTGGGGCAGTAAGCAATTCGCCTTGCTTGTCCTTTATAAATTTGAGAGGGCATTGTTTCCCATTGGTACTTATGATGAGGCTAATAATGTTGTACATTTTAATGGTCATTGTTATGTAGAATGCAAACATCTTGAGACTAAACTTTGACTATTTCAATGCTATTTACTATGCTGATTCTCTGCCTTTGTTAGATTCTCTATTGGATAGACTATCTACAGCTACTTTTTTCAGTAAATTTGATTTCTCTAAAGGTTATTGGCAAGTCCCCTTGTCGGACAGAGCAAAACCTTATACTGCTTTCGCTACACCTTCGGGATTGTTCCAACTTAATATAATGTCTTTTGGTCTCGTTAACGCTCCTGCGACTTTTGTTCGTATGATGCGAAACATTTTCTCTAATCGTGATGACATAATTACCTATATTGATGATATTTGCTTTTTCCATCAATCTTGAGAAGAACATGATCTTGGAATTCAGTCTTTGTTGACTACTCTTCGTCTCCATCATCTTACTGCTAGACCTTCGAAAACTAAAATAGGATTCACAGAAATTTCTTTTCTTGGTCATAAAGTAGGAGGCGGTTTTCTTATGCCTGAGGATTCCACTATCTTTAGGATCTTGAATTTAGAAACTCCTAAGACAAAAAAACAGGTTCGCAGTCTTTTAGGTCTTGTAGGATTCTATAGGAAATTCTTACCTAACGTTTCAGAAATTACTTCAATTCTGTCTTCGTTATTAAGAAAGAACTCTCCAAATAAGATTGTTTGGTCACATTCATGTGATGTATCATTAAATTTATTAAAATCAAACTTTTCAAAATCACCAACATAAGTGTACCGCCGATTCCCGATCCAGAGGCGTCGACTCTAATTATAAAAGGAAATCAAGTATTAGGCAATCTTAAAATTGGTGATTTTGAAAAGTTTGATTTTAATAAATTTAATGATACATCACATGAATGTGACCAAACAATCGTATGTAATAGTATTATACACGCTAGCGAAATAATAAACAACTAAAGTCCAGAAACTACAAGTTACACATCCTAGGGATTAAAACCACCACCGGAGAAATAATATTCTTCTCTGGAAGAGTGGATATACAGCACAGCAAAGGTGTAGTAATTTCCCAGAAGGGAATAGAAAAGTCGTTACTGGAATGGAAACCTATCAACAATAAGAGAGAGACTAAAACGGCGATTCCTCAACATCATAACAATACATTGCTATGAGCCACCAAATGACAGTGACAAAGAGGCCGCTTATGAATTCCATCAACAATTGCAAAAAGAAATGGAAACTACATGTCGCACCGTTATCCCGAAATGGACATTAATTGTCACAGCCTGGTTGGATAAGATAGTTGTAAATTAAGAAACATAAGAAAGATATATAGGATCTCATATGTGGCTCGTTAAATTCTAGACTCCTATACAAGTAAGGGGTGAATAGGAAGGCGAATATTATCACAAAGAGATAATCTGATAAGGTGTGACAGAATGGGGCGACCCTTCTCGACATCTGTTTTACTACGGCAGTATCAGTTATATTTTTGTACTAATTTTTATTGTGTGCTTTCAGTTGTCGCACTTTCTTTCTTTCTCTGCTTTGTGTAGCAGATATTATGTATTTTCTTTCTTACACCCTTCTCAGGGATAAGTTATTACGTATGTTTGTTTCCCGTCCCTTTGCTAAGCTTTGCAAGGAGCGGCAGAAGTAATATTATCGACAGGCAGGTTGGTAAAATTCCTTTGTACAAAATCTTGGCCTCGACAGATTAGCCTCACGAAAATGCCAGCATATTTTCCAATCGCTAATAAAGGCCAGAGTATGCGACAGATAACGAGCTTGCCCGTCTGCGAATAGATTACTTTCTGATAAAGTAATAATTTGTTACATCTGAAACACAGTTTACAGATGTGTTTGTGAAATCGTCTGCCAGACAATCGGATGTTTTCATACCAAATATGTAAGCGATGACCTCTACCTCACGCTCACAATTTTTCCATTTCGGAAATATTTTAAATTTTTGCACGGGACCTTTATGTTTGAAAACGTTTGGCTTTTTACTTAATAGCATAACACACAGATGCGGGGGTAAGACAGGCATATAACCTGACAAGTTTTAGTGTTATTTCACTGTGAAAATTTACTGTGAGATCAACGCTTGCCTAGACGACACCAGACCTTGCCAGAGTTATAACTCAGAATTCTTTTTATCAGGCTTGACCTTTTCTTGGAGAATCTTGACGGACTTACAAAAACAGCCCATGAAATCTCTTTCATTTTAATAAGGAAACCGGGACTGAGGAAATTGAAAACACACGGAGTCATACAGGGAATTATCTTATTAAAGAAACGTCAACTCCGCCTAGGCCGGTCCCAAGCCCGGCTGAAAAAGGAGGAGGGCGGCCGGCACGGAGGCCGTAAGGAGGCAGCCCCTCCACCATGCAAAGGCAGAACAGGCCAATCACCTGTTTGCTTTAAAGCCTGATTAAGCGAAATACAAGAGAGAAAACCGGACGGATTCTGAAGGCGACGAACTGGAACGGATTACGGACTACGACTTGTGGAACTTGGAACACAAGAAGTATAAATGGGAAGGAAGATGGTGGAAGAGATGAGGAAAGCAAATTAGAAATCTTGGCTATAACGCAAAAAAAAGAAAAAGGGACATGGAGTCATGGATCTCGATGAGACACGCTGCTCTACAGTGGTGTACCTACATCTGAAAGAGCTAAAGGGGGCGTGGGTTGCATTGTGGCCAAAAACCAAAAAGATAGTATTAAGGGATGGAACTTTGTCTCGGAGCGCATTATGGTTGTAAAACTAAAAGAAGGAGAAACCATAGTCAACCTGGTCATTGTGTATGGGCCAAATGAGGATGAGCGAGCAGAGGTTAAGGAGGAATTCTTCGAGCTGCTTTAAAAGACAGTGGATGACTGCCTAGATCAAATTATCATGCTCGGAGATTTCAATGCCAGAGTTGGAAATGACCATGCTAGACGGGGTGGAGTCATCGGAAGATATGGAGAAGATACTCTCAATGACAATGGAAAGCGACTCCTTAGATTCTGCAGTGAGCAGAATCTGATCATTACAAACACAAAGTTCCCCCATAAGCGCATACATGCATACACTAGATATGAACCAACAAAGAATGAGAAGTCAGTGATCGACTGTGCCATTGTTAGGAGGAGCTCATTCACATATGTCCGGGACGCTAAAGTCTGGAGGGGGCCAGAGATTGGAAGGGATCACTACCTGCTTACAATCAAAAGAACAACTGGAAGAGTTGCTCAGCCCAGGAACTGCCCAACATCACGCAAGAAACCAAATAAACAAACGGGAGTAATGAGAATTAAGACCTACAAGCTGAGAGAGCCAAAAATTAAGACCAGATATCAGGGGCTTACTGCTACAGCGGTGAGAAGCACAGAAGAACAACCTGATGACTTGGAAACCCTCTGGCTTAAATTCAAGGACATTATAAAGACAGCTGCTGCAGAAGCATGTGGTGAAGTACGACTTGGAAACAAGAGAAAGAGGACACCTTGGTGGACAGAGGAAGTCAAAGAGAAAATAAGAGAGAAGAAAATGGCATTAAAACAATACTTAGGAGCTAAAAGTAGTAGGGGATGTTGGAAACAGGGCGTATTGTGGAGGCGCTTTGTGGAGGCTCGTGACTTTTTATATAAGGAAAATGTGGAGGCGTGCGTGGAGGCGCTTTGTGGAGGCGCGTGACTTTTATATAAGGAAAATGTGGAGGCGCAAGATGGCGGACTTGAGATAACAAGAAGAGGTTATATTTAGACGCTTTTTAGATAACAAGAAGGGGATATATGGCGCAAGTTGGCGGGATGACATTTTATATAAGGAAAATGTGGTGGCGCTTTGTTGTGGCGCGTGACCTTTTATATAGAGATATATTTTAGCCGGGGGACTTCCTCTGACGATCAAACACTTACTTACTTACTTACTTAGTCGTTCCCCTTCTACCGTGAGGTGTAGAGGTTACATGACTTCTTATATAGCAATAAATTTGTTCGATAATGACGGGCGTGTTGTTTACTAAGGGGAGATAAGTAGGTTGTTGTATTGCATGACTTTTTATATAAGGAAATACTCATTGCGCAGGTGGAGCATCAGGCGTTGGTGCATGATTTTTTATATAAGGAAATACTCATTGCGCAGGTGGAGCATCAGGGGTTGGTACATGACTTTTTATATAACGAAATACTCATTGCGCAGGTGGAGCATCAGGGGTTGGTACATGACTTTTTATATAAGGAAATACTCATTGCGCAGGTGGAGCATCAGGCGTTGGTACATGACTTTTTATATAAGGAAAATGTGCAGGCGCGGTGGAGGCGCAAGATGGCGGTTTTTTAGATAACAAGAAGAGGTTATATTTAGACTTTGAGACTTGAGATAATAGGAAGAGGATAACAAGGAGGAATATGACTTTTTATATAGGAAAAATTCTGCAGGTGCGCTGCAGGCGCAAGATGGCGGGATGACTTTTTATATAAGGAAAATGTGCAGGCACGGTGGAGGCGCAAGATGGCGGTTTTTTAGATAACAAGAAGAGGTTATATTTAGACTTTGAGACTTGAGATAATAGAAAGAGGATAACAAGGAGGAGCATGACTTTTTATATAGTAATATATTTAGATAACAAGAAGACGATATATTTTCAGGCGGTGGTGTTCTCAGGAGGTGGAGTATGACTTTTTATATAGCGTTATATCTTAGCGGGGTGACTTCCTCTGACGATCAGATACATGACTTGTTATATAGCAATAAATTTGTTCGATAATGGTGTTGTTTACAGACAATACTTAGACAATATATAAAATATAAAAAATCGATAATGATGGAAAAATAAAAAATCGATAATGGCGGCTTAGTTTACTAAGGGTTTTTTTTTTTTTAAGGAAGTGGGTATTGTTTTTGTGCGGGGGAGGATGAGGCTGTATAGTGGGGTGTACGTTAGGGGTGATTTTGGTGTGTATGACTCAGGAGCGAAGTGTTAGAGACTTGGTGGATATTGTTTTTTGGCTGGCGGTGATGACTCATGGGTTAAAATATGTAGTTAGACGTGTATTTATTTTACAACATAGATACAAAGGTTTATAAATAGAAGTATATAGTTAATGATTTCTTTTAAAAGAATACTTGAGTTAAAGAGGAAAATATAAACATCGATAACGGCGGCTTAGTTTACTAAGGTTTTTTTTAAGGAAGTGGGTATTGTCTTTTTGTGCGGGGGAGGATGACGATGTATTGTGGGGGTGTCGGTTAGGGGTGATTTTTGTGTGTATGACTCAGGAGTGAAGTGTTAGAGACTTGGCGGGTATTGATTTTTTTGGGGGCTGGCGGTGATGGCTCATGGGTGTGTGTTGGGGTGTAGCTGGTGGTTGTGTGTATGGCTCAGGAGTGAAGTGTTAGATAGAAGTATATAGTTAATGATCTCTTTTAAAAGAATACCTGAGTTAAAGAGGAAAATATAAAAAGCGATAATGTTGGCTTAGTTTACTAAGAGGGTTGTTGAAGCGAGTGGAGGCTTTTTGCGCTGGCGTGGGCGACGATGTATAGTGGGTTGTAGGTTAGTGGGAGGCTTTTTGTATGTTGTTGGGTGTGCTATTTAGACATTTAGAAGAGGTTTTTTTTTTGAAGCGAGGGGAGTCTTTTTGTACTGCGGGCGTGTCGTATTCTTTGTTAGGTCTTTGTATCTTGTCTTTTTGAGCGCCAGAAATATTTAATTTACTCGTTCATACAGTTTTCTAAGATACATTTTAGCTGTCGCTATCATGAAATCTTATACTAACTGTTTCGCCCCTTAAATTTACAAGCTTATTTTCTTTGTGAGAGAGTGAAGTGTTAGAGACTTACCTATACTACGTCTAGCGTGAAGAGGTGGAGTGAAGTGTTAGAGACTTGACTGTACTAGGATTAGCATGAAAAGGTGGGGGTGAAGTGTTAGAGACTTTCCTATTTGAGTGCGTGTGTGTGTTCGTGTGTGTGCATATGTGTGTGTGTGTGTGGGCGCTTGCGTGCGTGGTTGTGTGTGTGTTGGGTTGTAGCAGGCGGGTGTGCCAGCATCGACAGGTGGGAGCGAAGTGTTAGAGACTTTACTATAACAGGGCCAGCATGAAGAGGTGGGAGTAAAGTCGCTTCTCTGCCGTTTCGGTGGTAGATTAGAGACAGTGTTCCGGTGGTGTTGGGACAACAACTCGGTTCTGGGGATATTGGTTGATAACAACTGGAGTTGATGTAGTCGTCAAACGTGATACTGATACAAACAGTAGGACAGGTATCCGTGTTTGGTAACTGTAATCGGTCAAATTCGGCGAGGATTTCACCTTGTAAAGCCAACAAATGTTCAAATTCAGATCGAGTTAACGTAATTCCGGACTTTCATACTGTTGCTGAGTTATTTGCCGGTTGAAGATCATGTGCTGAGTATAGTTATTTTAATGATTTCTTGTTGATCGTGCTTGTTTTATCATTACGCGAATTAGGGTGAAGCGTTCATACAACTCAGTAGCATGATATGAAGAAGTAACATGTAATACTTGAACTCAGCAACATTAATGAAGTAATTAATGCCTTCAGGTTGAGTCCGTAATATTTAATCACATGTACACACAGGATGATCATTTCAAATATGAGCAGAACATAAGTCCGTATAAGTCATGCATAAATTAATCAATAACGTAGACTGCTGGTTTACGTGTCAATGTCCGTTTAAGGATACAATGCAGTATTGTCGTCAGAACATCACAGCTATATGCACGCGCAGATAGACATGGCTACCTGCCGACAGTGAGACTGCGAGTCTGAATATTTCATACGAATTGGACGATTATTCTCCTCCTTCTGAGGATTCTAGTTAAACACTAACCTCCGTAAGTTTCCTCTCATATAGAGTTCTAGGACTGACCCTGGTCCATCATAAATGCACATATAAATGGCTATATCATGCCATTGAATTGGAAGGTTAGAAAACGCAGCTATTCAGCTTGGCGGTCAAGTAATAAAGGGTAGCGTCTCCTAGTTACCGACTGTGACCCAAACTACGCTAGACACGTCATAATCGATCGTGTATGGAGCGTTCAATAATTGAAACATCTATCGCAATACATTAAATGTCTTAACCTTTACAATTGCACGTCTGCTAACCTTTAGCAGACGGCGTTAATAACATATACCGTAACAATTCCCTGTACACCGGGGAAAAAAAAATCGATAGATTTTTTTTCAAGATCTATCCGACTTAACAATTTTTCAAAAAATTTAACACCATTGTGACATATGGCCGACGATGTTCTGAGTAGAACCGTGTCGCGGTCATGTCAACTAACTATTTGTCATAGTCATCTAACATTAATCATATTATATATCAATATTATGCATATTATTATATCAACTAAATAAAATGTGTAATGTCAATAGTGAATGATAGACTTAAATTAAAGTAAGGTCTGTCGTATTAGTATGTCATATAGGAATTAATTTGACTAATTAAAATTAAATTAATTAATTAAACTAAGAGTTAAATTATTAAGATTCTAATGTAACACGATGTTATGAGAGAAGAAAAGACAAATAAGTGAGAAGAAATAGAAAGAAATTCGAATATAAGTTTAACTTAATTGTGTGTGTTAAGTGTTAGTGAATAATAACTATCTAATTTAACTAACTAAATAACGTATAAGTACATTAAAAAAAAATATTAATCTAATACTTGTGTGAGATTTATTTTCTCTTTTCATAATTTCTTCTTTTTATATTTCGTTCTCTTTTTTTGTTTTTTTTCATTTCATTTTTTTCTCACATTTCATTTTATTGATATTAATTCAATTAAGAAGTTAAGTTAACTAATTAATTAGTATAGGATATGATGATCCATCCGTAGTCCTGATCCTGATGAATTCTTTTAGACAAAGTGTTGAAACGTTTCCGTCGGACAGAAATGTCAATTATCCTAGGATCCAAGAATTAAGTGCACATAGGATAATAAGTTCGACTTGTCGTCAGATATTGTTCCATGATTGTTCAACGAATATTCATATATTGTGTATGGACGTTAGACGAAGTTTCAATGTCAATATGTATACCTTGATTGTCTTTAGTTCAATTCTGTGATGCATATAGTGTTTATAATTATTAAATTGAAGTCAAGGTTAGTTCCCTTATAGTTGATACTCCGTTCTATTCAATGTAGTGATGATTGACGTATTTTAGGAATGTCATTGTTGATTATTCGTCGTCAATAGGATTACGTGACAACGCATCCCCCACAATGTTTTCAGTGCCAGGAATATGTTCAATTGAGAATTCAAATGGCTGCAGGATGATCGCGTATCTGGCGAGTTTTGGGCTTTTGTGGTTTGATCTACGCAAAGATGCTACAGCACGCTGGCCAGTCTGAATGGTGAATGGAGCACCAAGCAAGAACTTTTCCAGTTTTGTGATTGCCCATATAACTGACAAAAGTTCCTTGTCCACTGTGGAATACTTTGTTTCTGCCGGCTTTAGCTTTCTTGAAATATATAATGTAGGATGTAGAACGCCATCATGGTTCTGGAGCAGGCATGCACCGATGCCGTAGTTACTAGCATCTGTTCGTAAGAAAAATCTTTTGGAAGCATCGGGAAGTCTTAAAATTGGTTCATGCGAAAACAAATTTATAATTTTGTTGAAAGTTTCATTGCATATACCAGTCCATGTCACCTTCACCGGCATGTCTTTTTTTAACAATGAAGACAATACAGCCGTGATGGATGACAAGTTTGGTATGAATCTACTGTAATATTGAACAAGTCCTAACAAACTCCTGACCTGCTTCTTCGTCTGAGGAACTGCTATGTTTAGAATTTTGGAGACTGTACTAGGTAACGTTCGGATATATCCCGATCCAATGATATGTCCCAAAAAGGTTATCTCATTACACGCGATCTGAACCTTTGTAGGTTTAGCAGTTAGATGATAATTCCTTAGAGTGTCGAAAACATATCTAAGTCCCGAAACATGTTCCTCAAACGACGAACTAAACAAGCATATGTCGTCAATATATGTAATAACGTCTGGTCTACTTGATAAAATTTGTCGCATCAGGCGAATGAAGGTAGCTGGCGCATTAACAAGCCCAAAAGGCATCACATTCCACTGGTATAGACCTTGTGGAGTGGAAAATGCGGTGTAGTACTTAGCCTTTTCGGTCAGTGGTATCTGCCAATAACCTTTAGTTAAGTCTATCTTACTAAATATAGTTGCGTTGGATAGACGTGGCAGTAAGTCGTCGATAAGTGGATGTGGTTCGCTGTCAACTATAGTCTTAGCATTTAATTTTCTATAGTCAACACATAGTCTGATGTTATTGTCCTTCTTCCGGACAATCACTAATGGAGAAGAGAATGGCGAATTACTAGTCTCAATGATTCCCAGAGACAACATCTGTTCAAGTTCCTTAGTAGTTTTAGCAAGGAAATGTAAAGGAACCGAATAGGGATGTACACGAATAGGTGTATCGTCATTGAGAGTAATGTCATGACTGATAGCCGATGTGCGACCCGGGACGTCGGTCAACACATCTGAATAAGATTGTAATAGATTAGCAATCTGTAGACGCTGTTGCGGTGTAACCGTTGAAGAGATGGTTACATCCCGCCAAGATTCAGTAGGTCGAACTACTGGTACCGGTAACGGTAACTGTACCTCAGGAAAAGAAGATTCTTCTTCCTGGATGACGGATAAGTTAGAATAATAACAAGTAGATACTGTGTTGTCATCTAGTTCATGAAAAATTGACTGTAAGTGTTCAGGACGTGTATGAAATTGCTTGAGCATGTTAATATGAAATATCTTTTTGTGTCCCTTGATATCTAAGACGTAATCAACGTCGGAAATTTTATCAATGACTTTGTAAGGACCATTCCAAGATATCAATAATTTATTGTTATTGTGAGGAAGTAACACATAAGCCTCATCGCCTGGGAATAATTGGCGTAATCGTCGAGACCTATTTTGTAGAGATCGAGCCTTAGCTTTTGCAGCCTCAGAAGAAGCTGTTGCCAACTGGCAAGACTCAATAATGTTCTTCCGAAGATTAATCACATACTCGTAAGATGACTGAGTGTCCTGAGTCATCTCTGCGTCAATTAATAAGTCTTTTATTAGTCCCATAGGACCTCTTGGGGAGCACCAAAAACTAATTCAAAGGGAGAGAAGCCAGTTTGTTCATGCGGTACCTCCCGATAAGCAAATAGAACAGCTGGGAGTGCTCTGTCCCAGTCATGAGGGTGCTTAACAGTAACCTTATGTAGTAGTTGTTTAAGTGTACGGTTAAGTCTTTCAACTGCACCATTACTCTTCTTCTTCTTCTTCTGTCCTTAGCCACAGACCGTCAAAGCAGTCAGTGGCCATTACGCCTAGTGGCGTCTTAGGGCAACAGCAGATAGGTTTTCTTTGCCGTTGTTTCCCATCACGCCTAGTGGCGTCTTTAGGGCAACGGCAAATCAACCCATTTGCTGTTGTTTCCGTAATCGAAGTGACTGGCAAACGGGTGATCAGCCCGTTGTGAAAAAAGCTAATACAGTGTATAAAAGTTAACACTTGACTTACTTAAGATAAATCTTTAGAGTGTTATGTGCCTGTGACTGTCACAGTGTTGTAAATTGTTGTGGATCTTAACTTAGGTGTTTATCTGTCTGTTGGTTGTTGTGAACTTACACCTCATCACTATCATAAACCCTAGACATTAAACGAAGTCATCACACAATTCAAGAATAAGTCTGATTGAGGTCGAAATGTGGTAGCAAGCAAGGTCCTCTGTAATACACCAAACCCATTAGATACAGAAACCTTCACAGCTGATCTCACTCAGTACACTAAGTCCCGTATAACTATATTTATATAATCCCAACTCACCACAGTTGGGACTGTTCAATTTACTTGTTCTTCAAAAACAAAACAAAATTTTAAAAAAAAAATGTAAACCACTAAGTGAAAATACAGTGCAACGACGTCCTGATGAAATGATCAATGATTTGAAGATAACCTTGGTAACTGAGCTTCAGAAAAGTAAATGTTTTTCTAGTTGTAAATTTCACGCCTTTTCGAAGTCGGCGCCCGGTGACAACACCGCCCCTGCTGGCAACTAAACATATATATTGCTGTGAAAGCATGACATGTGTGCCCAGCTTCTAAAGTGGTTTCTTTCAATTACATCTTATACCGCTTCTCCCTAGTCAGTTCTTCCTACCTGCATTACGCTTCGAAATATCACGGCAGATCGTACATCGCCCTATAGACACAGCCACTAGATGTTACAGCCATACACTTAACACAGTTTACGTGCCAGTTTTCTCAAGTACTTTCACATCTATCAAGCTCTTGAAGTGTCTAGTACTTCAAATGAGTGCTGTAGTACATTTTTTATTTTGTTCTCCGGTCTGTGCTATAAACACGGCCAGCGGTTTACTCTTTCCTGTCTCTTGTCTTGATGGTGCACTCTGATAGACTCTTTCCTGTCTCTTGTCTTGATGGTGCACTCTGATAGACTCTTTCCTGTCTCTTGTCTTGATGGTGCACTCTGATAGACTCTTTCCTGTTTCTTGTCTTGATGGTGCACTCTGATAAACTCTTTCCTGTCTCTTGTCTTGATGGTGCACTCTGATAGACTCTTTCCTGTCTCTTGTCTTGATGGTGCACTCTGATAGACTCTTTCCTGTTTCTTGTCTTGATGGTGCACTCTGATAAACTCTTTCCTGTCTCTTGTCTTGATGGTGCACTCTGATAGACTCTTTCCTGTCTCTTGTCTTGATGGTGCACTCTGATAGACTCTTTCCTGTCCATCTCTTGGTGTTTTATATATATATATATATATACACACACACACAGACACAGAGATGCTTTTATATTACAAGTCACGTGCGGCGTTAAACGCGCCGAGTCCAGACTTGAGGTTTGGGGAGGTAAAGAGTTTGTATTAGGAGGCTGTGTTGTGACGTAGGCGGATAATTAAAGGAGTGAGTTCGCGTGACTGGGTATCGTTGTGGGACAGCTAGGGTTACTGCAGAAATAGCCATTCTCTCTCTCTCCTTCTCTCTCTATCTCAATGACTGGTGTGAATTGAGGACATCCAAGGTTAGTGTAGACAACTCACTCCTGCGCACCATTACTCATAGGATGATAAATACTACTTAAATTCCTATCAATGTTCCAAGTTTTCATGACTTCCTTCATGGTGTCAGATATGAACTGTGACCCATGGTCTGATAAAAGTTTTCTAGGAAACCCTATTCTAGAAAAGATGAGATGTAGTGCATCAGCTACGTCTGTGGTAGTGGTGGTCTTTAATGGGATAGCTTCTGGCCATCGTGTGCACAAATCAATGCACGTAAGGACGAATCTATGTCCTCTGGCCGATGGTAGCAATGGACCAATAATATCTATGGCCATCTTGTCAAACGGTCTTACTGAGATATCGCAAGCCTGAATAGGCGCCGTGTGAAAAGCTCCACGTGCTTTCACTTCTTGGCATGTAGTACAGGAACGTACATACTGCGAAATATCTCTTGACACTCCTGGCCAAAAGAATGAAGACAGTACTCGAGATCGTGTTCGAGTATATCCCATATATCCCATATGTCCAGCACACTGTGAGTCATGCGCATGTTGAAGAATGTACCGTCTAAAAGTATACGGGACCATAACTTGTTGTTTCATTTGTGATTTGTCATTAAAACATCTAATCAATATGTCATTTTTAATAACAAACCAATGTTTGTTATTATTACCTGAGGATAGATTGTCAACTTTATCAACCAGCTTAAAAAATTTTTTTAAAGATTTATCCTCTTTTTGTTTGGTTGCAAATGTTTCCCTGTCAATAGGTGAATTGACTACAAATTCCTCTTGGTTGTCTGCATCCATTTTATTATCACCAACTTTCTCCATGAGTTGAGTCTGCGCTCTAGTCGTCACGGCGTTTCCAGTGCATAGGTTATGTTTCTCCCATTCTATGATCTCATCTGGAGTACAATCTTTACTGCCGTGTATACGACCAACCATCAGATCAGCAATAGGCTTTTTTAGCATACATACTTTTACATTCCCTGTGAAAAAGGGTGTTCTAATATGAACAATAGCTGTGGGGTAAAACTCAATAGTTCCACCAAATGTCATGCAGCGGACGTATTCTCCTGTCGCACAGCTAGGATGTACCAGCGACTGACGTACACCAATCGTCGTGGATCCTGAATCTCTCAGCACTGAGACGACGGATCCATTAACGATTCCCCTGTTAAAAATTAGTAAGCCTGTTCCATCGTTGACTGCAAGACCTACCTCTGGTGTAATATGTCCGCAGTTAAGCACTGTTTCTTTCGCCTTCTGAAAAATAAGATTGCATTGTTGGCAACTATTTTCCACATTATAATTAATAGCAAAACATGCAGCAGAAGACTGTGTTGTATTATCGTCAAGTGGGACCTGAGCTATAGGGGTAGTATTATTTGTAACTGCCGCCCCTGTATTATGGTTGTACTGAGATGATCCCCGAGAATGAGATCGATTCCGAGTATAATTGTTAGAATTATCTCGTCGTCCTCTATAGTAACTATTATCTCGATGTCTCGAGCCATGATTATTACCATTCCAGTTATTGTTATTTTTCGGGGTATGTGATCGATTATAATTAGTGTTATGTTGACTATTGTGGTAGTTTGTTTGAGGTGAATAATTTCTATCTCGTGATCTACCTCTGTTGAACTCAATTTTATTGTTGAAATCATTATTATGTCCCTTCTGAAAGTTAACATTGTGATTTCTTTGGAACCTACACTGTGATGTCTTTGTTTGTTATTATGATTGTAGGCCATATTAGACGCCACAGGTAGAGGTTCTCTTAATGAGGAGTTAGAAATGGTTGCATTCGGATGTGCCGAACAGTAGTTTAAAGAAATTTTTTCCAACTCGTCAATAGTACCTGGTTTACGCTCCTGCAAATATGCAAAGAATGGCTGGCTAACCGAAGATAATACCTTATCCCGTAGTAGCAAATCAACTAATTTGTCGTACGATTTGTTGACTTCTGCCAGTTCAACCCATCTATTAAATGTATTGCGTATGTTCGCAATGAATCCTGCAAAATCTTTTGGAGATTCAGGTAAAAATCCCTTAAATTTCAACCTACAGTGTTCCTCGTCCAGGTGAAACCTTCGTAAAAGCAAGGACTTAATAGCACCGTAGTTATTTGCTATTGATGGGTCAGCATTTTGAGAAGCCGTCAATGGTTCTCCAACCAAGAATTCATTTAACTTGAGTACCCATGACTCTTCAGGCAAATGATTTGTTTTGCAAGTCTGTTCAAAACGTGACAGGAACGATGAAAGGTCGTCCACGTTTAAGTTGAAAGTGGGTAATTTAAAGTTGTAGAAATGTTTAGTTTGGCTGGATGACGATCCATTTTGTGCGTTATTATTCTGGTTTGCATCAGCACTTTGTGCTTGTAATCTTGCTGTCTCCAATTTAATACGCGCCAATTCCATTTCTTGTTGTAAAATAATTTCCTCTCGTTTCAATTTATTCTCTTCTTCCTGTTGAGCAATTTCTCTTAATCTATTTTCCTTGGCAATTTGCTTCATCTCACGTTCTGCTTCCTTTCTTTCACGTTCCTCCTCCTCTTTCTTTAATGCAGCCTTTTTCTCTGCTTCTTTTCTTTCACGTTCCTCCATTTCTGCTTTATGTTTTTCCAGTTCTGCCTCAGCAAACTGACGAAGTTCTTGAGATTTATAACCATATTCCTTACCAATTTTAACGAAATGGTCTATAGTAAGCATTTTGACTTTTATCTGGTAAGTAATTATTGATAATTACTGATTAAAATAGTCAATAGTAGCTTCAGAGTAATTATTATACTTACTCAACTTAGGAATATTCAATATAAATAATCACAATAGTACTGAACTCTTATGTCTAAGTTCAACTAATAGACAATATTTTGTAACAATATTGTATCTAAGTACTAACTATATCATAAATAGTTATGATATCTGTTAACTATAATGTAATTACATCACACAATTAATCTCAATATCCAATAATGTTGGGTATGATTCCTAGTAATTATATTGTTCAATGTACTAAGTCACTCTCTTAGTATATTAAATAATATACAATGGGTCTGTCACCTCAAAGGTAGACTATAAGATTATTTTATTTGGTCAATATATATATTATTATTATTATTATTATTATTATTATGCCCTAGGCATCTCTTATAAATTGTAGTGCTAATTTCTTGGACTATCACTGCATAATTATGCAATGTCCCATATTAACCTTAAATGTCAGAAAAAATTAATTAAATTAAATTACAAGGGTATTATTGAATATAATATCATATTATTAATGTAGTATTTAATATATATCATGAGGACAAACCAAACAATGCTGCAACTAAAGGGTACAAACAATGTCAAGACGCAAACAAGACATTTTCACAATTAAAAATGAATTTATGAACTAAATAAAACAAGCGGAAGTGTCACACGGAAAACGAAGGGTCAAAGAATGACCCTAGGTCAACTGAATATGCAAAGTACACAAAAAAAATGACTGCAAACAATGATGACATCACAGGACTCATAACGGACGAACATTTAACAATCATCAAATAAATGATAGTAAGAGTAGACTGGACGAAATAGTTAACGAACATGATACAAAACTGAATAAAAATGTGAACTTAGTACAAATAAAATACACCAGTTATCTACGGAACGGTACAGCTAACACAAACGTCAAACGATAGCAGATCTGGACAGGCAGTCCACCGGCAAACCTCAATGGGGCTTCCAAAAGTGCAATCGTTTAACTGCCCTAAGACCGACTGAAATCTAGGTGGTCAGCTGTTCGCGACATTCCCCAGAGATTTCAGTTCCCTCCAACCGGCCCGCTAATTAATAATAATAATAATAAATTCTTTAAGCGCCAAACACGGCGCATAAGGCAGAAACCAGTGCTCTCCAGGTTGTTCGTTGTGACGCCACTCCTCTTAGCTCTTGCACATTATTTAGGCCCAACGTTCTTCCTTCTCTTATTATTGTTCTTCTGAGTGTTTCTTTTGGTCTTCCCTTTTTCCGCTTACCCTCAGGAACCCAAGTGAGCGCCTGTAGTGGTATTCTGTTGTTTTGCATTCGTAGGACATGACCGATATATGACCATCGTCTTTTCCTTATATAGTCGGAGACATATTTCTGCCTAGAGTCTTCTCTTATTTGTCGATTAGTCTTGAATTCTTTCCAACTGACTGATGTTCATGAGTTTTCTAAGACATTTGTTCTCGAATGTATTCAGCTTGTTCTCCAATGATTTTGTTATTTTCCAACTCTCACAGCCGTATGTTAACACTGAGATAACATTTGAATTAAACAGACGAAGCTTGGTATGTATATTCAATGATCGTAATTTCCAAATGTTAGATAATCTATTGAAGGCGCTAGCTGCCAAAGCAATTCTAGTATGGATTTCTCTTGTTGTGTCACCATCCTGAGTCATTTTACTGCCTAAATAATTGAAACTTTCAACTAGAAAAGTTCATAGCTTTAGTTTTAGAGGCATTTATTTGGAGACCAATTTTAACCGAGAGATGACACAAATTATTTATTGCTTCTTGGGATTGTCTTGGTGTTGAACTTAAGAATGCTACATCATCTGCGAAATCCAGGTCCCCCAGGAATTTTCCATTTGTCCATTTTATACCCAATTGTTCATTGTGGGTATAGTTTCTCATAACCCAATCAATAGCTATTCCAAAAAAGTAGTGGTGACATAATACAGCCTTGTTTCACCCCCACTAATTAACAACACATTAAAACAACCCAAAAAAATACATGAAACACATTCAGAAAAGACATGCCTATGCAGGCAAAAGGCATGGACTCAGTATTACTGTTTGCAATGACGACAGTATTAAAACAACTAGACTTATCTTTTCCGTTGCTTAGATCAGTGCTAGAGGTCGTCAACAGCTAGGCTAATGCCCCTGACTGTCTGCTCCTGTAGTCCATATCGTGTGTTTGCTTCAATGGCTCATGTTTCCCCTGGTTAGACTTAGAAAACGGCTTTGGTTTCTCCGACAGTTCACCTACACGACCTTCGGTGACGTCACGTTGTTAGGCATTAGAATGAGTACAACGTCATCTTCGACTGGATCATGTGATCGAAACTTGATCGTAAATATTATGGTTAACATGTGCGTAAGGAACAGAAGTTTGTTTCTTTTTTCTGTCGTTCCCCGCATTCGGCCGCCACTTTGTTGCTGAGTTATTTGCCGGTTGAAGATCATGTGCTGAGTATAGTTATTTTAATGATTTCTTGTTGATCGTGCTTGTTTTATCATTACGCGAATTAGGGTGAAGCGTTCATACAACTCAGTAGCATGATATGAAGAAGTAACATGTAATACTTGAACTCAGCAACATTAATGAAGTAATTAATGCCTTCAGGTTGAGTCCGTAATATTTAATCACATGTACACACAGGATGATCATTTCAAATATGAGCAGAACATAAGTCCGTATAAGTCATCCATAAATTAATCAATAACGTAGACTGCTGGTTTACGTGTCAATGTCCGTTTAAGGATACAATGCAGTATTGTCGTCAGAACATCACAGCTATATGCACGCGCAGATAGACATGGCTACCTGCCGACAGTGAGACTGCGAGTCTGAATATTTCATACGAATTGGACGATTATTCTCCTCCTTCTGAGGATTCTAGTTAAACACTAACCTCCGTAAGTTTCCTCTCATATAGAGTTCTAGGACTGACCCTGGTCCATCATAAATGCATATATAAATGGCTATATCATGCCATTGAATTGGAAGGTTAGAAACGCAGCTATTCAGCTTGGCGGTCAAGTAACAAAGGGTAGCGTCTCCTAGTTACCGACTGTGACCCAAACAACGCTAGACACGTCATAATCGATCGTGTATGGAGCGTTCAATAATTGAAACATCTATCGCAATATATTAAATGTCTTAACCTTTACAATTGCACGTCTGCTAACCTTTAGCAGACGGCGTTAATAACATATACCGTAACACATACGTGTCCAGACTTGCGCTAGCCAGGGCTTGATTAGTGGAAAAACTAAGCGCTAGTTGACGCGTTGTCAATGTGATAATTTGTGTGTGCATGTGTTTGTGTGTGTGTGTGTGTGGGCGGTCGCGTGCGTGGTTGTGTGGTTGTGTGTGCGTGTGTGTGTTGGGTTGTAACAGGCGGGTGTACCAGCGTCGAGAGGTGGGCGTGAAGTGTTAGAGACTTACCTATACTAGGTATAGCGCGAAGAGGTGGAGTGAAGTGCTAGAGATCTACTCACACATCTAGTGGTATGTAAGTGACCCCGCACACAGCCGTAGTCTCCAACATAAAAAATAATGTCAAACGCTGGACAAGACCAAATAGACAGTTTTATTGAACACAACCGTAGAGATACATCTCACACGCAGACTAGCTTATGGCACCAATTAGATCCTGCTTCGTGTTGCCGTCTAAAACCGAACAATCTCGAGGCCAGTTTCATTCATTTTTTTAATAAAGTTCAAACACGTGCTTTTACCCTCTCTTGTTTTGGAACAAGATCGATGACCCGCGCAAAACATCAAGCGTAAATTTCTGTTCACGTCACAAGGTCAAAACACAATCGAGCAATAGTAGAAAATTTATAAAAGAAACATTCCTTCGTTCATGTGTTCGAATCCCCGCTACTTAAGTTTTCACTTTTTTTCACTCCACCTTATCCAAAAAAAAAAAAAAAATACTTACCCTTGTCAAAAAAATACTGCCCCTTGTCAAAAAAAATTTCGCCCTCTTGGTAATCAAACTTCTTCCATTTCTAAAAAAAATTTCGCCCTCTTGGTAATCAAATTTCTTCCTCTTCTCAAAAAAGTGCGCCCTCTTGGTAATCAAATTTTTCTGCCTCTTGTCAAAAAAAAAAAAAAAAATTTCCAATCCTTGATAATTAAATCGCACGAGTAACAAAGGCTGGTCTCGGTAAAAACTTACAGTTGCGATCGTCAACCCGCTCTCCAACGGTTTAACCATTTCATCACTTCTTGGTGTGTACACACTCACAACCAGTTATTTTATATCTAACACCCTACACAACGTGAGAACCCCTTTTCAACGTAAGAATCATGCTAATAAGCACGAGAATCACTGTGTTTTCAAAATATTTCTCACTGTCATATAGAAGTAAACTGGTGATGGAGTCGGTTATATCGCAGCTTTGGTCGTTGGTGTGCGTTTCCTCAAACACACTGTATACAGGTTTTTGAAGACCACCGTGTGACAACACACCGCCATTTATCACTTTATCTTTCTTGCTTAACATAGATTGTACAGGGTTAAATATTTTTAGAAAAAGTTGTGCCCCTGACTATACTAGGACCAGTGACTAGAGGTGGGAGTGAGTTGTTAGAGGTTTGACTATACTAGGGTTAACAGCTAGAGGTGGGAGTGAAGATGGGTGTGCGTGTGTGGTTGTGTTGGCGCGTGTCTGTCAATGTGTGTGTGTGCGTGGGTGTGTGGGTGCGTGTGGTTGTGTGCGCGTGTGGTTGTGTGTGTGTGCGTTCGCGGTGGGTGTTGATTTTGGTAGTAACTTTAGATTCGAGCAATAGTAGAAAATTTATAAAAGAAACATTCCTTCGTTCATGTGTTCGAATCCCCGCTACTTAAGTTTTCACTTTTTTTCACTCCCCCTTATCAAAAAAAAAATACTTACCCTTGTCAAAAAAATACTGCCCCTTGTCAAAAAAAATTTCGCCCTCTTGGTAATCAAACTTCTTCCTGTTCTCAAAAAAATTTCGCCCTCTTGGTAATCAAATTTCTTCCTCTTCTCAAAAATGTGCGCCCTCTTGGTAATCAAATTTTTCTGCCTCTTGTCAAAAAAAAAAAAAAAAAAATTTCCACCCCTTGATAATTAAATCGCACGAGTAACAAAGGCTAGTCTCGGTAAAAACTTACAGTTGCGATCGTCAACCCGCTCTCCAACGGTTTAACCATTTCATCACTTCTTGGTGTGTACACACTCACAACCAGTTATTTTATATCTAACACCCTACACAACGTGAGAACCCCTTTTCAACGTAAGAATCATGCTAATAAGCACGAGAATCACTGTGTTTTCAAAATATTTCTCACTGTCATATAGAAGTAAACTGGTGATGGAGTCGGTTATATCGCAGCTTTGGTCGTTGGTGTGCGTTTCCTCAAACACACTGTATACAGGTTTTTGAAGACCACCGTGTGACAACACACCGCCATTTATCACTTTATCTTTCTTGCTTAACATAGATTGTACAGGGTTAAATATTTTTAGAAAAAGTTGTGCCCCTGACTATACTAGGACCAGTGACTAGAGGTGGGAGTGAGTTGTTAGAGGTCTGACTATACTAGGGTTAACAGCTAGAGGTGGGAGTGAAGATGGGTGTGCGTGTGTGGTTGTGTTGGCGCGTGTCTGTCAATGTGTGTGTGTGCGTGGGTGTGTGGGTGCGTGTGGTTGTGCGCGCGTGTGGTTGTGTGTGTGTGCGTGCGCGGTGGGTGTTGATTTTGGTAGTAACTTTAGATATGGTGTGTCTGTACGAACGCTTCTGTCTGCTTATCTATCTATAAACCTGGTTTTTATTTTACTGGTTAGTTTTGTTATATGTTTAATTTTTATGTTTAATTTAATTTAATTTATTTACTGATCTCTAAATTGTGTCCTTGTATATACCTTCCTAGGTACCCGTGTGTGTGTGTGTGTATGTGTGTGTGTGTGTGTGTGTGTATACCCGCGGAAGTAATTGGTCACAACCTAAAACTTTAACGACCCCAGTTCGTTTAACAAATATATCCACCAGGACGATAATTCGTAACTCGTGTCTATTTATATGAAAGAAATCTAGTTTTAATCGGGGTTATAAAACGCGTTCAGACACGATTCGTGGTAACAGATGGTTGATTACTCAGAAGCCTAATCGATACTCGACGGGCTGTCGATGTGAAAAAAAATTGTGTGTGTATGCGCTGGTATTGTAAGTGAAGAGGGTACAAATGTAACCGAAGCAACGCAAAGTATAAACACAGAAGCGTAATAAGTGTTTATATTTAAATTTTATTATATTATTATTAAGAAGTGAGGAAATTCTCGACGGGTACTTCGTTTGTGATGTAAAATATATGAAAGGGAATTTTCCGTTGTTCAGTGAGTACAACTAAAAGTCTAGCTTATTCTGGTGTTTATTGAGACCACTACAGCATTTCTTCCACTCATCATTTGTGTATAGGTGTAGATGAGAATTACAAATAATTGGTGTTAGCTTTCTTTGATTGATAGACTCTTTAACAGAGTAAAATCACTATTGGTTATCTGTAATGTTTTAAATAGTTTTGTTAAGCCATTATTTCTATAATATTGTGTATTCGTAACCAATAACAGGAGATTTGTGTGTATTTCATGAAAGTTTAGGTATAGGTACACTACCCAAAAGGGATTTCAGCAGGCAGACTAGAGTATGACGCCAACTAAACACGGCTTTAGTGTTACAGTCTGTAACTGAAACAATGTTGAGGCCAGCTTCAAACATTTTAAGAAAACTCAACAACCACGTGGTTGTAAATTCACTAGAAATAAACCGGATCGATGGCCAGTGTGAAACAGCGAGCGTAAAACTTGACTCGTTTTTAAATTCTAGTAACATAGAGGGTGACGTTAGGGTTAAATATAGCTAGTTAGAAAAACGTAATAAAATAGCTAACAGGCAGAGTTTTCTTTAGTATTGGTAGACGAAAAAAAAAAAAAAAACTTATCTACAACGAGATTTACCTGTGTAAGACTAACTCTGCTACTTATTTCTGTTCACGGCATTGCAGACAACCTCAAAACACAAGAGATCAATAGTAGAAATTTATAAAAGATGCGTTCCCTCGCTAGTGTATTCGAACCCCCCGATTTTTTTTTTTTTTTAAGGTTTCACTTTTTTATTTTTTATTTTTTTATTTCACAAGTGCGGCATCTGGTGATAGGTTTTATATTGTCCCCCAATCGTACCAAACAGGAGGCGACCATGGAAATATAGTACATTAAATAAATAGAAATGTACTCGCGAGGTGATAGAAATGTGACCACTGGTTTTGGTAGAAAATTTAAGATATGACTTACCAAAGTATTGTCGCACGTATAACAAAGACTGGTCTCGTCGAGAAGTGGTAGTGCAGTGTTTGATAGAAGTATATAGTTAATGGTCTCTTTTAAAAGAATACTTGAGTTAAAGAGGAAAATATAAAAAATCGGATATATGTCATAACCAGACTTTAATATGACGCCAACTACATATTCCTTAGTGTTACAGGTTACAATCGGGACAATGTCGAGGCCAGTTTCAACCATTTTAAGAAAAACCAACACGCACGTGCTTTTTACCACGCGTTGTTAAACTCGATCGATGGTCTGCGCTCGCGAGGAAAACGAAATGCCGAGGAGGTGGCGCAGACACGGTAGACGGAAGGTATTGACCCTTCTTTCTTGCTTAGCATAGATTGTTCAGGTCTCACTGCCATTTAGAAGTAAACTGATGATACAGGCGTTATATATTGCAGCTTTGGTCATCGTTGCGAGTTTGGAGTTTCCCCAAAATCGTGATGTGAGACAGGCAAAGGTAGCTGCAGCTTTGTTAATGAAACTAGCAATTTCTGTGGCCAGAGAGAGTTTGTCATTGATGATATACACAAAGTATGTGTGATGCACTGCACACAATCCGGCAGGGCAGACTCAGTTACAAATGGTACCAGAGGAACTCTGGGACGGTTAAGGCAGCCGGCTCAATGCTGACGACAGCATCGTGCCGGCTAACTTAACACCATGTGCATCACACATACCTTGTGTATATCATCAATGACAAACTCTCTCTGGCCACAGAAATTGCTAGTTTCATTAACAAAGCTGCAGCTACCTTTGCCTGTCTCACATCACGCTTTTGGGGAAACTCCAAACTCGCAACGATGACCAAAGCTGCAATATATAACGCCTGTATCATCAGTTTACTTCTATATGGCAGTGAGACCTGAACAATCTATGCTAAGCAAGAAAGAAGGGTCAATAACTTCCGTCTACCGTGTCTGCGCCACCTCCTCGGCATTTCGTTTTCCTTGCGAGCGCAGACCATCGATCGAGTTTAACAACGCGTGGTAAAAAGCACGTGCGTGTTGGTTTTTCTTAAAATGGTTGAAACTGGCCTCGACATTGTCCCGATTGTAACCTGTAACACTAAGGAATATGTAGTTGGCGTCATATTAAAGTCTGGTTATGACATATATCCGATTTTTTATATTTTCCTCTTTAACTCAAGAATTCTTTTAAAAGAGACCATTAACTATATACTTCTATCAAACACTGCACTACCACTTCTCGACGAGACCAGTCTTTGTTACACGTGCGACAATACTTTGGTAAGTCATATCTTAAATTTTCTACCAAAACCAGTGGTCACATTTCTATCACCTCGCGGGTACATTTCTATTTATTTAATGTACTATATTTCCATGGTCGCCTCCTGTTTGGTACGATTGGGGGACAATATAAAACCTATCACCAGATGCCGCACTTGTAAAATAAAAAAATAAAAAATAAAAAAGTGAAACCTTAAAAAAAAAATCGGGGGGTTCGAATACACGAGCGAGGGAACGCTTCTTTTATCAATTTTCTACTATTGATCTCTTGTGTTTTGAGGTTGTCTGCAATGCCGTGAACAGAAATAAGTAGCAGAGTTAATCTTACACAGGTAAATCTCGTTGCAGATAAGTTTTTTTTTTTTCGTCTACCAATACTAAAGAAAACTCTGCCTGTTAGCTATTTTATTACGTTTTTCTAGCTAGCTATATTTAACCCTAAAGTCACCCTCTATGTTACTAGAATTTAAAAACGAGTCAAGTTTTACGCTCGCTGTTTCACACTGGCCATCGATCCGGTTTCTTTCTAGTGAGGTTACAACCACGTGGTTGTTGAGTTTTCTTAAAATGTTTGAAGCTGACCTCAACATTGTTTCAGTTACAGACTGTAACACTAAAGCCGTGTTTAGTTGGCGTCATACTCTAGTCTGCCTGCTGAAATCCCTTTTGGGTAGTGTACCTATACCTAAACTTTCATGAAATACACACAAATCTCCTGTTATTGGTTACGAATACACAATATTATAGAAATAATGGCTTAACAAAACTATTTAAAACATTACAGATAACCAATAGTGATTTTACTCTGTGAAAGAGTCTATCAATCAAAGAAAGCTAACACCAATTATTTGTAATTCTCATCTACATCTATACACAAATGATGGGTGGAAGAAATGTTGTAGTGGTCTCAATAAACACCAGAATAAGCTAGACTTTTAGTTGTACTCACTGAACAACGGAAAATTCCCTTTCATATATTTTACATCACAAACGAAGTACCCGTCGAGAATTTTCTCACTTCTTAATAATAATATAATAAAATTTAAATATAAACACTTATTACGCTTCTGTGTTTATACTTTGCGTTGCTTCGGTTACATTTGTTTCCTCTTCACTTACAATACCAGCGCATACACACACAATTTTTTTTTTCACATCGACAGCCCGTCGAGTATCGATTAGGCTTCTGAGTAATCAACCATCTGTTACCACGAATCGTGTCTGAACGCGTTTTATAGCCCCGATTAAAACTAGATTTCTTTCATATAAATAGACACGAGTTACGAATTATCGTCCTGGTGGATATATTTGTTAAACGAACTGGGGTCGTTAAAGTTTTAGAATGTGACCAATTACTTCCGCGGGTACACAAACACACACACACACACACACACACACACACACACGGGTACCTAGGAAGGTATATACACGGACACAATTTAGAGATCAGTAAATAAATTAAATTAAATTAAACATAAAAATTAAACATATAACAAAACTAACCAGTAAAATAAAGACCAGGTTTATAGATAGATAAGCAGACAGAAGCGTTCGTACAGACACACCATATCTAAAGTTACTACCAAAATCAACACCCACCGCGCACGCACATACACAACCACACGCGCACACAACCACACGCACCCACCCACACACCCACGCACACACACACATTGACAGACACGCACCAACACAACCACACACGCACACCCATCTTCACTCCCACCTCTAGCTGTTAACCCTAGTATAGTCAGACCTCTAACAACTCACTCCCACCTCTAGTCACTGGTCCTAGTATAGTCAGGGGCACAACTTTTTCTAAAAATATTTAACCCTGTACAATCTATGTTAAGCAAGAAAGATAAAGTGATAAATGGCGGTGTGTTGTCACACGGTGGTCTTCAAAAACCTGTATACAGTGTGTTTGAGGAAACGCACACCAACGACCAAAGCTGCGATATAACCGACTCCATCACCAGTTTACTTCTATATGACAGTGAGAAATATTTTGAAAACACAGTGATTCTCGTGCTAATTAGCATGATTCTTACGTTGAAAAGGGGTTCTCACGTTGTGTAGGGTGTTAGATATAAAATAACTGGTTGTGAGTGTGTACACACCAAGAAGTGATGAAATGGTTAAACCGTTGGAGAGCGGGTTGACGATCGCAACTGTAAGTTTTTACCGAGACCAATTTTTGTTACTCGTGCGATTTAATTATCAAGGGGGGGGGGGGGATTTTTTTTTTTTTACAAGAGGCAGAAAATTTGATTACCAAGAGGGCGCACTTTTTTGAGAAGAGGTAGAAATTTGATTACCACGAGGGCGAAATTTTTTTGAGAACAGGAAGAAGTTTGATTACCAAGAGGGCGAAATTTTTTTTGACAAGGGGCAGTATTTTTTTGACAAGGGTATGTATTTTTTTTTGGATAAGGTGGAGTGAAAAAAAGTGAAAACTTAAGTAGCGGGGATTCGAACACATGAACAAAGGAATGTTTCTTTTATAAATTTTCTACTATTGCTCGAATCTAAAGTTACTACCAAAATCAACACCCACCGCAAACGCACACACACAACCACACGCGCACACAACCACACGCACCCACACACCCACGCACACTCACACATTGACAGACACGCGCCAACACAACCACACACGCACACCCATCTTCACTCCCACCTCTAGCTGTTAACCCTAGTATAGTCAAACCTCTAACAACTCACTCCCACCTCTAGTCACTGGTCCTAGTATAGTCAGGGGCACAACTTTTTCTAAAAATATTTAACCGTGTACAATCTATGTTAAGCAAGAAAGATAAAGTGATAAATAGCGGTGTGTTGTCACACGGTGGTCTTCAAAAACCTGTATACAGTGTGTTTGAGGAAACGCACACCAACGACCAAAGCTGCGATATAACCGACTCCATCACCAGTTTACTTCTATATGACAGTGAGAAATATTTTGAAAACACAGTGATTCTCGTGCTTATTAGCATGATTCTTACGTTGAA
The DNA here is from genome assembly GCA_024509875.1 of Oreohelix idahoensis. Lineage (NCBI taxonomy): Eukaryota > Metazoa > Mollusca > Gastropoda > Stylommatophora > Oreohelicidae > Oreohelix > Oreohelix idahoensis. Next base: position 60,299 of record JAMPIV010004796.1, read on the forward strand.
AAGGGGTTCTCACGTTGTGTAGGGTGTTAGATATAAAATAACTGGTTGTGAGTGTGTACACACCAAGAAGTGATGAAATGGTTAAACCGTTGGAGAGCGGGTTGACGATCGCAACTGTAAGTTTTTACCGAGACCAGCCTTTGTTACTCGTGCGATTTAATTATCAAGGGGGGGGGGGGAATTTTTTTTTTGACAAGAGGCAGAAAAATTTGATTACCAAGAGGGCGCACTTTTTTGAGAAGAGGAAGAAATTTGATTACCAAGAGGGCGAAATTTTTTTGAGAACAGGAAGAAGTTTGATTACCAAGAGGGCGAAATTTTTTTTGACAAGGGGCAGTATTTTTTTGACAAGGGTAAGTATTTTTTTTTTGGATAATGGGAAGTGAAAAAAAGTGAAAACTTAAGTAGCGGGGATTCGAACACATGAACGAAGGAATGTTTCTTTTATAAATTTTCTACTATTGCTCGATTGTGTTTTGACCTTGTGACGTGAACATAAATTTACGCTTGATGTTTTGCGCGGGTTATCGATCTGGTTCCAAAACAAGGGAGGGTAAAAGCACGTGTTTGAACTTTATTAAAAAAATGAATGAAACTGGCCACGAGATTGTTCGGTTACAGACGGCAACACGAAGCAGGGTCTAGTTGGTGTCATAAGCTAGTCTGCGTGTGAGATGTATCTCTACGGTTGTGTTCAATAAAACTGTCTATTTGGTCTTGTCCAGCGTTTGGCATTATTTTTTTATGTTGGAGACTACGGCTGTGTGCGGGGTCACTTACATACCACTAGATGTGTGAGTAGATCTCTAACACTTCACTCCACCTCTTCGCGCTATACCTAGTATAGGTAAGTCTCTAACACTTCACGCCCACCTCTCGACGCTGGTACACCCGCCTGTTACAACCCAACACACACACGCACACACAATCACACAACCACGCACGCGACCGCCCACACACACACACAAACACATGCACACACAAATTATCACATTGACAACGCGTCAACTAGCGCTTAGTTTTTCCACTAATCAAGCCCTGGCTAGCGCAAGTCTGGACATGTATGAAAGTCCGGCATTACGTTAACTCGATCTGAATTTGAACATTTGTTGGCTTTACAAGGTGAAATCCTCGCCGAATTTGACCGATTACAGTTACCAAACACGGATACCTGTCCTACTGTTTGTATCAGTAACACGTTTGACGACTACATCAACTCCAGTGGTTATCAACCAATATCCCCAGAACCGAGTTGTTGTCCCAACACCACCGGACCACTGTTTCTAATCTACCACCGAAACGGCAGAGAAGCGACTTTACTCCCACCTCTTCATGCGGAGTAAAAACTAACTCCCTGTTATAGTCAAGTCTCTAACACTTCGATCCCACCTCTCGATGCTGGCACACCCGCCTGCTACAACCCAACACACACACACAACCACGCACGCGAGAGCACACACACACACACACATATGCACACACACGAACACACACACACACGCACTCAAATAGGAAAGTCTCTAACACTTCACCCCCACCTTTTCATGCTAACCCTAGTACAGTCAAGTCTCTAACACTTCACTCCACCTCTTCACGCTAGACGTAGTATAGGTAAGTCTCTAACACTTCACTCTCTCACAAAGAAAATAAGCTTGTAAATTTAAGGGGCGAAACAGTTAGTATAAGATTTCATGATAGCGACTGCTAAAATGTATCTTAGAAAAATGTATGAACGAGTAAATTAAATATTTATGGCGCTCAAAAAGACAAGATACAAAAACCTAACAAAGAATACGACACGCCCGCAGTACAAAAAGACTCCCCTCGCTTCAAAAAAAAAAAAACCTCTTAGTAACCTTATCCAACATTATCGATTTTTTATATTATATTATATATATATATATATATATATATATATATATATATATATATATATATATATATATATATATATATATATATATATGTATATATGTCTAAATAGCACACCCAACAACACACAAAAAGCCCCCCACTAACCTACAACCCACTATACATCGTCGCCCACGCCAGCGCAAAAAGCCTCCACTCGCTTCAACAACCCTCTTAGTAAACTAAGCCAACATTATCGCTTTTTATATTTTCCTCTTTAACTCAGGTATTCTTTTAAAAGAGATCATTAACTATATACTTCTATCTAACACTTCACTCCTGAGCCATACACACAACCACCAGCTACACCCCAACACACACCCATGAGCCATCACCGCCAGCCAAAAAAAAAAAAAAACAATACCTGCCAAGTCTCTAACACTTCACTCCTGAGTCATACACACAAAAATCACCCCTAACCGACACCCCCACTATACATCATCATCCTCCCCCGCACAAAAAAACAATACCCACTTCCTTAAAAAAACCCTTAGTAAACTAAGCCGCCGTTATCGATGTTTATATTTTCCTCTTTAACTCAAGTATTCTTTTAAAAGAGATCATTAACTATATACTTCTATTTATAAACCTTTGTATCTATGTTGTAAAATAAATACACGTCTAACTACATATTTTAACCCATGAGTCATCACCGCCAGCCAAAAAACAATACCCACCAAGTCTCTAACACTTCACTCCTGAGTCATACACACCAAAATCACCCCTAACCTACACCCCACTATACAGCCTCATCCTCCCCCGCACAAAAACAATACTCACTTCCTTAAAAAAAAAACTCTTAGTAAACTAAGCCGCCGTTATCGATTTTTTTATTTTTCCATCATTATCGATTTTTTATATTTTATATATTGTCTAAGTATTGTCTGTAAACAACACCATTATCGAACAAATTTATTGCTATATAACAAGTCATGTGTCTGATCGTCAGAGGAAGTCACCCCGCTAAGATATAACGCTATATAAAAAGTCATACTCCAACTCCTGAGAACACCACCGCCTGAAAATATATCGTCTTCTTGTTATCTAAATATATTACTATATAAAAAGTCACGCTCCTCCTTGTTATCCTCATTCTATTATCTCAAGTCTCAAAGTCTAAATATAACCTCTTCTTGTTATCTAAAAAACCGCCATCTTGCGCCTCCACCGTGCCTGCACATTTTCCTTATATAAAAAGTCATCCCGCCATCTTGCGCCTGCAGCGCACCTGCAGAATTTTTCCTATATAAAAAGTCATATTCCTCCTTGTTATCCTCTTCCTATTATCTCAAGTCTCAAAGTCTAAATATAACCTCTTCTTGTTATCTAAAAAACCGCCATCTTGCGCCTCCACCGCACCTGCACATTTTCCTTATATAAAAAGTCATGTACCAACGCCTGATGCTCCACCTGCGCAATGAGTATTTCCTTATATAAAAAGTCATGTACCAACCCCTGATGCTCCACCTGCGCAATGAGTATTTCGTTATATAAAAAGTCATGTACCAACCCCTGATGCTCCACCTGCGCAATGAGTATTTCCTTATATAAAAAGTCTTGCACCAACGCCTGATGCTCCACCTGCGCAATGAGTATTTCCTTATATAAAAAGTCATGCAATACAACAACCTACTTATCTCCCCTTAGTAAACAACACGCCCGTCATTATCGAACAAATTTATTGCTATATAACAAGTCATGCGTTTGATCGTAAGAGGAAGTCCCCGGCTAAAATATATCTCTATATAAAAGGTCAAGCGCCACCACAAAGCGCCACCACATTTTCCTTATATAAAAAGTCATCCCGCCATCTTGCGCCATATATCCCCTTCTTGTTATCTAAAAAGCGTCTAAATATAACCTCTTCTTGTTATCTCAAGTCCGCCATCTTGCGCCTCCACATTGTCATTATATAAAAGTCATGCGCCTCCACAACGTGCCTCCACGCACGCCTCCACATTTTCCTTATATAAAAAGTCACGCGCCTCCACAAAGCGCCTCCACAATACGCCTGTTTCCAACATCCCTTCTCAGTGTCCCTGGTAAATACATAGCAGGACAAATAGAGAAATATAGAGAATATGTGATACTCAGAACAGAGGCAAAAAACAAGGTGCTAGCAGCAAAACAGAAGTCCTGGGAAGAATTTGGAGAAAAGCTAGAAAAAGATGCGCAAGAAAACCAGAAATTGTTCTATAAGACCCTAAAGAATACGAGGAAGGAAAAACAATGCCCTCTCAAATTTATAAAGGACAAGCAAGGCAAATTGCTTACTGCCCCGAAGGAAGTAATGGAAAGATGGAAAGAATATTTCTCAGAACTCCTTGATGGTGAGCAAGGTCAAGCATCAGAAATGATAACCACTAGCACAGAAGAGGAAACCAATGGTGATGAAGATGACATAAAGGTGGAAGAACTGAAGGCAGCACTGGAGAAAATTAAGATGGGCAAAGCAGCAGGGCATGATGGTATAACACCAGAAATGGTTAAGTACATGGGAGCATCAGGTGACCTATTACTCTTAAAGGTCCTACATGCAGCTTGGTGCAACAAGACCATAACAAAGGATTGGGAGATTGCCATCATAACACCAATTTTCAAAAAGGGTGACAATCGACAATGTGGAAACCAAAGAGGCATATCCCTTCTCAGTGTCCCTGGTAAAATCTACTCTAGAATTCTAGAGCAGATACTCAGATGCCTAGCTCAGCCACAATTGGATGAGGTCCAGTGCGGATTCCGAGCAAACCGAAGTACTCAAGACCTAATCTTCACACTCAGACAGCTGAGTGAAAAGGCTCTTCAGTATAAGAGTGAGATCCATCTTTGTTTCATAGATCTGGAAAAGGCGTTTGACAGGGTCCCCTGGAGCAAACTTTGGGACTGTTTGGCAAGGAAGAACATTCCAGCACCTCTGATTCATGCTATACAGAGCTTCTACAAGTCTTGCAGAAATTATGTGAGGACAGCAAACCATAAGTCAGAAGAGTTCAGGACCACCACTAGTGTAAGACAATGTGATATCCTGTCACCGTATCTTTTCATACTCCTCATGGACGATGTTAGCAAGGCATGTGAGGAGAGAACAAGAAAGTGTGCAGTGGTGTACTGGAAGATGAGACAGGTATGTATTTCAGAGCTGGCATTTGCTGATGATGTTGCCCTGATTGCTAAATCAGAGGCACATCTCCAATCCAACCTGCAAATCTGGAAGGAAGAGCTGGAGAAGAGAGGGATGGTCATAAGCAGCTCTAAAACAAAATCCATGGTGATATCACGAGAAGAAAGAAGACATCAGATTAAACTGGGAGAACAGGTACTGGAGCAGGTCGACCACTTTAAATATCTCGGAGCTATTATAGACCGAAATGGAGGCATCAAAGAAGAGTTGGCCACTCGAAAAGCAGCGGCTGGGAGACTTTTCCAGGCCATAAATCGAGAATTCCTCAGCAAGAAAGAGGTTGGTAAGAAAACGAAGATGGCTGTATACCGCTCCACCTATGTCCTAGTCTTGACATATGGATGCGAGTCATGGGCAATGACTACAACCCACAAAAGCCAGATCCAAACCTCAGAAATGTGGTATCTGAGGAAGGTGGTCGAAGTAACAAGAAGAGACATGGTCCGCAACCAGACGATACGTCAAGGCCTAAAATCCCACCCGCTGCAGACCCAAGTAGAACAGTCCCGACTAAAATGGTTTGGCCATGTTTGCAGAATGGGAGAAGATCGGCTACCACGACAAGCATGGGAAACGAAGAACCAGGGATCCAGACCCCCAGGACGACCCAGAGTACGCTGGGAGGACAACGTTAGACAATCTTTGAAGGACCGAGGACTAGAATGGAACCAGGCCAGGAAGAAGACAGCCGATAGGATAGTCTGGCGCTCTCTCTTCCAAACCTCTACACAACTTACGGTAAAAGTGGAACGATTAAGTAAGTAAGTAAGAAACGATACCCCAGACGCGTGTAAGAGGCCGATTCAAGTCTATTTTATTAATCTGAGCAGAACAGTCTGTGAGCCAGGATTGGCGTAAGTTGTCATTTTACATTTTAAATTTCTAACATGTGAAATAACACACACACACACACACACACACACACACACACACACACACACACACACACACATATAAAGTTAGTTGCTTATCCTTTACAGGACGTGGCAATCAACCCCAGCTTTTATTGGCTGTTTTGTGATTTTTCTAGGCAATTTTTACGTTCAGTAGTTTGCCATTGCTTTCTGAACGGTACGGCGCTTATACCATTGTTAAAAATCCACACAAAGCGATTTGCTACCAAACCGCCTGCAGCAGGTTTCGAACCTGGTATATCTGGATTATGATGTATATATATATATATACGGTATATGGCTTCATGGTTTTTATTAAACGCAATCGCATGGTTCGATTGTGACGTGGTAGGGTTGATATGGTCACGCTTGACTACGAATTTGGTTCACCCTTTCGAATCTGAACTTCAAGCAAGTCAGATGCGTTTGTTTCACTCCCGCTTTATAGTATGTAGTGCAGAAGTATTTCTTTGAGATTGGCTTGAGGGTCAGCCATAATAATGTTGATAAAACGATGTATCAGGAATGGTTAATTACAACCATTGTTTATTTGAGTCAGGAACTCAGGGAGTATTAATATTTTTATTATTCGTTTCTTCTCGCAAAACTAATTGGTATCATTATCGGTGGACTGCATAGTAGCGACGCGTGTATACAACCTACTACGTTTTGTTGACGACAATAATAATTAGTCTATATGACCGGAACGGACTGCACTGTATAGACAGGAATAATAAGATGATTCCTGAAATGCAATGAACTGTTTATGAATTAACTGTGATGTATTCGTATAATGTATTAAATCTATGCTCGTTGGACTCAACACAAGGAGTTTATTTGGTCACTCAAGTTGGAAGTTGCCTGGAATATTAAGCCATATAATTATAATATAAAAATGCACGATTGCTCTTCTTTGATGAAGGACATTAACATTAACATTAATTAGTAGAGTTCATAAGGAACAAAGACAATGTCACTCATTACGCTAACCAATTTTAAAGGCAACGAGATCCTCGACCCTCACTAAGGATAAAAATAAAGAACCTTCTTCAACCCAATTTCCTAGTTAACACCCAGAAGTATGGGTTGTGAAATAACTATTTCACTTTAAAGATATTATTCAACGATCAAGAATATCGTGTTTTCAAACTTTCCTTTCGATCGACATGGAAATTCCATACGCATGCGCGCTAATGACGTAACTGACGTCACAACCTTGACGACAATATTGGAGGACACAGCCGTTGCAAACTTTTCGTTCAACAAGACAGCGAGATTGAAAGCATTCAAAAGGACTCAAACTATTGAACAACTCCTATCAAGGAATGATCATTACTGCATACCATCTCCATAGTTCTTTGGCGCATGCTTACACTGGCGGAGTTTATCGCTATTCAAAAGTTATGTACTTTTTTGGTGCCTTACGCAAAAGTTAGTCCATGGTGCCCATTCAAAGGCATGTTTTATAATGTCATCTTTTAAATGTTAAATGTTTTTTTTATACATGCATAAATGTTGTGTTGTTCAACGTCGCGGGCAGGTTGGTCGGGAGTTTCAGATCGACCAATACCTCTTACAGACGGTCGATCGATCTGAAACCGTTCTAATAGGGATTAGTTGAGTAATTCCATTTGCAAAGCATCTGCTGAGATTTGCCAGCAGCATACTGCGTTTGCTTCTGAAGTTATTCGACCTTAGGTGTTTTAGTTGTAAATTGACGTTATATTTGTAGTATTTTTTCTGTATTAAGTTTCATTTTTATTCATTTTTCGTCACATGTTTGTAAAGTATCGCGTTCATTCTGATCTAACTATCGTTTATTTCATAATTATAACATTTTTTTCTTGTCAGTTACAGAGTTCTGTGACGTCATCGTTTTTAGTGTATGTGATTCGACCTAGATTTGGTTCAACCTTATTCTACTTCCGATTTCTATTTCGTTCACATAATCATTTTTATGTCTGGAATTTGTCAATTGTGGCGTGATATTGTATTGTAAAACTTTAGTTTATTGTTCTTCTTGTATTTATTAATTCATTATTGAAATTATAATTATTATAAGCTTCATTAATTATAATATAATAATAATATAAAACATTTGATTAAATTTTTCCAAATAACATACTTGACGACTAGGACTGTATCAATTTGCACTAGTAGTCCAAGTCATTATTGTTTTCACATGCTGCATAGGCATGGGATGATAAAATATTGAAAATTAATAATAAAATTAGATCTTACCTTGAATTTGGTAAGAATATTGAGGGTATATTCATTGATTAGTCTAGTCAAGGGACTATATTGGTTATTAGGCATATATGACTGAATAAAATAATAAGGGATAGAGTTATAACCACAATTATTAAGTGAAGATATTGAATGCATGAAATATTTTCATCATTATAAACTAACAAGTTTTATAACTAATAGGTGTTTTGGTATGAGTATGTAATATTGATATAGTTTATTGGGTGAAAATAATTTGTTAACTTACAACTAGTAGTAAGGGAACATGATAGAGGGTTGATTGGCTATATTGAGTAACCATTCTCTATTAAATATATAAGTTGATTGACTAAGAGAGTGACATATATAACTGATAAACGGATTTTATTGTTGAATAATATTAATATTAGACAAAAAAGATACATTATTAGATTACAATGTTTACTTTGGATCCGTTTGTTAAGATTGGAAAAGATTTTGGCTACAAAGGACCAGAACTCCGTGATTATGCGGTGGCTGAACTAGCCAAGGCTAGACAAGAACAAGAAGAACTTGAGAAAAAAGAAGCTGATAGAAAGGCGGAATTAAAGAGAGAAGAAGATGAAAGAAAAGCTATTGCTAAACAAGAGAAAGAAGAATTAAAGCAAGAAGAAGAAAGAAGAAAGGCAAGAGAGGAAAGGGAAGAAATTGATAAAGAAAACAGAATAAAAGAATTTGAGGAAAGCAAAATACAACAAGAAAAAGAGTTAATACAAATGCGTATGGCTGAATTAAACTTAAGAGCTCAAGTAGCTTCAAATATAAATAATACTGATACACAGAATGCTTCTCCATCCAACCAAACTAAAAGCAATTATCATTTCAAATTACCACCATTCAAATTGAATATTGATGATTTATCAGCATGGTCGGTACACTTTGAGGAAGTGTGCAAGGTCAATAAATTAGATAAATTAGCATGGTCACTAAAACTCAGGGAATTTTTAGATGGTAAACCTGCAAGTGCAGCTCAGAACATGGATCCTACAATGATCAACAATTATGATGCCGTTAAGAAGTTGTTATTACGACGATTCCATTTAGATGAAGAAAGTTGTAGGATGAAGTTCAAAACTCATTTGCTTGAATCAAACAAAGATTTCACAGGTTTTATTGCGAATATACGCAATACATTCAACAGATGGGTTGAACTTGCAGGTGTAGATAAATCATACGATACGTTGGTTGATTTATTACTTAGGGACAAGGTTCTATCCTCTGTTAGCGCACCATTTTGTTCTTTCTTACAGGAGCGCAAACCACCCACTATTGAGGAATTAGAAAAAATAGCAATAAATTATTGTACGGCACACCCTAATGTTAACATATCTAATTCCCAATTAAGAGAACCATTTCCAGTTGCCTCCAATAGGTCATATCATGGGTATGATAGATCAAGAGCTCAAAGTCTTGATAGAAATTTTTCAAATAAAAGATATAATGACAATTATTATCAGGGGCAAAATAATTATAACAATAATGGTAATTTCAACGTAGGTAGGCAGCAATATAGAAATCTGTCACCTCAGTTCAGGCATAACAATAATTATCAACAAAAGTCAAATTGGACTAAACCATTTAATGGTAATACAAGTAACAATGGTAACAGAGGGAATAATAGTAATCAAAATTCCAGACCTAGAAACAATAGTTACCATGGGGGACAACGTAATAATTCCAGTAATTATCACCGACAAACTCTGAATTCAAACCACCGCTGCCTTGTGGGAATATCCATTTGTGGAATTGGCTTCGGGAGTAAACCCTGAGGATAAATCCGGAGTCGGAGTCCCTAAGGCAGTCTAATGTCGATTCGACATTATTCTGGCTACTCCTGCGACATGGCTGGTACCAAACTGTATCGGCTACTGCCGTTCCTTTGGATCTACCGGCTGTGTGGAGAGGGGGAACATGCTGCATGGGCAACAGCTTGATCTCCATATAACTGTGCCCAAGCTCGCGCCCTGGAGAGGACACTCCAGCTTCACCATATAGGTGTCGGCAAAACACGGGAAGTAGCAGTTACAGATTATAGGCATTTTGCCCAATTGGCGTTAAAGTCATTCCATGACGGCATGAAGGGAACAGTCCAATATGCTGGAAGCACGTCACAGCCCTTTGATATACGAAGTGGCGTTAAACAAGGCTGTGTTCTGGCTCCGACCCTCTTCAGAATCTTCTTTGCCTTACTCTTGAAACATGCATTCAGAGATGCAACTGAAGGAATATGCCTTCACACTTGATCAGATGGCCGTCTGTTTGATCTTTCAAGGCTGAGGGCAAAAACAAAAATCAGAAGGGGCACTATAAGAGACTTGTTGTTCGCTGATGATGCTGCAGTCGTCACTCAAAGCCAACAGGAGCTTCAGAGCTTGATGAATCGCTTCACTAAAGCATGCAAGGACTTTGGCCTCACAATAAGTCTAAAGAAAACGAATGTGCTGAGTCAGGATGTGGGTGCTGCACCAGTTATCACTATCGATAACTATGAATTGGCAGTGGTGCACCACTTCACTTACCTAGGGTCTACCATCAATGACAAACTCTCACTGGATACAGAAATCGACAGCCGCATTTTCAAAGCTGCAGCTACCTTTGCCCGCCTCACATCGCGTGTTTGGGGAAACTCTAAACTCACAATGAAGACCAAAGCTGCGGTATATAATGCCTGCGTTACCAGCACACTCCTATATGGCAGCGAGACCTGGACGACCTATCCTAAGCAAGAAAGAAGGCTCAATACCTTCCATTTGCGGTGTCTACGCCGCATCCTCGGCATCTCGTGGAAAGATAAAGTGACAAATGTCGAGGTGTTGTCACGTGCTGGCCTTCAAAGTATATATACGCTGCTTAGACAGCGCAGACTTCGCTGGCTTGGCCATGTTCGCCGCATGAAAGATGGTCGCATCCCAAAAGATGTTGTTACCGTCATTTTCGACGGTGAAAAAAAACACCAACCTAATGTATGTTTGGTTTAATGTAATCAAAGAGAGATAAAAGTTTATTATCTTTCGGTGACAAGTTTGTCTGGTGATTATCTTCTCCTGTCTTATGTTGTCCTGTCTTAGACATGTCTTAGAGTTGTCATGTCTTAATTCTATTTATAAGATCATATACGGTGTATTTTATCACCCGTTTGGTCGGAAACGCCTGGTCTGGGTTTGCCTCGATCTGGTCCATGCTCTTTGGGCATGCGCGGGGTCTAAGCGGCAAAAGCCGGGAGACCGATATTCAGAGAGTGCGTACCTGTGGCTTAGAACGGATGTCCCGATCCTTAGATTCCTCTCTGCCTAGTTTTCGATAGGGAGTGGAAATTCTGGGAATGGCCGTTTGGCATCCTTCCGTCCCTGAGTGTTTTCTTTATGCCAGTATTGGCTGTATTGTGTTACTTAAGAGTGTCAGGATTCTTTAAAAAGGTAACTGAAAACGCTATTCGATCTTTTCGTCTCGTTTAGATCTTACAGGTACATGTATCGCTGATGGCGGCATAGTGAGCGAAGCTCACAAGAAGTTATTATACTGCACTCCAGTATGACTTCATATCTACAAGACTAGGTCTAGTTGACCTGTTACTCACATAAGCCTAGGAATCATCTTTATGGATCCGCAATGCAGGCGGAATATGATTTGGAAGAAAATATATATTCAATCTCAGGAGCCTGTGTGAACTGAGAGTGACCTGTTTATCGAGGCCCGCGACCTGCGGCCTGATTTCGTTGTCACCATATCTATTCTTCACCAGAATGAAGTATCTGGCATGTGAGGCCAGTCTGAAGTCTTTTTGCTAATTGTAGGACAATGGCATATACTTTGTTTATATAGATGATATCGCCCGTACTACGCAATATATTTGCTAGGGCTTACCTGACGGGGCTCAGTCAGGGGTTAGAGCTATTCCATAAACTGTAAACACTGATAAAGACATTGTTACATGTCTAGGATCTGTGATGGTTGAAGCTGACCTTTGTAACTACACATATTATGTACCCGATTGTATACTATTGACTGTTTCGTTCATCATCATCGTATTATCGTACGTCACAAATAAATATTGTAAACGTCAGGAGCATTCCCTACTTCACTGACTTCTACTTGTGGTTGTGTGAGTTAATGTGAAGACGTCCAAGAGCCTATACGGCCTTCGTGTTATCAGCACTATTATCTACACACTTACACCATCAACCACATTGTCATATAAGTATTACACGTCTGAATCTGCAGGAATACTGACATTTTGTATGTGTCTACTAAACCCTGGCGACACCTCACGCTAGTGACCTAGATTCCTTGCTACTACTTGGTACTGCCCAGGACAACATGACACGCTCAACGTACTACCATCCATAACACAGAAAAACAGTACGTTACATCAGTACATTTACACTGAGCAACCTTATACATCTCAAGTCTCCGTACAATCCAACTTTACTTCTACTGTCAAACAGACTTCAACATCTGGTGGACCAGATTCGTGGGTTTTGTCAACAACACGGATTTTCCTGCCCACATCTGGATTTATACATCCGGAAGGCAAGATTGACGTTTAGTTGTCAGCTACACAGTAGGAAAGAGGTCAACGTCTGCTGATCGACGTATACAATCATGGATGATACAGAATCGTTACATGGACCACAGCTGCTGCAGAATTGCTACATGAACCACAGCTGCTACAATAGTGCTACATAGACCACAGTTGCTGACAAAGTTGTTAACACTGTGACAATCGTCGAAGGACATAAGTGTCAAAGTTCACGTCACAAGTTTACGTGCAAGCTTGAGTTGTAAACATAGAACAGTTTAACCTGCTGTTTACTACTCAGTCTACAAACATTCTCAACTGAAGTCGAGTTTGATTTGATAGCTTCACTTTGGAGACTACTACACCCGTTGTCAAGTTACGGTGACCTTCAACGGTGGAACGTCTACTGGTGTTTACGAGTGTACTGCAATGAACTGCATCATTTAAAAGATAAAACGCTTAAAAGATAAGTGGCCTTGGTTTACGTGTTAAATTTAGCCTTTATTTTGTATGCAAATAAGCTTTCCTCGTTACATTTATTATATGCATTCATTTATTTACTTGTTCCTTGTTTACTTGTTGAGTTAGTGTGTGTATTTTTTTTGCGGGTTCAGGTTGGAGGGTCTTACAGTAAATATCCCACTTAACCGAGGGTACTGTAAGCGTTCTTTAGGATTGTGCATATTTCTCTCAGTGTAGAAATTGCAAGCGACTTTTGTTGCTAGTTATTTATTTATTTTTCTTAGCTGTGACGAGATGAGTTAGTGTTGTTTTCGTTATTTTTTCTCCGTACTTTAGTTTTGATTCGTTTTGGTTTGTATTTGTCTGCCTTCTCTTTTCTATTGTTAATTTCTTTACACCCTTTTGTTTATACACTGTGTTGTCATTGTAATTTTGTAATTTTTTGCAGTTATCATTGTGATTTTTCACAACATTTGATTTAGTTAAGCTGTATTTTCTTTTGACCTCTGCGAATGTTTTCGTTTGTTAAGATGCTTGTCTTTGTTTAGTTAACTTGATATTGTTGATATACAGTCTTCATGTATACTTGATCATGTACGTGTATTTATATGATGCAAATTATATACTGAGCTGATTATTGTTGACTTTATAAATAAGATAATAGTACTTAGTCTTTATAAAAGACTCATTTCCCACTGAGATTGGGATAATTTGTGTTGCTGTTTCAGATATATTGACAGCACATTTGTAGACGGGATGTCTACATTAGATGTCTTCATCCAGCAAGGGTTGGCCCTTGGAAAAACTGAGGAGAAATTGGAGGAATTTGCGCTTGCTCAATATGCCAAAGCACAAAAGGCTGAAGATAAAAAGATGCAAGCACAGCTTGAAGCTGAAGAAAGGAAGAATCAAGCTAAGCTAGACAGAGAATTTGAAGAGAAAAAGATTCAAGCCCAGCTTGAAGAGAAAAAGATTCAAGCACAGCTTGAAGAGAAAAAGATGCAAGCACAGCTAGAAAGAGAAATTGAGGAGAAGAAGTTAATAAGAGAAGCTGAGGAGAGGAGAGAAAAACAGAAAATGGAACATGAAGAAAGACTCATGGCTTTGGAGATAGAGAAGTTGAAAGTGACTAATATAGGGAGTTCTCAAGCGACTTCTTCGAGCACAAAAAGTCATGATTATAAGTTCAAACTTCCTCATTTTAATCCTGCAAAAGATGACATAACGTTCTATCTAGATAGACTAGAACTTAATTGTGTAACATATAATGTAGATAAGGCACAATATGTTAGACAACTGTTGAATTCACTTACAGGTGAAAGATTAAATATTATAAAGGCAATAGAAGAACATGATAGAACTAATTATGAAGTTGTCAGAGCAGCCTTATTGAAACGATATCAGCTTAAAGAAGATGATTACCGTCTTCGTTTTAAGACTATATTACCAGAATCTGGTGTAGAGTTCTCGGACTTTATAGGAAAGATACGCCTTACTTTCACTAGATGGATAGAGTTGTCTAAGACTGAACATACTTATGAGGCACTTATGGACTTGTTGCTTAGAGACAAAGTAAAGTCGTCTGTTAATGAGTCTTTTCTTGCCTTTATACACGAACGTAAACCTAAGGACTTAAAAGAAACGGAACAATATTGTTGCCAATATGTCACTGCTCATCCACAACAAACAATGAGCAACAGTATGATTAAAGAAGGTTTACCAGTGGCTTCTGCGACTCCATACAATTCTAATTTCGGAGGTAAAGTTAAAGGTACTCAGCGCAACTTCGATAAGAAAAGTAAGCGTAACTTTGGTCAAGATCAAAGTGATTCATGCCAAAGAGGCTCGTCTTCTAGGAATTGGAGGCAATCTGATAGCCCTCATAATTATGCTTCCAACAAATTTGGTAACTTTAAAAGGGGTAGCCACAATAAAAACTATCCGCGCCATAATTCTTTAGGAAGACAGCAGTATCAATCTGATAGATATTTTCAGCAAGGTGTAAATCACAATCACAATTGTGAAAACTTCGG
The DNA here is from genome assembly GCA_024509875.1 of Oreohelix idahoensis. NCBI lineage: Eukaryota > Metazoa > Mollusca > Gastropoda > Stylommatophora > Oreohelicidae > Oreohelix > Oreohelix idahoensis. Next base: position 75,563 of record JAMPIV010004796.1, read on the forward strand.
TTCAAAGCAAAATAATAATAGCAATAGGGGTAATTACCATAATCCCAAAGGAAATAATAATCGAGGTAGATGGCAGCATAATAATAACAGATCATGTCATCATACTAACTGTGCTGAACAAGAGTCACAAGGAGTTAGTAATGAACAAAATAATAGTAAACCTAACGCTAGTGCTAGTTCTTGTTCTGCCTTTGATTTTGGGAGAGCATCCCAATGCCCTCAGTGCACCACTTTTTGAACCTACTACTATATCCACCTTGAGTTGCGGTCATCCTCTGCCCGCTCTTCCTGCCGCAGCGGCGCATGACGGGAGAGGATCTCTTATTCTACATAGGGGTCTAATGAATGGTGATCCAGTCTCAGTCCTCTTTGATTCTGGATGTACCACTATTGGGGTTAGACAATCTCTTGTAGATCCTTCATGTGCCACTGGAAGAGTAATCAAATGTGTAACATTTGGTGGCACAGTGGAAAATACTCTACCGCTATGATTCGTATAGCTACTCCCTTCTTTACGGGAGAGGTCCAAGCGTGTCTGCTTCCAAATCCTATTGCGGATCTTATCGTCGGGCGTATACACGGCATTAAAGAGTGTACCCCGCAGCAGATTATTGCTTGGGAAGAAAATAACTTAGAAGCTGCTAATGCAGTTGTAACGAGAGCTCAGGCTCAGAATATGCCTCAGACTACATCGACCGAAGGTGTTGAGGTGCGTGATCAAGATGATCATGATGCCATTTCACGTGACTCTTTTATAAAAAACCAACACTAAGACATTTCGTTAAAAAAATTCTTCGTTCTGGCAAAAAAAGTTGACCCAAATAAGAACACAAATCACAAATCTTGGATCACTATGAAGAATGGCGTACTAGTGCGTATGGTACAACACTCTGACATGTCTATACATTCACAAATTCTTGTTCCGAAAGACATGAGAGTTAGAATACTGCAACATGCTCAGGACTCCCAATGCGCTGGTCATATGGGGTTTTCACGTACGAAGTCAAGAGTTCTTGCGGCTTTCTTTTGGCCATTCGTCAACAGAGACATCCGTCTTTATTGCCGCTCGTGTAGAGTTTGTCAAGAAGTGAAATCGAAAGGTTCTCGCCATGCAGCACCTATCCAGGCTGCGGACATTCCTATCCGTCCATTTCAGAAAATGGTGATAGATATCATTGGTCCTTTCAAAATAAAATCAGCCAGAGGACATCAATTTATTCTTACATGTGTTGACATGTGTACTCGATGGCCAGAGGCCATACCTCTGAAGAGCATTTCGACTGCCGATATTGCAGACGCTCTTTTGCTGATATTTACGCGGTTGGGATTCCCTAGGGAAATCTTGTCAGACCATGGCACCCAACTGATATCTGAGACTATGTCGCAAGTGATGTCTACTCTTAATATCAAGAGATCACTGAGTAGTATTTATCATCCTATGTCTAATGGACTAGTCGAACGTCTCAATAGAACTCTCAAAAATTTACTTGGGAAGATAACTGAGGATCATCCTCAGGATTGGGACAGAGTCTTACCCGCTGCTCTCTTCGCTTATAGAGAGGTTCCTAATGAACATACCGGGTTTTCTATTTCCAGCTCGTCTTTGGCGCGTCCGCGAGGCCCAATGTCCTTGCTTCACGATTTGATAGCTGCCGATGATATTAGTGATGACACACAATCTTCTTACGAGTATGTCATTGCTCTCAGGCAGAAAATCATTGAAGCTTGCAAATTAGCAACTTCCGCATCTGAATTTGCTAAAGCAAAGGCAAGACAGTTTGTAAATAAAAATAGATGCCTACGTCAACTTTGTCCTGGAGACAAAGCATTTGTATTACTTCCTACCAGGGCAAATAGGCTCCTTATTGGTTGGAAAGGTCCTTTTGAGATTGTATCTAAAATTTATGATGTCGACTATGTCGTCGATATTGACGGAAAGCATAAAACTTTTCACATAAATATGCTTACAGAATTTTATGAACGTCCAGAGTACTTACAACCTATCTTTCAAGCGACGGACGACGCTACGGTCGCTCGTAGCCATTACTCATCGCTGTCTGTCATACAGGATGAGGAATCTACTTTCTCTGATGTTAATCTGCCTCTTCCGATGATTCCACTTCATTCTACGGAATTTTGGAAGGATGTTGCAATTTCACCTAATTTATCAACTATGGAACAGTCACAAATCTCTTCCATGTTACAAGAATTTCAGGATGTTCTCACGGACATCCCTGGACACACTACAGTCATTGAACATGACATTGTATTGACTGACCATACTCCTATCAGGGTCAGACCGTATCCTATTCCTATCCATTTCCAATCTCAAGTCGAGAAAGAGTTGGATGAAATGATAAATTTAGGAATAATTTAACCAACCAATTCGGCATACTCGTCGTCTATGGTTATTGTCCGAAAGAAAGACAATAACATACGCATTTGCGTCGATTACCGTAAACTAAATCAAGTAACGAAGTTCGATGCAGAACCTATGCCTCTGTTGGATGAGTTACTTACTAGACTTTCCAATTCTCGTTTCTTTACAAAGCTGGACTTGTCTAAAGGATACTGGCAAGTTCCTTTAACCGAACGAGCCAAACCTTTCACTGCTTTCTCCATACCTAGGGGTCTGTTCCAATGGAACTTTATGCCTTTTGGCCTTATGAATGCCCTAGCTACATTTGTACGCATGATGCGTCGAATACTGGGATATCGGTCTGATGTGATTGCATACTTAGACGATATCTGTCTTTTTAGCAAGTCTTGGGAAGATCACTATCTGGGAATTGTTACGGTAGTTCTATTGCAGTCGTCTGCTATAGGTCGGCAGCGTGCAATTTAAGGGGTTACAGCATTTAATATAATCTAAGGTAAATAATTCTTGAACTATTGAACGCTATACACTCGAGCGAATTATGACGTGGTAGCGTTGATAGGTCACGCACCGTGACAGAGATACGGAACCCCCTTTTGTGTTGACCGTCAAGCTGAAAAGACGTGTCCTTTCTCCTTCCAGTGTTGGGCATGGTATTGCCGCACAGATATATTTTATTCAAGTACGGACATGGGTCAGTCCATTGTTATTATGAAGATATGAAATGATTAAGGTTAGTACGTAAGTGAACTTAGGGAAGGATGAATTACAGTCCATAGTATTTGATATTGCCAGACTCATAGACACCACGCGTGCATATAGCTATGACGTTCTACCTACAGTAATTTAATTATTGAACAAGGACTGGTAGTATATCTACATATATATTCAATATATGATCAAGTCATAATATGTACCTTTGTGATCAACATGCATGGATTGTCTTGATGTGTACAAACTGTGAATTAAATTTATGGACTCAATGAAATGACTTATCAAGTCAATCGTATTGCAAGGTTCAAGTATTGTTCGAAATCTTCCACACCCGCATTCGCGTAATTTCCATCGAAAGGCACGATGCGCTATAACTGAATGAAAAGACTAACATATCAAAAGAAAAGCAATGGTCAGAAATTTATAATTGCTTTATTCATATTACATGGAACATTGTTCAATAAATAGTGACCCAATTTAATAGACCAAACCACCTTCAACAGTGGTGGCCATTGTCTGGGGATCGAAAACAAAATTTTTTGGGAAGAAACCGATCGAAATTTTATTCATTCGGACAATAACTGTTTACTTTCAAAAGACTATCACCTGATGTGCTCAAGTATGACCTATTACGCATAGTTACTACTAGAGGTCAACCTTACGTCACCAAATTGTGCGTAGATGCCTAAGACCAAGATGACAACTGTCAGCGTAGTCCATTCTGAAAGAAATTACACTATCTAAGAAGACACAAGGATGGAAAGACACCTTATTTACCAATGAGGAGCAAACAGTTCGAGACATTGGTCTAATTCGTTGGTGGATATAGCATCAACCGAAGTATTTATGGAGCACTAAAAGATACGTCTAGTTGTGACCGTTGTCAGTTAGACAACATAGTGCTGAGTCCATTTCGCCTTTTACACAGGCATGTCTATTTATTTTCATGTATATATGTTATTTGTTTTCCACCGTTTGTTTTGTTACTAATTCGTGGGTGGTTGGCGTGGAGAACTAAAACCAATTTCATGGCTCCCTGGATGTCCGAATTGGTTTTAATCGATCGATAGGGCTGTTAATTAATTGCATTTAGCGAAGAACCCATCGATGACTTTCCGATGACTTATTCGTTCGTACCTGCCATTAATTGACCTTGCATGTTAGTGGTCTAGTTCCGTGAATAATTGGGGTTTTCTACTGTATTCAGTTTTATTTTATTGAGTTTTGTATCATTGTTGGTAATCTATCTCGTTACTACTGACCTTGCTATATTTAAGTTCATTTATATATATATTGTAATAATCGTCAGATGAGTCCTGTGACGTCATTATTCGTAGTGTCCATATTTTATCTTGCCTTAGTTCTCTTTGACCTCTCTGCATTTCCGGTTAGTATACTTAGTTCATAAAATCATTTTATTTGTGAAATGTCACTTTTGTAATCGTACTGCTGTTTTGTAAATCTTTGGTTGATGAATTGTATTGTTTTGTTCATCTCATACATTTATAATATAATAATAGTATTATAGTTTGATTAATAGTAAGATTATAAATGAATTTAATTAATTTTTATGAAATTTGATAATGACTTCGGAGATTGCATAAAGTTGCAGTAGTGGTCCAATATACTATTGAAGCATATTGTAGATTATGATAAGGGCACAATAGCATATTACAAATTGATAAATAACTTTAATTTATAGTTTGCCTTGAATAGGACAAACTTATAAGATAATAATTAGTACATTTTCATAGTACTACAGTGTGGACTTAGCAACTATTATAGATTAAACAACATAATTTTGGAGGGATAATACCCTTAATTATTAAATATTAAATTTAGATGCATGATATAAATTCAGCATCATGGATTAATAAGGGTATACTACATTCGTATAATGTAATGGTTATACATTATTGATACAAATTACTTTGGTTACAAATTAGTTGTGGTACTTACAACTAATATTATTATAATATTATAGTTGGTTATATTGATTAACCATACTTATTGAATATATATGTTGATTTGACTTGGAGAGTCACATATATAGTTACAATGTCTTATTTAGAGGAATTGATAGCGAATGAACGAAAAAGGGGTATGAATGACATAAATTTAAAATTAAATGCCATACACATAATGGCTGCAGAAAATTTGTCTGACAAATCTGATAAAATACCTAGTGACGAGGAAGTGAAAGCTGAAGCAAGGCGTATTGAAGAGTTAGAAAAAAATAAAAATGGATGTACATTAGAGGATGAGAAATTTACTACATCGTTTAAAAAGTTTTAATTTCCAGGATTTGCAGAATAAAAAGCATATTACTGATTTAAATAATTTCTCAAAGGAACAGGCGGTTGTTCAAAACAGAACACCGGTTAAAGACAATTTTGTCGATGTTAGAAAAGTAGATAATACGTCTAGGTCAGACATAATGTCTTTTCTGATGAATCTCCTCCAAGAAGGGATTAATGATGGTTTCCACGGCCAATATCTTGAAGATTTTATATTAGATAATTTTTTATGTCGTACGGCATCCGATTTAACAAATTTTGTAGATAGTAATTTTCATTCTGTCCCACATATAATAATGGCTAGGGACATAGCAGACTTACTAGGTGGAGTGTTTCGTACTTTAGTGGAACGGTACACACACGTCCAACATGGTTCTATAATGAATAATATTCATAATGCTATTCTCTGCGACAATGATTATGATCAACAAATGCACAACACATGGAATGAGCAGAGAAAAGTGACTACTTTAGAAACTATTGATGAGAAAAGAGAAGAGGAGTTATTGGATATTATTGCCATTCAAGAAAGGCTATAAGTGACTTGCGAAAGGAGGCAAGTTTACTGAAGTTTGAAACCAACACTGATGATTCGAGATTGAGGACACTGGAAGTGGAGCTTGCAAATCAAGAACAAAAATTCCTTCAGGTTCAAACAGAAAGTTTGACTAATAATAAAGTCTCTAATCTGGAGAATTCACTGATGGAAAAGAAAAATAAGATTTTGAACCATACTGAAATCAATAAAAGTCAGATCAATGACATTTCATCGAAGGATATAGAGATCATAAAGTTGAAGGAAACAATAATGAGGCACAAGGATAGGGAGATTGCCCTTACCAATGAGCTGATACAGCCAAAAGGTGAAGATGAGAATAAGTTGTCAACAATGGATTTTGAAATTGCTGGGTTGAATAATAATTTGTCGGTGTTGATAGTAGATCTTACTAAATGTCGTAGTCAGAAGAAAGAATTAGAAGCCTCATTAGAATCCACCATTGAAAAAAATAAAGCGTTGGAGTCTGAGGTTAAGAAACTTGCATTGAAAATTTCACAAGATAATGCCTCATCTTACCAAAGAAAACTGCATGCACAGTGTGCACATATTCAGTCGTTGTTATCTGAAGTTGGTCGACTGAAAACAATTGATCAGGCAAATGAAGCTTTGAAACTGGAAACCTACACACAGGGTGTTAAGATTCAAGAGCTTACTTCAGAATTAGCTCGATTGCAATCAATTAAGAAGTTAGCTGATAATAAGATTGATACTGAATTAAGATCAGATGGTCATGCAGAACAGGCCATCCAATGTGAGTTGATTCTCACTGATGATATGCAGTTAGGATCCATTTACTATGATGAGGAACAAAATGAGCAGTTCTGTCTAAACAGGGGCATTAAGACAAATATTGAAATAGAAAAGAGGGAAAATGGGAGTGTATCATTTGATGTCAATAGTATAATGGATGTATGTCATACAGATAATGATAAATTTTATGAATTTTATCTTAGGAAAAAAAGGTGGACGATGAGGTAACATCATTGAAACTTATGCTGAATGACCAGATAGATAAAGTGAAATCTTCCACGTGTGACTTGGTATTATTCTTCTTCGATCCTTAACCACCGACCGTCAAAGCAGTCAGTGGCCATCACGCCTAGTGGCGTCTTGTAGGGCAACAACAAATTGATTCCACTTTGCACGGTTGGTGGCTATCCTTCGTACAGTGCCCCAACTCTGGTTCATTCTTTGCATCTCAGCCTCCACAGTCCTCCGCCAAGTTGTTTTTGGTCGGCCTCTCTTTCGCTTTCCTTCAGGGGTCCAAAGCATAGCTGTTCTTGTAATGGCATCGGGGTCTCTTCTGAGGACATGACCAACCCAGCTCCAGCGTCTGCCAGCTATGATGGTGTGCATGTCCTCTTGCTTGCTACGAGTAAGCAGATCTTGGTTAGTGATGGTATTCGGCCAAAAGATTCGGTGAATTTTTCTTAGGCACGTTGTGTGAAAGGAGGACAATTTCGACATTTCCTTCTCTGTAACTCTCCAGCATTCCGCACCATAGAGAAGCACAGAAAGCACACAGCTCTGATATAATCTTAATTTTGTGCTTGTGCTGTATTGGGAGGACTTCCAGATGTTATTTAGGCTAAAGAAGGCTGTTCTTGCCCCATTCATTCTGATGTTGATGTCTTTGCCTGCCTCACCGTCTGGTGTTACTATGCTTCCTAGGTATGTGAAGGTTTCTGTCTGTACCAGTTGCTGATTCCTTACTGATATGGGCTCAGGGTTGCTCACATTGAGCGTCATGACCTCAGACTTCTTTAAATTGATGTTCAAGCCCACCTGCTGGCTAAATTTATTAAGTCTATCCGTTTTTTCCTGGATGTGTTGATGTGAATGTGCCAGCAGTGCAATGTCATCTGCATATTCCAGATCTTCCAATGTAGAAAATGTAGTCCATCTTATTCCTCTTGGACTGCCCTCTGTTGTCTGGCGCATCACCCAGTCTATGACTGTTAAAAATAGAGTGGTTGATAAGGGGCATCCCTGTCCATACTCCTGTCTTCACCTCGAAGGTTAGGTTGCTCTGCCCAACACTACACGTAAAGTTGGCATAGAGGCTTTTTATGATTGACACTATGCAGCTTGGAATTCCATAAGCCCTCAGTATTTTCCATAAACTGTCCCTATGTATGCTGTCAAAAGCCTTTTCAAAATCAACAAAATTTATGTAAAGCTGTCTTTGCCATTCTGAGCATTGCTCTATGATGTTCCTGAGAGTGAATATATGGTCTACACATCTTCTGTTCTTTCTAAATCCTGCTTGTTCTTTCCTCAGTTTGTAGTCTACTGCCTTTGAAATTCTCTGTATAATTATCCTGCCTAGTATTTTGCTGGGAACTGAGAGAAGAGTGATTCCTCTCCAATTATTGCAGTCTGAAAGATCTCCCTTCTTGGGCTATTTGACAATTATTCCTTTGTTCCACTCTGATGGTGTTGTCCCCGTTTTCCACACTTGTGCAAATAGTGGTTCTAATAGTTCTGCTGCTAGCACAGGGTCTGTCTTAAATAGCTCTGCATTTAAGTTATCATGGCCCGGAGCTTAACCGTTCTTTAACCCTTTGATTGCTGTGATGATTTCTTCTTTTCGTGGAATGTCTGTATTTACATCTAGATCGTTTTCAGCCTCAGGAACATTCAATTGTGTCTCTGGTATTTCCTTGTTCAGAGTTTCTCTGAAGTGCTCTGCCCATCTTGTTTCTTGTCCCTCTGCAGTCTTGATGAGATTTCCTTGCTTATCTCTTACTAATGTAATATTGTTTGCACCTTGTTTTCCGCTGATGAATTTAGTTATTTTGTATACTGTGCTTTGTTCATTTCTCAGTGCTGCCTCTTCTGCCTGTTTTGCAAGATCGTCTAGGAAATTCCTTTTGTTGGCTCGGGTTTGGCGTTTAACTTCCCTGTCCAGTTGACTGTACTGTTCGCTATATAGTTGCTTTAACCTGGGGGACTTCGCTTCTGTTTTCTTTCTTTTCATTTCCTTTCTCATCTTTATGGTGTTTAGTGTTTCTGGTGTTATCCAGTCTTGCTTCTTCCTTTCCTGGAATCCTAAGCATGATTTGCTACTTTCCTTATATATTGTTGAAATGGTGTTGAAATTCTGGTCTATATCATCAGTCAATGTCTTTTCCTGGCTTTTGGCAAATTGATATCTTTTCTTAATGTCGGCCGCAAAAGCTTTTCTGGTAAGGGGGTTGTTGCAAGTGGAACTTATGGAAGGGGAAGTAATCTTTAGAATGGTTTTTTAGACAAATTAAATTTCGAGTTGCAACGCTTGATTAAGCGGATACTTGTTTGACTTTAGGATAGAATTATCTTTTCCTATTTTTCGGGTGACAGAGTACAGATAAGCGTGTGAACGCTGTTTAATGTATTTATTCTGTACTGTTTTGAGTCATGTGAATAGCTCGCTAGTCTGCATGTGTTATCGAGAACGGTGTTCAAGACAACCGAATCTCGTGACGGGTTTTTTTGGCGGGACTAGTGTGTGATTTAGGGAGTTGTGTTTTGGGCGTGGACCGTGTAGGTCGAGTCCCAGTGTTTTTGGATAATGTATGCCTACGTAGGATTTGAGAAAATGTCGACTTATATATTTCGCTGTGTGTACAGCCTATGTGATACACTGCAGTGAAGATTTGTTTAGGCCATATGAACCTTATTAATGAAGCTGCCGGGTGATGCAGGCTTCGCTGTGTATTAAGGTACTTTTGTAGGCCATATTGTGAAGATTAATGAAGCTGCCGGATGATGCAGGCTTTAGTGAGTGTGGAAGACTGTTTAGGCCATATGAAGCTATTAAGCTATTATCAGTCCAGGATTAGGACAGGCCATATTATATATTAACTGCAGTGTGGAGATGTATGAAGCTATTAAGCTATTATTAGTCCAGGATTAGGACAGGCCATATTATATTCAATGCAGTATTATGTTATATGAGTCGTGCTTTGCTAGCGAATGCGAGTACATTTATGGCCAGCAATAACATTTCAGACTGAAACCATCAGAGATACATTTATGGTGGTTTTCAGTTAACAGGATCTGACATCTACGACTATTCGCGTCAATAGCCTATGTGGCGTATGCGATTAAGAAATTGTTATCTCTACAGTGATATATGCTTGAAGCAAGAGGATAAAGTGAATCAAATTTTGTCCACCAGACCATAACATATCTAGAGGATCAGTCACTACAAGTTGAAAATAATACATATGACTTGCACGTGACAAGAGTGTAGAACACTTGACTTTGTTATAATTGACCTTATGTGGGCGTGGCTTGAATCTCCTGTACTTCAGAACTGTGACCTAGTTATTATCTGCCTGGGTGGCGCATTTGAGAAACGACGCACGCTTTATTCGTGGTAGAAGGCAACTTTACACCAGTAGCAATTGACGTCGTATTTCATGCCTATAGACTACAACAGCATCTGCAGTGGTCAAGAGCGTTCAATTAGACTTGGACAGTATTTGTACCAGCATTTGTACGGGTTGTGACAGATTTCTGCAATATTCGGGTTACCTGTGCCAGTGGTCACCATCACAAGTTCAAGATGTTATGATACACGGAGTTGCCGTGTACATTTCAGACTACAGAAGAGTCAAGAGTTGCAGTGTGTGCTGTATTATGGTTCCTGTCAACTTGTGCATTGTTAAGCACATATCATATTGACGAAATTACCTGAAGAGAAACGAATCAAGTTGCAGTGCTTTCCCGCAGTGGAGGTTTTAGCAGTCTATGTGATATCCACTGTCGTGGCGGAAAAGAAGCGGGATCATTGACAGATAAGTGATTGTGTCTTGTGTAAATTGTGTCACTTCATATATGTCGCTAGGCCTCCCTAATTGCTCATTTTGTTATTATTGTTGTTTATGTCTAATTTGACATATGATTAAGATTTGATGCATAGGTGTTCATGGCTGTTGACATATGTCGATTTTCCTGATAATGATGTGACTTGATAAAGGTGCTATAAAAAGGAATTGGTGATATAGAATTGAGGAATAAGCTCATTTCTTGACAAATAGTTAACTTTGTGAGCTGGAAGGGTAATTGTCAAACCTTTTGCGACAGTAATTTGTCATAACTATAAGTGATTACTATATATAGTTGATTAAGTAAGTGAATCACCATGGATCGTGATATGTGCCCTACAGATATAAGGCCTATGTTGGAGTCTGCATTGGTGGTAGGTAGAGATGGTAAGGGATTGAGAGGTGCACGACTTGGAGAATGGATAATGGATGATTTTTTGATTAATGTGTCAACATCCCTGGAGTTATTTGCTGAACACAACTTTAAGTTTGTTTGCAATTTGGTAATGGCCAAGGATTTGGTGAATTTGCTACGGCACCTTCGTGTGTTTTTACAACAGTATATTGAACTTGAACACGGACATATAATGCAAAGCATGTTCAAAATAATCCACAACCATACATCTGATGAGCAGGAAAGGGAATTGAGAATTGAGAAACAAGCAAAAGTAAACAAACAGAGTGCTCTACAGCAAAGGGAGAATTTCCTAGAAAGTGTTGCTAAAGAGAGCGAACTACAGGCAACTGTGTATAAGCTTAAAAGTGAGATACTTGAATCAAACTCAGAACTTTCTAGTGCACAAGCTATATTAAATTCAGCTTTAAGCAAAGTCCAAGACTTGGAAACTCAGATAGGTAATCTCACGCGGGAACTTCAAGAACAGAAAGAGATGTATGAGAAATTGAAGGTTGAGAGAAATGTCTGTGAGAAGACTTATAAAGATATGCTTCAGGATGTGTTGGATGACAATGATAGTCTCAGTCGCCAACTGAAAGAAAAGAGTAATGTATCCTCGGAGAATATGAATGAGTTAAAGGCACAAGCAGCTCAAATCCAAGGACTTCAGGCTCAAGTGGCTCGACTTCAGCCACAGATAGAAGAGGTTCAAAAGATGAGATTGAGGAAACTAGCGCGACAGAGGAAAGCAAGCAAAGAAAAGGATGAAAAGGTGAAATTAGAAGAGTTAACTATGGAGAAAGAGAAGGTCGCTAAAATTGAAAATTTGCTAGCAGAAGAAAGCGACAAAGTTTTGGCTGTTAAGGAGTTAAATAAAAGGTTAAGTGAAACGATTTCACTTAAAGATAATGAAATTGCGGAAGCGAGGGAAAGAATATTTGGCTTACTAGATATGGTTTTGAAAAACAAAAGGTGCTCTTCTGTCAATGTTCACAATGATAGACAGAAAGTTGCGAAAAGTCAACCCCATACACTTTTTGCTCAGAGAGATCTCATTCATGGTAAAGATAGATCTTATCGTGGTAAATACAACTTTAAAAGTTCTAATATTACTGGTAGTTCCAGTAATAATTCTTGGCGTCAGACCAACAAAGATTCTTGTGTAACAGCCATTTCCGTTGGTCAGGAAAAGATAGGTGATAAATTTCAGGTCAAGACTCATAAGAGCAAATATTTGTCTACTACTGGAAATACTCAGAAATTAATAGCGGGTGTTGAGACTATTACTACTTGTTCCAAAGATGAAACCCATATGCGGAACAATAGAGATACTATTGTTTCTGGCAGTTATCAAACTCAGCACAGTCAGTTTGAAACTATTGGTAAATATATTCCCATAGGGGAAAAGAAAAACAGTTCTAGTAAGAGATATAACCCCAAGATTAAACATTACCAAGGGAGAGCAGTAAATAATAATTTTCCTTCTCCTAGATACTGTAGACAATTTAACAAATCTCAAAGTTTTGATTGTAAGAATGTTGGAAAGTATAATAGAGATAATGGCTTTTCAAATGTTGCTTTACATCACCAGAATAATGTTCCTCAACAAAAGACTAAAGTCATTTTTTGTAAACAAGACAACGGTAATAATAAGTATTGTGATCATAGAACAAATAATAAGCGCAATTGTGCTAATTTTGTTCAACATGAGCCCAGAGTCATTTATAATCAAGGTAAACAGAGTAAAAATAACAGTGGATGCTTGAATACTATTGCCTGCTCTGGTTGTTGTTGTGAATATAACACTTTGTTTCAGCGTAAGGCAGCGGCGACATTCAAGGTCGGTCATGTTGTCCCCAAGAATTCTATGATATCTACATGTGATAGAGAGAGCTAGTGACATCGTGAAGAGACCGGGTTTTTACACAAGCCGGTGTTGGGTAATTGTAAATGTGATTTCTACGTTTATCTCATTAAATTTCACTATTGAGTAAAATGGAAATTTTCATTTGTATTTGTTGACAGAAGCTACGTTGCGATAAGGGTCAAGGCTTCTGTGACATATTGACGGTCAGAAATGTGAGTCAACTTTCCGCTCGAGTAGTCAACCGAAACCTGTCAGCGTCAAACTAAAATCTGAGGTGTTGCTTTCTGAAGGTCAAGCATGTTTACAAGAGAGTGGGAGACTTCGCGTCTGATTTATTTTTTTTTTATGTGAAGATAGTAAATATTTTTGTATTCTATATTAGTACATGACATGTTGTTGTTTTGAAATAACATATAATTTTGTTGTCATGATTATTTCTATGCATCATTTGATTGCCATAATTTTTTTTATTGTTATTTATATGTCTGTATTTTGATGATGTATTAATACATTTTTATGCTATTTATATATTATTGTGTTGATAATGTGTAGTATGTAATTATTATCCTTTATACTACTCTGTTCAACTTAGAATTTTTTGCAACTGTGTTGTTTAGGATAGTTTTGTACATGATGAGATTGCACAAACTCATTTATTGTGTTGATGTAGTGGTTACTTTTAGATAGTCCTGAGTGTTCGTTATTCACTTAATTTATATTTTCTCATGTTTTGATGTCATGATTAATTAATATATAGAACATACAGAGAAGATGTGTATTATCTGGTATGTTGTGAAATGTAATTTTGAAAATAGCTTGCATGTATCATACATGATCTTGTATTTGGATTTGTTAACTTTTTGTGAAACTTCGATTTTTCCAAAACTTGATTTCTTGCCAGTCAGGTATGCAGATTATTTTCCTAGCAGATTATTTAAAAAAAAAAAACTTATTTTTTGTAGATATTTTTATAGAACCTTTTTTATATTTCATATTAGCAACAAAGTGTAGATTTATTGATAAAGTTATAGCTAAATAGCATTGTACTGAGCTGAACGTAATTGTCAGCAGAAAAAACTTAAAGAATAAATTAAATTTACATGTGTTGATTTAAAGGTTTCTTCGAGATAGGATTTTTGTTTTATATTTCACTCATTTTGTTAAAATATTGATTTCATTATTAGGCTTTACTTAAAGTATTACTGAATTACTTAAAAATTAAATACTGTTTTTATGTAACTTATCGAGAAAAAAAATATGTTTGTACGGTACTGTTGAAAAAAATGATTTTTTTTTTTTTTTTTGGCATTGTAATTTTTTTTTTTTGGGTGTGCCCAGCACTTGACTTCGTGATATCATTGATATGTAGTTTGATTAGTTCTTGTAAAAAGTTGTTTTTTATTATGATGTATTTTTATTTTAGCGCTTCATTGTGCGTTGGTAGTATTAGTTATAGCAATGCTATTACTTGTTTCTTCGATGCCTATAATTTATTTATGTTAGTTTTGTATAACTCTTATAACTTAGTTAAATTACTTATTAGGTTTTGTTTAGTTATAAATTATTTTTGGTGGTATTAGTATAGATATACTTTGATATTTTGTGTTGTGCCTTTCGATCATGTTTATATATTTATTTTTGAATAGGTTATCTGATCAAAACAGTTATTAGTATGTATCGTTATTGACTTTCTCTGCGTTCGTGCCTTTGCTTTCTATCTGTCTTTGGTAACTATTCTTCATTTCATTCCTCCTTTTCTGTTGTCTTTTCGGTATGGATTTCATATCTTGTTTATACTTTCGTACCTCACCTTCGTTTTACTTGATTCTATTTGTATACTTTGTCTTCTTTCAACACTTATACCTCTGTTCTTTGTATTGTTGGAGTGGTTATATGACTTGATATAACATATCTACTTTTGACAGTTGTATTTATTTTACATGTAATTGTCCAACTTAATTATGAGTATATGGTATTGTTGGGTTCTTACTTTTCTTTTTTTTACAGATCATTCTTCTTTTGATTGATCTTGTATTTTCTCTTTCGATCGGTTGTTGTTAGTTTGGTTTGTACTAAATATACGTAACTTAATTTTGGAACTGATCATATTTGTATATTTAACTAATTACTTTTTATACTTAGCTGATTATACTGTATGCTTTAATTGCTACTTTACAATTTAATGCTGATATTTGTTGTAGATATAATTTTGATTTAAAATAAGATATTTTTGTAGGCATACGTTAGAGCTTAATTGTCTTCTAAATTTTTCGTTTTTGGGAGTTAATTTTTTCAAAAAAAATGATAGAATCATTTTTATTTCCCGGAGCGGGTGGTAACTGTTGCAAGTGGAACTTATGGAAGGGGAAGTAATCTTTAGAATGGTTTTTTAGACAAATTAAATTTCGAGTTGCAACGCTTGATTAAGCGGATACTTGTTTGACTTTAGGATAGAATTATCTTTTCCTATTTTTCGGGTGACAGAGTACAGATAAGCGTGTGAACGCTGTTTAATGTATTTATTCTGTACTGTTTTGAGTCATGTGAATAGCTCGCTAGTCTGCATGTGTTATCGAGAACGGTGTTCAAGACAACCGAATCTCGTGACGGGTTTTTTTGGCGGGACTAGTGTGTGATTTAGGGAGTTGTGTTTTGGGCGTGGACCGTGTAGGTCGAGTCCCAGTGTTTTTGGATAATGTATGCCTACGTAGGATTTGAGAAAATGTCGACTTATATATTTCGCTGTGTGTACAGCCTATGTGATACACTGCAGTGAAGATTTGTTTAGGCCATATGAACCTTATTAATGAAGCTGCCGGGTGATGCAGGCTTCGCTGTGTATTAAGGTACTTTTGTAGGCCATATTGTGAAGATTAATGAAGCTGCCGGATGATGCAGGCTTTAGTGAGTGTGGAAGACTGTTTAGGCCATATGAAGCTATTAAGCTATTATCAGTCCAGGATTAGGACAGGCCATATTATATATTAACTGCAGTGTGGAGATGTATGAAGCTATTAAGCTATTATTAGTCCAGGATTAGGACAGGCCATATTATGTTTAACTGCAGTATGAAGATTTGTGAAGCTGTTAAGCTATTATAAGTCCAGGATTAGGACAGGCCATATTATATATTAACTGCAGTGTGGAGATGTATGAAGCTATTAAGCTATTATAAGTCCAGGATTAGGACAGGCCGTATTAGGTATTGATGCAGTGTGGAGATTATATACTATGATTTGTGTTTTGCTGTCGAATGTGTGTCATTTATGTCATCGTATCTGTGTTGTAACGGAATAAACAGTATCGAACTGTTCCAGTCGTTTGCAACCCTTCTTGACTCCTGCATGTACCCTTATGTACGTACTGTGGTGTGCGAACATATCAACACACACCCAGGTCAACATTCCAGACACAGTGACAGGTCAGCAGCACACATATATTGAATTAGCCTGTGTGGCGATGATATAGACCAAACCACTACACTCGCAACAGTGGGTGTAAACAGACTAATAACATTAACGTTTAATTACATTCAGTGAGAAACCAGCAAATCTAGTTTGTATCAGTTGGTGGTTTACAATCAAGTTGGAACCAATACAGAAGAGATTACTGCTAAAATAAGCGGTTACAGGGGTCCTTCAATTTGCTGATGTCAAACCTTTTCTGTGCAGTTACAGTTGGTCCAGCCCTTCTTAGTTTCACTTTCAGTTTTGCTACTACTAAATGGTGATCGCTTCCCACATCTGCACCTCTTCTTACCTTCACATTTTGTAATGCATGGCTCCATCTACCGTTAACCATGATGTGGTCTATCTGGTTTCTGTCCCGACCATTTGGTGATTCCCATGTTAACTTGTGAATTTCCTTATGTGGGAAAAGTGTTCCTCCAATGACCAGGTTGTTAATGCTACAGAAACTTATTAGCTTATCCCCATTTTCGTTTGCTATTCCGCTGCCGCATTTCCCCATTGTTCTTTCATTATATGTAATGTGTGTACCAACTTTCGCATTGAGGTCTCCCATTACTATAACAAGATCATATCTAGGTGTGTCCTCCATTTCTTTCTGCAGTTGTTGATAGAATTCATCCTTGACCTCCTCATCGCTATCATTCGTTGGTGCGTAGCATTGTATTATTGTAGTGTTGGTGAATCTCCCTCTCAGTCTCAATCGTATCAGTCTGTTGTTGATGGGTTTCCATTCCAGTAATGTCCTTTCTATTTCTTTCTGTAGAATAATGGCTACGCCTTCACTGTGCTGTCCATCCTCTCTTCCAGAGTAAAGTACTGTTTCTCCTGTTGCTGTTTTAACTTTTCCTGCCCCTGTCCATCTGCTCTCGCTTATCCCCAGGATGTGTAACCTATAGTTTCTCATTTCTGCCGTGACCTGTCTTAGTTTACCTGTCTCGTACATTGTCCTGACATTCCAAAATCCTATTCTTGTATCCTGTTTTGCGGTCAGGACATCCGTTTTCATGTCAGTGGCTTCCTTTCGGCTTTCACCACTGACAGTCATACGAGCCACAGACTCCGAATGTCCATCCCGCAGCAAAGTTTGTTCATTTGATGTTGTTTCCGTAACTTCATTATTTTTTTTTACATAGACAGGGGTGTCAGCCCTATGCTAAAACCCCCAACCTGGAGGACCAGGGTACCAGCTTTTGTCTGACCCCTACCCACTCAGACCAGTCCAGCTTGGTTGAACCTATCAGGAGTAAAACTCCCACTGGCATAGCTCTGGGGATTGTCAGGGTACGCAAGCTGCCATACCGCTACAAGGTATAGGTACCATTGATGGCAGTTGGTATTATTACGTGAAGATAATAAGAAACTTATAGTTGATTCCCATAGGATTAATGAGACTTGTGTGGATTTAATAGATGAAGTGCAATCAAAAAATGAAGATGATAATACAGAATCTGGTATTAGTGTTACTGTATCTACATCGAGTGATGATTGTCTCATGGATGACAGGGTGACTGCATTAGAGACATTACTCCTAGCTGAGAAACATAGATATGCTGACCTTGAAAATGAAACACGACAACAGATCTATGAACTGTCAACAGCATTGATCACACTCGATTCTTTATGGGATAAGGAGAAGAATATTAACCCTAACTTGGATAAAATAAATAAGAAACAGAGGCAGGAGATTGCTTTCCTGACTTCTGAAAGGAATAATTTAAGAAAGAGGGTCGATTGTCTACTGGATGTACTGGCAGGTAAAAATATATTGATGAACAACAGAGGGGATAAACGTATTTTACGACATGCAGTCAGTACTAAGTGCAATACTAAGGTGTCTACACACCCAGTGAAAATTATTAGATCATTCCGGGGGAAATATACTTTCCCTCGACAAGATACTACGGCTAATTCTGAAAATAGATGTTGGCGACAGGATCAGGCTAAAACTGATCCAAAGAAAACTGTTGATGTTGTCGACATTAGAAAGGAGAGTAATAAGAAGAGTAAGATGTTGAAAAATAATGTTGGAGTTAAGAATAATGAAAAGATACCAAATAAAATGAATAAGCCTACCAGCACATTTAAACAAAAGAATGTAGGTCGTTCTTTTGATCCTTCTACGACTACATGTGCTACAAATATATCATTACAGGGTAAGGCCCAACATACTATTCCAGTCTATCGAAAGAATAATACTTACATGAGGTACATACATGGCAAGGTACCTCAAGCAACTCATGTCGCACATCAATTATTTTCCCATGTTAGTGACAACGGTCCTACTTATATTGGGAAGGGTGCATATTCTCGCACCGTGTTAGTGCGAAATCTGCCACATGAAACTACCTGGCAGGCACTTAGTAATTTCTTTAAGTACACGGCAGACGTGAAGTTTGTGCGTCTGTTGCCACCTACCAACAACAGGTATTGTGAAGCTGTGGTTACATTTCGTAACAACAGAGATGCTCGGATGGTTATCGAGCGTGATAATGGTGTTTATTTTCACCACCATTCTTTGAGATTGAAATTAGTACCTGATTCTGCGTCACGCAGATAACAGGTTACGATAACACTGTTCGTCACATCTTTGATGACTCAGCACTAGTCAGTCATCATTTCTTTTCTTTATTGGTCATTTATTCTGATATGACTTAGATCTTGTAGGCTTGTCTATTAGGTGACACTTGTGTTGTCTTATCTACGATAACACTTCGTATTTCTGTCTTTATTTGTTTTACCATGCCTACAATAGACAGTAACGTGATTGACTGTTCTAACTATGCTCAGCCAATGCAGCATAAGTTTCATATATCGTCTATATTTGTCTGTATAAAAGACATGCTGCTGAAGGTGACATGGACTTATCAATGCGCTCAAAATTAATAGGAAACATTTTTATTAAATACCTCCCAAACCTGAGGTAAACATGTGCTACTAAATTGTACACAAATATATCTCCATCAGATGCAGGCAATTTTCTACGGCATTGACGTTTGAATTCAAGGTCTTACAATCGTTTAACAGAATTTCAAGTTCTACTATCGTGACAGTCCCAATTCCACGTAGAACAATGTTTTCAAATTTCGTTACCGGTACTATCAAATATATCACGAGTTTACGGGATGTCAAGTCAAGCACGTCAATAATAGATGGCGACAGTTAAAGACTCAGATGCTGTGTACTACTACTTGTTACATAACGGATGTGATTATGATCCGGTAGCATATAAATAACATTTTCGGAAGACGAGTCATGAATGCCGATAGTCTGTTTACAACTTCACAAAAGTAATCATACCAAGAGACGCTAGTCGAACGAGAATAATGATCACAAGAGACATAATCCTATCGTTGAACTCTCGACCTGTGATTGAAACGTCAACTACAATTCAAATAATTGATAATTACAGACATGCGTCTAATTTGAACTCAAGTTGAACAAATTTCGTTATGCGATATGACTAAGTTAACGTGATGAAACTCTACTCTCATTCCGGATTGGAACATTTGAACAGTTATTTGGTTTTCTAATGGAAATTCACAAGGATATTAACTACGTATGGATCGTCACATCCAATATTACTTAAGTTTTACTTAGTAGTTGAATTAATAAAGAAATTAAAATGAAATGTGAGGAAAAAAAATGAAATATGAAAAAAATGAAAGAAAGAAAAGAAAGCTCTCACAATTCTTAGAATGTTATAACATATTTGATAAGTTTGTGGACATATTACATACTATTTTATTACGTGGTTAGTTAAGTTAGATAGTTAGGAAATACTCAAAACAGATAATTAATTTTAAACACACATAACTATATTAATTGATATTTTTTTTTAACTTTACTTTACTTGTCTTTACTTCTCATTTTTTCTTTTCTTATAACATTTTCTTTCATTTTCCTTAATTAGATATTTAATAACGTCATTCTTAACACACACTTACTATAATTTAATCTTAATTAATTATATTAATCTTGACATGACATTTCATTACGACAGACTTTAAGTTAATTGAATAATTAAGTATTGATATTTGACATTTTCTTTTAGTTAATATAACACATATGCATAACTTGTTTATTAGTATATTACATGACTGTTAATTAGTCGACATGACCACGACACTGTTCTAGACAGAACATCGTTGGCCATATGTCGGGTTTTTGTTAAATCTTTGAGATTATTCATTAAGATAGGTTTTGAAAAAAATCTATCTGATAGATTTTAACATTTTTTAAACTATATGTATGATCATTTTTTGACTGAAGTGTGTATTATGTTTTCTATGGTCAAAGGGACATAATCCGAGTTATCGAAACTACAATTTGTTAGGAGTTGCCTTCTCTTGTATAGAGACACGTTCGGTCTATAATTTCTTGAACGAAGCGTGACCACATCTCCTTATTTGGTAGTATCAGTCAACTATGGTAGATGTCTGAAACCTTTCTTAACGCTTCTTTTCATGACCATAAAAGGCGCGACTGTGTAAGACTTTTATCTCGAATGTTCTTCGAATCGTCTTATTGTGAACGGCAACTCAGAGATTGTCGTTCTGCGCATGTCAAACCGGGAGTTCGTTCTGTGTGTTCCGCCCAGTTGGGGCAGTTTAGAAATGGTTTAAGAAGCGAGCAGACGCAACTGCGTCTTGTGATTCTCTGAGGGAAATACAGTGTCTTAGTGAGTTAGTTAGCTAACTAGACTATTTCCCAGTATTATGCAGCCTGCCTGGAGGCATATGTTCATGGTTGATTTTCCGAAATAAGGTAATTCCTCTTGTATCGAACTTTATGCTATCGTCTAGAGGTTCGTCATTTTGTCGCCTATTTGCTCGCCTGTGTGATGCAAAATGGAGAGGTACTTTGACTAGGATTAAGTCACCGGTATCTGTATACCTGAACTAGTTAAATATATATGGGTCGCTCTAGACCAACAAGACTGTTGTCTGTGTTCCAGGATTCGTTATATCAGAGATCACGTCCAAGTCAGATGGTTAGACTTAGGAACATTATAAAGGTCGAGCTGACCTGTAGCCCATGTATGCTATTCACGTGCAGACAGTGAACGGACTTATTGTATACAACTGATCTGCTAGCATCAGAATGGGAGCATTTATTATTGTTTATGAACATTGAAGATCTGTAGCTGACACTGTTGCAGAAGTTATAGAAATTATTATTATTTATACAGCTTCACGAACTAGCACTCGATGATTGATGAATTTCTGAATCTATTGAACTGTGATGTCTTATGACGCATATATACAACAGCTATCATTGCTGACTACAGAAATTGTTTTCAATGTGCCATATCATCTTGCTGAACTCGTTAACCATGTTGATGTCATAAGTATCATGACTGTTTTGTGGCGTGCAATAAATGAAAGAAACTTATACAACGAAGTTACCCTTTCTATGACTCTACACGTCATGTTGCCTGTGTGATAACCCATTGAACTGTTCCACTACCACATACACAGCAACATCCTAAATCAGAGAAGACACCTACATCTTACACTTTAACACCAGGTGTCGATAAGGGTGGCAAGTTACCACTTCAGCACAAATCCACCCTTATCATTTTTGGTGGCCAGAGCTGGTTCTATCATCTGATATTTTGGCGCACCATATCATTTTTGGTGGCCATAGGTTGGTTCACTCTGATTCCAGCTATCAAGGGGGTCAGCAAACCCAGACATCATCATCATACTAGATACAACTACAGCATCAACTACCACCTTACAAGAAATTTTATTGAAAGTATCCGGATTTTCTGACAGTTGCTGATTTTGAAACTACCCGGCGCTGCTCGGCAATATTGAAGTTTATGTAAAATTAGAAGGACAAGTACCGAGCGAATGGATTTCCTGATCTGGTGAAAAGAAGGACAAGTGCCGTAACAACTGTTCCGGTCTCAGGGGTACTGTTGCGGGTTCAGAAGGTCAAGTGCCGGTTAAATCAATTTAGAAGATTCAGAAGGTCAAGTGCCGTAACAACTGTTGCAGTATTAGAAGCTCATTTCCTTCGTCATGGCTGTTTATGGGAGCAGAAGTTAATCAACGTTGGATCATTATCCTCAGAATGCTGATTACATCCTGTTCTGCACCGTGCTGACGCTGGATTTATAGAAGTTAAGTGGCCTGTTTTGTTTGTGAACTGTGCCCTTATGTTCTAACTGAGCCTTCTGTACTTTCACACTTTCTCCTATTGTTTTCATGATACATGTTTATATGTTATATGTTATTTGTTATTTGTATATTTATATGTTTATATTTCAGCGGGTTTTCTCGGTTGGGCGGAGTCTTACAGTAGAAGATACCACGTCACAGAGGTTCTACTGTTAGCGTTTTCGTTAGGGACTGTGCGAATTTCCTACAGTGAAATTTGCTAGCGACAATCGTTGCTATATCTGTTTAGTTGTGACGAGTTGTGCTTTATTTTTGTTTCTTGTATATATATATATTTTTTTCTTTTTTCTTCTCTCTCTTTCTTTGTGTTTTTAGTTTCGATTTCGATTGTTTGTATTTGTAGGTCTCCCCTTTGCTATTATTCAGTTCTTTACGTATATTTTTGTGTATACACTGTAGCGTCATTTGTTAGTCATATCTTCGCATATTTCTTTTTAGTTTTGCTGTTTGTGTATTTGACTTATGCGAATGTTTTCGTATTGTTTGATCTTTGTTGATTGTTTACATTGACTCTGATCTTTGTTATTGTTTACATTGACTCTGATCTTTGTTATTGTTTACATTGACTCTGATCTTTGTTGTTGTTTACATTGACTTTGATCTTTGTTATTGTTTACATTGTTGATGACCTTTGTTATTGTTTACATTGTCTTGTTATTGTTTACATAGTTCTTGCATAGTTAGCTTTCACTATTGTTGATATATGCTCATGCACTATTGGTCTATAGTGCACTTATCATAACAAACTGGTGTTTTTTGCTTATGCACTATTGTAGTGCAGTTATGATAAATAACTGATGATTATGCACTGATTTGGGTAGTGCACTGTTAATTAAGAGGTGACTTGTGATATTATTATACATTTGATAATACAAGTTGGTGTCAACTCCTGTTTCCCACAGAGATTGGGTTCAACATAGAGATTATACAAGCACTTTATTAAGTCTTGTTGCTATTTAACATTGAAATAAGATAATTAATTATTTCAGGTTCTGTACTCACATTTTGGACATCATGTCTACATTTGAGTACTTTATTGAGCAGGGTAAAGCCCTTGGGAAGACAGGTGATAAATTAGAAGAATTTGCGACTGTTCAATATGCCAAGGCATTGAAGTCGGAAGAAAAGAAAATGAAAGAACAAACTGAACAAAAGAGAATAGAGGCTGAAATAGAACAAAAGAAACTGCAGATGCAGGTGGAGGAAAAAAGATTTCAAATGGAAAACAAAAAAGAGAAGCAGAATCTCAGGAGAAGAGGCTTCAGGCTGAAGCTGAAAATAAGAGACTTGAAAAAGAAGCTGAAAATAAGAGACTTGAAAAAGAAGCTGAAAATAAGAGACTTGAAATAGAGGCTGAAGGAAAAAAGTTACAGGCCCAGGCTGAAGAAAGAAAGTTACAGGCTGAGGCTGAAGAAAGAAGGTTACAAAGAGAGGCTGATGAGAGAAAAGCAAAAATGGAACATGATGAAAAAATCTTAGCTTTAGAGTTAGAGAAGTTAAAGTTATTGAACACTGGTAATGCTAATGATGCAAATAAGGTGTCAAATAAGACTAATGCTAAGGATTTCAAGCTTAATCTACCAGCATTTAATCCCTCAATCGATGATATAACATTTTATCTAGATAGATTTGAAAGTGCATGTAATGTGCATAATATAGATAAAACATTATATGTGTATCATCTGTCCAAGATACTTAGAGGTGATGCTTTGACTTTGTTGAGTATGGTAGATGTGCCTGACAAAAACAACTATGAGGTTGTCAGGGCGGCATTGTTTAAAGAAGTACCAACTTAACGAGGACGGATATCGTCTTAAATTTAAAACCATGTTACCAGAAACTGGAGTTGAATTCTCTGAATTCATCTCAGGCATCCGTCTTACTTTTTTACGATGGGTTGAGTTGTCTAAGACAGAAAATACATTTGAAGCTCTTATGGATTTACTACTTAGAGATAAGGTTATGTCTTCTGTTAATGAAGCTTTTCTATCTTTTCTTCATGAGCGTAAGCCTAAAAACATAAAAGAAATGGAAGAATACTGTAGCCAGTATGTTACTGCGCATCCGCACATAACCATTAGTAACTCTAAGGTGAAAGAAGGTCTGCCAGTTGCTTCGGCAGCACCTTATGGCCCAAATTTTATGCGTAAATTTCAGGGTAGCCAGAAAAATTTCAATAAAAAGAGTAATCGTAATTATGCCCAGAACCATAGTGATCAATTCCAGGGTGATTCTTCTTCCCAGAACTGGAGACAACCTAATACTACACGTTATTCTACTCCGGTTAACTTTAGAAATTTTCACAAAGGTAATCGGTATAGAGGAAAATATTTTATGCAGAGACCTCAATACCAAGATAATAGAGGTTCTCAACAGCATAGAGATAGTAATGACAGTTATGGAAACTGGAACTCAAACCAGGATAAAAATTACAGTAGGGACTTTAATGATAATTGCAGAGGCAATAATGGTCGCGGTAGATCGCAACATAAGAGAAAAAGATATCAACAGACAAACTCTGTTCAACAAGAATCTCAGGGAGCAGATAAACAGGTTAATAATGATAAAGACCATAATGCTATCGGATGCTCATCTTTTGATTTTGGTAGGGCAAATAAATGTATCCAATGCAGTACTTTATTTGATCCGAAAACCGTTAGTACTCTAAGCTGTGGTCATCCTTTGCCCGCTCTTCCTGCTAATGTTGCTCATGATGGGAGAGGTTCTCTTATATTACATAAGGGGCTAGTAAATAGTAATCCAGTCTCAGTGTTGTTTGATTCTGGATGTACTACTGTCGGCGTTAGGCAATCTCTTGTAGATCCATCCTGTGCTACAGGAAAAGTCATCAAATGTGTCACATTTGGTGGCACGTTAGAAAAGTATCCTACTGCTATAATACACATTGCTACTCCTTTCTTCACGGGAGAGGTCCACGCGTGTCTACTTCCAAACCCTATTGCGGACCTTATTATTGGTCGTATTCACGGAGTTAGGGAATGTACCCCACAGCAGATTGCTGTTTGGGAAGAGCAAAACATTGAAGCTACCAATGCGGTGGTCACAAGAGCACATGCTCTGGATCCACCTCAAACTTCATTAACTAATAATGATGAAGTAAATGACCAAGATAGTCACTTGACTATTACACGTGACTCATTTATCAAATTGCAAGAAGAAGATCCTTCTTTACAAAAATTCTTCATTCTAGCAAAAAAAGGTGATCCTAATCAGAACACTAATAGGAAATCTTGGATTTCTATGAAGAACGGCGTACTTGTACGTATGGTACAAGACTCGACTACGTCCACTCATTCACAAATTCTTGTGCCTAAGAGCATGAGATTGCAAATATTGCAACATGCTCATGACTCGCAATGTGCTGGACATATGGGTTTTTCCCGTACAAAGTCGAGGGTTCTTGCGGCTTTCTTTTGGCCATTTGTGAGCAAGGACATACGAATGTACTGTCGCTCTTGCAAAGTATGTCAGGAGGTCAAATCTAAAGGACCACGACATGCTGCGCCTATCCAGGCTGCTGACATTCCTATTCGCCCTTTTCAAAAAATGGCAATAGATATTATCGGTCCTTTTAGAATTAAGTCGGCTAGAGGACATCAATTTATCCTTACATGTGTCGATATGTGCACACGTTGGCCAGAGGCAATACCTCTCAAGAGCATCTCAACTGCTGATATCGCAGACGCTCTTTGGCTGATATTTTTCTCGCTTGGGTTTTCCCGGAGAAATATTGTCAGACCATGGCACTCAACTTATATCAGACACTATGTCACAGGTAATGTCTATGCTACACATTAAAAGGTCTCTCAGCAGTATCTATCACCCAATGTCTAATGGGTTGGTCGAACGTTTAAATAGGACTCTGAAAACTTTACTTGGTAAAATAACTGAGGATCATCCTCAGGATTGGGACAGGGTCTTACCCGCGGCTCTCTTTGCGTATAGAGAGGTCCCCAATGAACATACGGGGTTTTCCCCTTTTGAACTTGTCTTTGGCGCGCAACCGCGCGGCCCTATGTCTTTACTTCACGATCTAATCACTGCCGATAATATTAGCGATGAGACTCAATCTTCTTATGAGTACGTCATTGCTCTTAGGCAAAAGATCATCGAGGCATGCAAACTAGCAACTTCGTCTTCAGAATTTGCTAAAGAAAAGGCAAGGCAGTTTGCAAATAAGAATAGATGTCTACGACAACTTTGTCCAGGTGACAAAGCTCTCGTTCTACTTCCTTCAAGGGAGAACAGACTTCTAATTGCATGGAAAGGTCCATATGCAATAGTCTCCAAAATTTCTGATGTCGACTATGTTGTCGATATTGATGGAAAGCATAAAACTTTCCACATAAATATGCTCACAGAATTTTATGAAAGACCTGACTATTTGCAGCCTATTTTCCAGGCTACGGACAATTCACAAGCAACTCGTGGTCAGTACTCATCTCTGTCAGTTATACAGGATGAGGAAACTACTTTTTCTGATGTCAATCTTCCTCTTTCTATGGTCCCACTTTATTCTACGGAATCTTGGAAAAACGTGACCGTTTCTCCAAATCTTTCCGCTGAGGAACATCGACAAGTTTCTTCGATGTTGCAAAAATTTCAGGATGTTCTTACAGACATCCCGGGACACACACATGTCATAGAACATGACATTGTGCTAACTGATCACAATCCTATCAGAGTCAGACCATATCCAATACCTATTCATTTCCAGTCTCAAGTCGAAAAAGAGTTGGATGAAATGATACGTTTGGAAATCATTGAACCATCCACTTCAGCATACTCTTCGTCTATGGTTATTGTTCGAAAGAAGGATAATAACATTCGCATTTGCGTAGATTATCGCAAATTGAACCAAGTTACGAAGTTCGATGCTGAACCTATGCCTTCATTAGAAGAGCTACTCAATAAACTTTCTAATTCTAGATTCTTTACCAAACTAGATTTGTCTAAAGGTTATTGGCAAGTCCCGCTAACTGAACGTGCCAAACCTTTTACAGCTTTTTCTACACCTAGGGGTTTATTCCAATGGAATTTCATGCCTTTTGGTCTTATGAACGCCCCTGCTACATTCGTACGCATGATGCGGCGAATTCTCGCATATCGTACAGATGTCATAGCATACCTAGATGATATCTGTCTATTCAGTGATTCTTGGGAAGATCATTATTTGGGTTTATACGAATTACTGTCTACTCTTCGCGAGTATAACTTGACTGCAAAACCCTCTAAAGCCTTTATAGGATTTAGCGAGATTTCTTTCCTAGGTCATCGGGTTGGTCATGGTCTTTTAAAGACAGAGGACCACAATGTTTCAAAAATACTTAACATTTCGGTCCCTAAGACGAAGAAACAAGTAAGGAGTCTATTAGGTTTGATTCAATTCTACGGACGATTCATTCCGAATCTGTCCTCCATTATGGCACCGCTTTCTACTTTATTGAAGAAAGGGTCGCCTAATCTGATCCGCTGGTCTAAAGAATGTCAATCCTCATTGGACCAGGTTAAAGCCCTATTTTCATCTCCACCTATTCTTAAGTTACCTACTATTGAGAAGACTTTTGTTCTTCGAAGTGACGCCTCGTCAACAGGGATTGGGGCAGCACTAATGCAGGAGTATTCTGATACTTTGCATCCGGTGATGTATATCTCTAGGAAATTAAACGCTGCAGAAAAGAATTACTCGGTTTTAGACCGTGAGTTATTGGCTATGGTATGGTCTATTCTGAAGTTACAAAGATTTCTTCTAGGCGCACATTTCATTGTGGAAACCGACCAGAAAGCGCTTACTGCTATTCAGAGCAAAAACTTGAAGAGCTCGAGGTCCACTCGTTATGCCATAGCTCTTCAACCATTTCATTTCTCGGTTCGAGCTATCCGTGGTTCGGATAATGTAATGGCAGACATTCTGTCCAGATGTCCACACGATTCCACATGATTCTTCTGTCATATATATATATATTTCCTGATATACAGTCCAATGTTATAATGACATGTTAGTAGATTTTGTCTCACTTTTTTTTTTTTTTGAGGGAAATTTATAACATTGTACCATGTAATTATCTAAGAAGGCTTAGTTAGTGATATACGGGCCAAAAGATCACTCGGCCACATTTAAATAAATTATTTTCAGGATTGTATTAAGAAATTTACCAGTTGTCTTTAAGATTTGTGTTATTGATATTTTCGCAGCACATCATTGAAGTCTGCGAGTTTATGTCCATTGTGGAACTTTGAGGATATCAAGTCCTGTCCTACATTGGGAGCGGATGATGTCCACATCTTCTTCTATTGAATGTTTTATGTCACCGAAGAGCAACACATGTATTACTTATTAATTACTGTTACTTTATATAATGTAATAATATAGTGCGGTATATTAGTAAATTACACCGCTATTTGCAACACATTGTATGATAACACATAATATATTTAATTTCATATATTGGTATGAGTATAATTTGATTGTCATTATGTTGTTGCCATCATTGTGGCGTGTGTTGGTGGCACCTTCCTGGAATATATCAGCGTATACTTAGATAAATTTTTTCTCTAAGGATCTGAGATATGATCTCAGTGTCGCTCCATGCGTTGAGCTAATTTGTTAGGTATATATCCACGCATCATACGTGCGTTAGGAGCCTAGATTTTTTCCGGCTCCAGGATTTAAAAAAAAAAAAAAAAAATGTCCCATTTTTTTTTTTCCAGGGAGGGTGCGGTAATGTTACGCACGGATCATTATTATTTTTCGTTTGTATAAACATTTTTTCATATGTATGATCATTTTTTTGACTGAAGTGTGTATTATGTTTTCTATGGTCAAAGGGACATAATCCGAGTTATCGAAACTACAATTTGTTAGGAGTTGCCTTCTCTTGTATAGAGACACGTTCGGTCTATAATTTCTTGAACGAAGCGTGACCACATCTCCTTATTTGGTAGTATCAGTCAACTATGGTAGATGTCTGAAACCTTTCTTAACGCTTCTTTTCATGACCATAAAAGGCGCGACTGTGTAAGACTTTTATCTCGAATGTTCTTCGAATCGTCTTATTGTGAACGGCAACTCAGAGATTGTCGTTCTGCGCATGTCAAAAAACCGGGAGTTCGTTCTGTGTGTTCCGCCCAGTTGGGGCAGTTTAGAAATGGTTTAAGAAGCGAGCAGACGCAACTGCGTCTTGTGATTCTCTGAGGGAAATACAGTGTCTTAGTGAGTTAGTTAGCTAACTAGACTATTTCCCAGTATTATGCAGCCTGCCTGGAGGCATATGTTCATGGTTGATTTTCCGAAATAAGGTAATTCCTCTTGTATCGAACTTTATGCTATCGTCTAGAGGTTCGTCATTTTGTCGCCTATTTGCTCGCCTGTGTGATGCAAAATGGAGAGGTACTTTGACTAGGATTAAGTCACCGGTATCTGTATACCTGAACTAGTTAAATATATATGGGTCGCTCTAGACCAACAAGACTGTTGTCTGTGTTCCAGGATTCGTTATATCAGAGATCACGTCCAAGTCAGATGGTTAGACTTAGGAACATTATAAAGGTCGAGCTGACCTGTAGCCCATGTATGCTATTCACGTGCAGACAGTGAACGGACTTATTGTATACAACTGATCTGCTAGCATCAGAATGGGAGCATTTATTATTGTTTATGAACATTGAAGATCTGTAGCTGACACTGTTGCAGAAGTTATAGAAATTATTATTATTTATACAGCTTCACGAACTAGCACTCGATGATTGATGAATTTCTGAATCTATTGAACTGTGATGTCTTATGACGCATATATACAACAGCTATCATTGCTGAACTCGTTAACCATGTTGATGTCATAAGTATCATGACTGTTTTGTGGCGTGCAATAAATGAAAGAAACTTATACAACGAAGTTACCCTTTCTATGACTCTACACGTCATGTTGCCTGTGTGATAACCCATTGAACTGTTCCACTACCACATACACAGCAACATCCTAAATCAGAGAAGACACCTACATCTTACACTTTAAACACATCTTACACTTTAACATCTACAGGTGTCGTCATAATATGTACCTTTGTGATCAACATGCATGGATTGTCTTGATGTGTACAAACTGTGAATTAAATGTATGGACTCAATGAAATGACTTATCAAGTCAATCGTATTGCAAGGTTCAAGTATTGTTCGAAATCTTCCACACCCGCATTCGCGTAATTTCCATCGAAAGGCACGATGCAAACTGAATGAAAAGACTAACATACCAAAAGAAAAGCAATGGCCAGAAATTTATAATTGCTTTATTCATATTACATGGAACATTGTTCAATAAATAGTAACCCAATTTAATAGAACAAACCACCTTCAACAGGATTAGATGAACTGTTGTCTACTCTACGTGAGTATAATTTGACAGCTAAACCCTCAAAAGGCTATGTTGGGTTCAGTGAGATTTCTTTTCTTGGTCATCGTGTTGGTCATGGTCTCTTGAAAACAGAAGACCACAACACTTCTAAGATACTGAACATCACTATTCCTAAGACTAAAAAACAGATCCGTAGTCTCTTGGGCCTTATACAGTTCTATGGAAGATTCATTCAGAATCTTTCCTCTATTACGGCACCACTCTCAACCCTATTGAAGAAAGGGTCTCCTAATATGGTACGTTGGTCTCAAGAATGCCAATCTTTATTGGATCAGATTAAGACGTTATTTTCGTCTCCTCCTATTTTAAGACTACCTGCAGCCGATAGGACGTTTGTCCTTCGTAGTGACGCCTCAGCATTAGGGATCGGGGCGGCACTGATGCAAGAGTATTCTGAGACTCTGCATCCTGTAATGTATGTCTCGAGAAAACTGAAAGCGGCAGAAAGGAATTACTCTGTTCCAGACCGAGAATTGCTAGCTATGGTCTGGGCAATTCTTAAACTCCAAAGATTCCTTCTCGGCGCGCATTTTGTAGTAGAAACCGACCAAAAAGCTCTCACAGCTATGCAGAATAAGGATTTGAAGAGTTCGAGATCCACTCGATATGCTATTGCTCTTCAACCTTTTCATTTCACGGTACGAGCTATCCGTGGTTCGGATAATGTGATGGCAGACATATTGTCTCGATGCCCACATGAAGCTACTTAGCTCTTTTGTCTAGATCTACTATTACATATCTAAAGTTATGATCTATTCTTACTATAACATGCTTCTGTAACACTTGTTGTTACTTTGTCTAAACTCATGGTTATGTATTGATTACTCGCTTTCTCTGTTACCGTCTGCGGTAAAACAGAGGAAGGCTTTGTTTCATATGAAATAAAGGTCGAAAAAATTAATGCGGCCACATTTATAGTTTAGATATATATTAAGTGACTATGGTACATTACAACATTCTAAGAAATGTACTATTTGTAATGTTCTCAGCAAACCGGTGGGATATGTTGTAACGCTGTATATCTACGATGACTTCCATAGACGTCCTGATGTTCCTTGAGGATTTTGCTTACAAGACATCTCCGAAAGAGCATCATCTTGGTCTTCTACGTCATCAGATATTGTTGTTAATGTTGTTAATGATTGACCATTTCAATTTATGCTTATATATGCATTATACGTCGTGAGATTCGATGTTGGTGTAATCTCTTAATGGAAATTGTCATTCACCATTTATACCCATTGATATGAATTTTTGTTGTAACATTGTCTGCACTTTTGAGTTAGTTGGTAACACCTCCCCGGATATATATTTACTTTGAGAAAATATTTTCTCCAATCTAGTGAGATTTTTTTTCTCACCAGACGCTCTACTGTGCGTCAATTGGATCTGACATTATGATGTTATTAATTTGGTGATCCTTCCATCGGCGCATTACTCATGCGTTATGAGCTTAATGTACTTGACTCATAGATGTATTTAAAAAAAAATGTGCCATTTTTTTCCCGTGAGGTGTGGTAATGTTACCGTCATTTTCGACGGTGAAAAAAAAAACACCAACCTAATGTATGTTTGGTTTAATGTAATCAAAGAGAGATAAACGTTTATTATCTTTCAGTGACAAGTTTGTCTGGTGATTATCTTCTCCTGTCTTATGTTGTCCTGTCTTGGACATGTCTTAGAGTTGACATGTCTTAATTCTATTTATAAGATCATATACGCATCATAACACCAATTTTCAAAAAGGGTGACAATCGACAGTGTGGAAACCATAGAGGCATATCCCTTCTCAGTGTCCCTGGTAAAATCTACTCTAGAATCCTAGAGCAGAGACTCCGACGCCTAGCTGAGCCACAACTGGATGACGTCCAGTGCGGATTCCGAGCGAACCGAAGTACTCAAGACCTAATCTTCACACTCAGACAGCTGAGTGAAAAGGCCTTTGAGTATAAGAGTGAGATCCATCTTTGTTTCATAGATCTGGAAAAGGCGTTTGACAGGATCCCCTGGAGCAAACTTTGGGATTGTTTGGCAAGGAAGAACATTCCAGCACCTCTGATTCATGCTATACAGAGCTTCTACAAGTCTTGCAGAAATTATGTGAGGACGGCAAACCATAAGTCAGAAGAGTTCAGGACCACCACTGGTGTAAGACAAGGTGATATCCTGTCACCTTACCTTTTCATACTCCTCATGGACGATGTCATTAAGGCATGTAAGGAGAGAACAAGAAAGTATTCAGTTGGGTACTGGAAGATGAGACAGGTCTGTATTTCGGAGCTGGCATTTGCTGATGATGTTGCCCTGATTGCTAAATCAGAGGCACATCTCCAATTCAACCAGCAAGTCTGGAAGGAAGAGCTGGAGAAGAGAGGGATGGTCATAAGCAGCTCTAAAACAAAATCCATGGTGATATCACGAGAAGAAAGAAGACATCAGATTAAGCTGGGAGAACAGGTCCTGGAGCAGGTAGACCACTTTAAAGACCTCGGAGATATTACTGACCGAAAGGGAGGCATCAAAGAAGAGTTGGCCGCTCGAAAAGCAGCGGCTGGGAGACTTTTCCAGGCCATAAATCGAGGATTCCTCAGCAAGAGAGAGGTTGGTAAGAAAACAAAGATGGCTGTATACCGCTCCACCTATGTCCCAGTCTTGACATATGGATGCGAGTCATGGGCAATGACTACAACCCACAAAAGCCAGATCAAACCTCAGAAATGAGATATCTGAGGAAGGTGGTTGAAGTAACAAGAAGAGACATGGTACGCAACCAGACGATATGTCAAGGCCTTAAATCCCACTCCTGCAGACCCAAGTAGAACAGTACCAACTAAGATGGTTTGGCCATGTCTGCAGAATGGGAGAAGACCGGCTACCACGACAAGCATGGGAAACACAGAGCAAAGGATCCAGACCCCCAGGACGACCCAGAGTCCGCTGGGAGGACAACATTAGACAATTTTTGAAGGACCGAGGACTAGAATGGAACCAGGCCAGGAGGAAGACAGCCGATAGGATAGTCTGGCGCTCTCTCTTCCAAACCTCTACACCTCACGGTAGAAGGGGAACGACTAAGTAAGTAAGTAAGATCATATACGTTATATTTTATCACCCGTTTGATCGGAAACGCCTGGTCTGGGTTTGCCTCGATCTGGTCCATGCTCTTTGGGCATGCGCGGCGTCTTAGCGGCAAAAGCTGGGCGACCGATATTCAGAGAGTGCGTACCTGTGGCTTAGAACGGATGTCCCGATCCGTAGATTCCTCTCTGCCTAGTTTTCGATAGGGAGTGGAAATTCTGGGAATGGCCGTTTGGCATTCTTCCGTCCCTGAGTGTTTTCTTTATGCCAGTATTGGCTGTATTGTGTTACTTAAGAGTGTCAGGATTCTTTAAAAAGGTAACTGAAAACGTTATTCGATCTTTTCGTCTTGTTTAGATCTTACAGGTACATGTATCGCTGATGGCGGCATAGTGAGCGAAGCTCACAAGAAGTTATTATACTGCACTCCAGTATGACTTCATATCTACAAGACTAGGTGTAGTTGACCTGTTACTCACATAAGCCTAGGAATCATCTTTATGGATCCGCAATGCAGGCGGAATATGATTTGGAAGAAAATATATATTCAATCTCAGGAGCCTGTATGAACTGAGAGTGACCTGTTTATCGAGGCCCGCGGCCTGCGGCCTGATTTCGTTGTCACCATATCTATTCTTCACCAGAATGAAGTATCTGGCATGTGAGGCCAGTCTGAAGTCTTTTTGCTTATTGTAGGACAATGGCATATACTTTGTTTATATAGATGATATCGCCCGTACTACGCAATATATTTGCTAGGGCTTACCTGACGGGGCTCAGTCAGGGGTTAGAGCTATTGCATAAACTGTAAACACTGATAAAGACATTGTTACATGTCTAGGATCTGTGATGGTTGAAGCTGACCTTTGTAACTACACATATTATGTACCCGATTGTATATTATTGACTGTTTCGTTCATCATCATCGTATTATCGTACGTCACAAATAAATATTGTAAACGTCAGGAGCATTCCCTACTTCACTGACTTCTACTTGTGGTTGTGTGAGTTAATGTGAAGACGTCCAAGAGCCTATACGGCCTTCGTGTTATCAGCATTGTTATCTACACACTTACACCATCAACCACATTGTCATATAAGTATTACACGTCTGAATCTGCAGGAATACTGACATTATGTATGTGTCTACTAAACCCTGGCGACACCTCACGCTAGTGACCTAGATTCCTTGCTACTACTTGGTACTGCCCAGGACAACATGACACGCTCAACGTACTACCATCCATAACACAGAAAAACAGTACGTTACTTCAGTACATTTACACTGAGCAACCTTATACATCTCCAGTCTCCGTACAATCCAACTTTAGTTCTACTGTCAAACAGACTTCAACAGATGTCTTCTACGGACAATTAGCAGATGGCAAGAGAACAGTTGGGCGACCACAGCTGAGGTTCAAAGATGTGTGCAAGAGAGATATGAGGGCACTGGACATGGATCCTGCAACATGGGAGGATGAAGCTGGCGATCGCACTAAGTGCGATGCTATTTACGGCGCCACCTCAGATTGGGCGAAGAGACACTCACACAAGAAGCAGAGGTGAGGAGAAAACGTCGAAAGGAGCACCAGGAAGATAAGCAGCTGAGGGCTGCCACCTCAGGAGCGCATTCACATAGTCAGTTAAGACTGAAGGGGCTATTATTATTATTATTATTATTATTATCACCGACATCGGTCTCAGTCACGTAGACCATCACAATTTGAGCACGGTTCAGGGGCGGCACTCACAGATGGTACGACCTCTAGTGTTTCTGAGATTAATAATCAGTCACAATCTTCGTCTTCATGTTGTGCTATAATTATAATGTGGCAAATAGTTGCCAAGATTGTAATGCTATTTTTCAGAAGGCCAAAGAGACAGTACTGATTTGCGGACACAGTCCACCAGAAGTTGGTCTTTCGGCGAACGACGGCACAGGCACCCTAATTTTCAATAGAGGGATAGTTAATGGTACAATAGTCTCAGCTTTTAGAGATTCGGGATCCACTACCATTGGAGTCAGACAGTCACTGGTCCACCCAAGTTGTGCTACTAATGAATACGTCAGGTGTATTACTTTTCGGGGTACTGTTGAGTACTACCCCACTGCAATAATTTATGTTAACACACCATTTTTTTCAGGTGATGTTAAGGTCTGTATGTTGAAAAATCCTATAGCGGATTTGATGGTAGGTCGTATCCACGGCAGTAAAGACTGTACTCCTGAAGAAATTAATGAATGGGAAAGGAAGAATTTGCAATTTTATGGCAATGCTAACGCCGTCGTTGCTACGGCTCAATTACGTGCCAATAATTTGAATACGTGCGGCACAGCATTTTCTGATTTTTGTCTTGGTACCATTTTTGAAACAGAGGAGAAAGATGACACTCGCCAACAAAATAATAATTATATTAATAGCAAAGGGGATATTCCAAGTTGTGACATTGACACTACATGCACACCAATTGTCACTCCAGTTGACACGGTGATGCGTACATCTTATGATGTATCTTTAGAGACTTCCACCAATGTCAATTGTACAACTCCAGTACAGATTAGGAAATCATTTCGAGGCAAGTACACCTTCCCTCGACAGAACAATACTGCCAATTCAGGGAACAGGTCTTGGCGATATGATCAGCCGGCAACTGATCTTAAGAAAACTGTTGACGTAGTCAACAGGGGAAAGGAGTGTACTAAGAAAAGTAACATGTTGATACATTGGGTTGGTGTTAAGAGTGATAGGAAGATACTCAATAAAATTTAATGCCAGTACATTGAAACAAAAGAATGTACTTAGTTCTTCTGATCCGTCTACTATTACAGGTTCTACAAAGGTACCATTACATGGTAGGAGTCATCATACTCATGTCCAACAGGATAATCCAGGTTATGGAAAGAATTATACATACATGAGTGACAAACATTGCAATTTGCCTCATGCAACTAAGGTTGCACATCACTCATGTTCCAATGTTAGTAACAATGGTCCTACATATATTGGGAAATGTGCATATTCTCGCACGGTGTTAGTGCGAAATCTGCCCCAGGAAACTTCCTGGCAAACACTTGGTAATTTTTTTCAGTATACAGCAAACGTTAAGTTTGTTCGTCTTCTGCCATCATTCAATGGTCAGAATAGTGAGGCGTTGGTTACCTTCTGTAACAATAGGGATGCTCGTATGGTTATCGAGCGTGACAATGGTGTTTACTTTCATCACCATTCTCTTAAGTTACAATTGGTACCTGATTCTGCTTCGCGCAGATATTAGCCTATTGATAATAGGATTAGTTATGTCATGTCTTTGATGACTCAGCATAGTCAGTCATCATTCCTTTTCTTTCCTAGTCATCTATTCTTACATAGGTTGATTAGTATGAACTTTTCTTCTATATAACATTTTTTAAAAATCTTATCTACGATAACACTTTGTCTTTTCGTCTTTGTTATTTTTACCATGCCTACGATAGACAGTAACGTGGTTGATTATTCTAACTATGCTCAGCCAATGCAGCATAAGTTTCGTATATCGTCTATTTGTCTTAATAAAAGACATGCCTATGAAAGTGACAGGGACTGCATACGCTAACATCGCGTCCACTAAAATTTCTAGGGAATCTTTTTATTAAATACCTTCTAAATTTGAGGTAACCATGTACTACTAAATTTTACGCAAATATATCTCCGTACAGATGCGGGCAACTTTTACTTCAAAGTTGGTCTCCTTCAGGACCAATATAACGTGTCAAACTGGTTTATGATCGAAGAATAAGACAACTGACTAATCATTTCTTCACCTATTATCGACACCAGATGACACGTTTCTAGCGAGTTGTACTTCGAGTCATCTTTGGACTGATCGTTCTGAAATATGAATCATATTGACTGAATGAACTCTGTCAAATTATATATTCATTCTTACACGGAATACAAACAGGAACTATTAACTCATTCTTCACATGGTACAAACCCGTAAATTCACACATGGAAATGACAACGTTTGGATCTTCATAATGAACCTTATTAATTTCAATACTTATTGATTTAATAAAATAAAAATACAGTGTAATAAAAAGAAGAAAAAAAAAAATAAAAGAAAAGAGAAAACAAAACATGATCACACAATATAATTAATATATTTATAAATAGTATAATTCTTAAATGTAGTTAGCGACTAATGTTTACTTAATTATTACATAATATGATATGTATTATTATTTTGTTAGTTGATATATTAAGTTAATTAGATATTAGTTAATGTACACATATATTTCATTTAACTTTGTACTTTTTCCATTATTCTTTTCCTTACTTTACGTGTCTTTACTTTTCTTTACGTTCTCCACAACGATACAATACTGTAGTTCAGTTAATTAAATTTTAATTATATTATATCCTACATCTAGTATACTGATTATTTAGTTAATTCTTTATTCGTACGCACAACACAAGCTTGTGTCAACACGATCAGCAGCTTTTCACTGATACTGACGGAGTGGACGTGAGATCACAAAACCGTATCGTCACAACCCTTCTATCTACATCTCTGCCAAGAGTAATCTTGTGCGAAGGTAGACACATTTGAAGGTCTATAGTAAATACTCTTGAGTTTTGGCCACTGTTGGACCACTACTGCATAGCAGGGGAGGCAATACCGTCAAAGAAGGGCACTCGAGAATTGATTCTGTTTCCGTGCAACGAATCTCCCCCTATTATTCTTACTGAATTGTGTAATTATTATTAAGCCCCCATATTGAAGTAATGACACATGAATGGAATTATGAGACAGTACAAGTAAGAAATTCACTGGACCACTTGGTAAAGGGTATAACTTATGTAAAGATATTTAATTCCTCCACCACATATACGACACAAAGTAAAAAGGAAAATGTAAGCGAAAATAATATTGTCATAAACACTGAATGATTACAAGTCTTAATAATCGTACTAATCATCATTAGCACTGATCTGACTATCATGAGAGTTGCCCAACGTTATTAACCGTTAAGTTCACTTAGTGATAATCTGGAGGCACTTTAAAAAGTTCCGTGATTATTCGGGTGAAATTCTGTTTGAAATTTTGAATAAGATCTGACTGAGATATCTGGAGGAAAATTGATCCTTAGGCTTTTTTTACTTAGCTGTAATCCTGTGTTGTCAGCCCTGGCACAGGTTGTTATGTGATGTCATCCAGCAACAATTTCATATTACACGTGCGAGCGTTGATCTAGGCTTCTTTGAGCTTAGGAATTGACGAGATCTCTGGCTTTAGGTTCTGCTGATCGGTCAAAAGACTGGCTGTCTGTTACCGTCAGGCGTCAGACATTGAATTCTGCAACTGCGAATGTTGTCCGCTCAAAAACCTATTTGTCTGAACAGAGTGAAATTATATTACACCGCTTGATTAACACCAAAGAGTTTGTAATCTGGACTTCCTCGCCATTTAGATGCCCTCGTTCCACTGTGGTGGGGTGTAAGTGGCGTTTGGGTCTAAGCCTCTGGCTTTTATGGATGTCTTCTGACATGTTCTAGATCGTTCGTGGTTTTTCGCCATTGCTCACGTCACTGAATTTTGAGTGGTTGGTAGTGGATGTTCCGACGTAATCACATGTAAATTCTCTCCCCGGTATCTGAGCTATCAGTGACGCAATCTTGACCGGTGTATCGTATGATAAAGCTTTCCTGCGCGGTAAATAATGGTTACTCCTGACATTGGCACATACGTACTGGCTTATACAGTGAAATTTGACACTGGTGTTTTCTGTGAGGTCCATCGAACAGGATACAATGAAGCGATGGATTTTTAAAGACTTTAAGACGCCTTGATACTCTTAACAAAGGTGTATCGCCTGCCCATGTGTTATAACCTGGGGTTTACGCTTTTGCAATATTTGGTCAGTGACTATTAGTAGGCGCCCTGATGTGTGAGAAAGAGAAACGCTGACTAAAGCCCGGAAAGGACCGTATTGCAAAATGAAAAATACTGGTGAAAAAGAAAGAGAGGAAGGGAAGGGAGACAATGATAGAGAGAGGAATAGATCATGTTATGACACTACACCAAGATACGATCAGTGCTAAAGTCGGATCACTAATGCAGACATTGGAAGAATAATTGTAAACGAGAACGGTGAAAAACTATTAAGTTTCTGCAGCTTTAACAACTTGGTCATGGAGGAACGCTCTTCCCACACAAATAAATTCACAAATTAACCCGGGACTCACCCAATGATAGTGACAGAAACCACATAAATAACCTAATGATCAATGGTACATGGGGCACTCATTATAAGACGTGAAAGTAAGAAGAGGCGTAGTAGTAGCAGTAATAAAAGTGAAGGTTAGAATCATCGGACCAAAAGTATGAAAATTAAAAAGATACGACATCAATAAACTGAAGGACACCTTACTGGGAAACGTTTGTCTGGCAGATGTAATGAAGCTTTATCAAACTACCAAAGGTCTGGAGGACGCAGGCGAATTATATTGATTAAATTCAGTATCTTTTCAACTGTAAATGGGGAAAGCAGTGAAGTTTTAGAAGAAAAGGAAGGTATGCAGATTTAAACAGAAGTAAAACCAAATGTTTACAGAACCATCGCTCATGTAGTATACATAAAAGCAAAGAAAGACGTAAAAAGGAACGTTGGAAAAGACAAGAGCAAATGCAATGACGAACTGATAAGTGAGGTGGAAGAGGCTGAAACCAAAGGAGATATGAATGACCTTGTGACGTCTCCGTAATCTGCAGTAGTGATCCACGAAATTATGGCGATTGTGTGAAAGTAAACGACAGTTCATAAAATTTTTAAGAACATTTACTCAAGAAATACTTATAGGAAAGAACGAGTGTATTTCCATATAGTTATTTCTGAGGGATAAA
This sequence comes from Oreohelix idahoensis, assembly GCA_024509875.1. NCBI lineage: Eukaryota > Metazoa > Mollusca > Gastropoda > Stylommatophora > Oreohelicidae > Oreohelix > Oreohelix idahoensis. The sequence continues at coordinate 116,638 of JAMPIV010004796.1, forward strand.
AGCCTGGTAACTTTAAATTGTGTGGAGAAGGGAAATAATAAAAAGGGAAGTAATAATACTTAGGTAACAGAAGGAGTAAGAGTTCCCCCCTCTTGAGTCAATAGGACAAGCAGTTAAAGCTTACGAATTTAACGGAAACACTCTGTCACATGATGTGAGCTGTATTCACATGTGTCCAACATGGTTTTCATTCGACACATGAAGGGAAGAGTAACGGTGATAATGCAACGATGTGTGTTGCCGCAGTTCTACCAACTTCGTCGAGGAAAGACCGGAAAAAAACTCAGTCTGATGAGTTTTGGTGTGGTCGCTTTGCAAATGCTTGTGCAAAGGCGAGTCTGTAGAGACAGATGCAAACCCAACACCAAGTTAAGGATTCAAGAATGAATCGTGTTGGAGAAGTGATTCTTGTTGTAGACAAGAGTTCATTGTGTTTTATTTCGTTGGACCGAGATGTCCAAATTTGAGAGAAGGTACGTTTTCACCCCATTTATAAACTTTATACCTCGGAAGACCTACGAAAAGGTATCAGTCTTAAAACTAAAGTAAGATTCCTCGGTGTCGACCGGTCAACAGATAATTTCAAGCATCACCTTGAAACAACAGAAATGAAGTATAGCATAATAGACAGTTAGAATAACGTAATGAATCTTGTGAACAAGAGAACTAACCACGACCAGTGAAATCTAGAGATCAAGAAGTGTGTTAGACTACGAATGTCTACGTTTTATTCACTCGTTTGATTGTACATATGTTGAGATTGGTAACCACCAATAAAAGTAAATGAAAACGTACCAGAGTGAAATGTCTATACTGCTCAATATGTCGTGAAGTCCAAGATAGTTAGTTCTGACCCAACGCAAACACTCAGGAGCGTTAAAGAACAACCATTAAGATCATGTGTAGCATACATTACAATCTGTCGACCCACCAACGGTCACAATAGCTTGACTTAGAAGAACATAAACAGCTTTTTGTCCTGCCATCTTTCCTCAGAGGATACTTATGTGGATAAAGACAGCTGGCTCGCTAGACGAATTCTCAGCTGAGGAAAGTATTCAACAATTAATAGATCCGAAAACAGTAGTAAACAGGGATGAAAACAGTGGGCATCACTCAAAAACAAAATGTATTAATTCCAACTCTGCCGTTACATTTAACATATAAAACAGGAAACCTTATTAACCTAATATTTGGAGTTTACAATATGTTTTATTATTAAGGCGACCATTGTCCTCTCAATGCTGTGTGTGGTCCCGGTTGCCGGGTCCTCCCAGCGCAGCGGAGGCAGCAAATGGGTGATGTGCCTGTACCAGTTTGCTCTTTTTCGCGGACCTTCGGTCCCGAGAAAATTTTGGCTGGAGACGTCTCGGTGGAGAGGTGGTTTTATAGCGGCAGTACACATGAGGGCAAGTTCGGGGCACAGCGGACTGATCAACCGCTTGCTTATCACATTGATTACGGAAACAACAATTAATATTCTGTTGTACCAATAAACGCCTTTAGGCGTAACGGAACAACGGATAATTTCTTGTTGCCCTAAGACGCCGCAAGGCGGAATGGCCACTGACTGCTTGGTCGGTCTTTGGCTAAGGACGGAAGAAGAAGAAAGACAATATGTTTTAAAAGTCACACTGATAGCAAAATAATTGCGCATTAATATAAAAGGAAGTATATTGTTGTGAAAAAACACTCTGTTCTTGTAACAGGTAACTTGGAATTTTTCATCATTGAGGAATCGATGCGGCGGCAGGTGAATTGTGGTATAATAGTGGGAGTGCCGTGTTTGCAATTTTCTAAACATTTATAACACATAAGGAAGGGAAACCCGAGGCCTGTAAACAGTAAATTAATATTAGACAAACATAAAGGTATGTTTTTCAGGCACTCGTAAGAAAAAAAGAAGTAGAACACTAGACAACAGAAAAACAACAGACGTGAGTGGCTTACCCAGGACTCGAACCCCGGACCTTCCGTGCGACAACACCGCCTAGCTATGCAAGCGAATAATACTATCCTCCCGGCCATCTAGGCATCACTAAAAATGATGCTTCGATGACTGGTAACTAGTGCGAACCGCAAGACACAACACCGGAAGTTTACAATGGGCAGCCCAGCCTATTAACGACGCAATCACTTCTGTTGTTCCCCTATTTTACAGTATAGGTCAGTCCACACAAGACAGAGACCTTAATACTGTGTCTTGCGGTTCGCACAAGATTACTCTTGGCAGAGTTGTACATAGAAGGATAATGTTGCTTCTACCTCAAGGTAGTATTCACAAGATATTCAGAAAGCGAGAACAATGCTGCATGAAGCTGAGCAAATGTTAACTCTAGTATCTGCCGTCAACTTTTGTGAATGATAGGGTTATCTTATAATTCGTTAGCTCGTTCAAGCCCCCAGCTGAGTTAATTCAGCGAATTTCCTCTTATTATTGTATAGCGCAGATGAGGTGGGATTTTTTTAGGCCGCAAACGGCTCCTGGGTCGACCCAGCCCCAAATGAGTACCAGAGTAACCCTGGGAAGGTTAAGGCGGCCGGCGTGATGCTGACCACATCGTCCCTAGTGTGCCGATGGTCGTGAAAATATGGGCCTAACACCATATTCCCAATATGCCTCAATAGGGCGTGTAACGGGATCCTTTACCTTTTTTTCTGTTTAAGTGTATTTAAGAAATTGTCTGACACATACGGATGTAGTACATTCAAAATGATTAAATCAACGTTAGATTTGTCTTTATACAAGTAACAAATTTAATAATCAATTATGTTTTAACAGTTTTAAAAATGAATAATTCCATATAGAAAAAATAATCATCATCGAGTGATGTTATGGTGGTAAAAAAGTGGATAGTTCACTTGGCAGCTTTTATGTTTCTACATAGCTGCCAATTAGTTTGTCTGTTCTGCTACAGTTGATGTTTGGGACTTTGCATATAGAGTACTGACTGAGATCAGCTGTGAAGGTATCTATATCTATTAAAAGTAGTGTATTATAGATAACCTTACTTGCTACCACATATCTCTTTATCTCAGTCAGAATTATTCTGGAATAGTGTGATGCTACGTTATGTGTCTAGGGTATGTGTATGAAGAAGTGTAAGTCACAACAACAGACAGATAAACAATTTAATGTAATCCACTACTCTTGACAACACTGTGACACTCACATACATATAACACTCTATGAGAATATCTTAAAGGAGGCACTGATAACTTTCAAATAACAATATGTATTCATTACTGGCATGAATGAATATGTGTCCTGATTCAACTACAAGGGAATCAGGAATCACAATCAATTTAAATTACAAGTTATGTACAGAATGTATTTAATATGAATATTGTAGTGACATATATTATTACAAATGTTCTATGTGTGTCAGTTGTGTAGTAGTAAAATGAGGTAATACTGGTTTTGTTTTGTTCAAGCTCTGTTGGTATTTGTCATCATGACTTCAATAGTTTGTCTTTAGGGATCAGTATTGGAGATGTTCACAGTTCCTGATTTTAAGACAAGTAAATTCCCCTCTGAATGGTATTTTTTATAAAGTTATTTCTAGATGAGGGGACATAATGTTGAGCTCAGCTGGCCAACTCTGCTTATCTTGAGTGATGGCGGCAGGAGAGGACTCCTCTGCTCGAATTCTCTTCTGGGCTCTGGAGACACCTCACTGATAGCTAAAAGGACCAAGGAGTATGCTGTCCGACACTGGATTCAGCAAATCTCTGACCAGGTGCTGCTCACTACCATCAAGACCACTGTCCCTGAAATCAAGAAGGATGTACCTTCTACTTCATAACTAATTTATATTCTCTTTTACACTGATCACAATACAGCACAAACATTGCGTTCAGAGCGTTAGGCCAACAGTCAGCTTCATTTGAAATACTTTATTCCAGTATTACCCTTCTTAATGGTTACTACGCCTCTGCACTTCCAGCATTATTTCTTTCTAGTCCATCATCCAGGTGTCAGTGTACTATTTGGCCATTCCATGCCGTTTTACTTCTCTCCGACACCCTCTGTTCAGGCTGGAGCATTATAGGCTTTACCTCACGTTTGCCACTGAACTACACATATATATACAGGCATAAATCAACAATTCACATTCAATTTTTCATTAAAAGATACTGAATGGTTCAAGCTTACCACAATTTCATGGAAATAAACACAGATACGTTGATTAGCAATGAATTCTGGCACAAACTGGCACAAATTCCGTTCTGCCTATGTTCCAGGCTTTTATTTTAGCAAAAATGTGAGCTGGCTTCAACGTACTGTCGCTTTATCAAGCTTATTTGAATTAGTGGTCTCGAACTAACGCTCCCAAGTGTGTATATCAGCGAGACTGGCCAATGAGCCACGTTTCGACAAGTGTTTGAAAAAATGTTATCTTTTCCCGTCTCCCCTAACAACCAAGATAGTATTTATAGCCCGACCAATCGTGGTTAGGCTTTCATTTGTTGCGCTCCAATCAATTTGGAGTTTACATGGTAGGCTATTTCTGTAACGTAAATTTTTTTCAAACACGTTAAAAAAAAATCTTATGAGCAGAAATGATTTTATGCTGTCAGGCACCCCCCAATATTTTATTTTGGGTATAATTTATTAATTCCTGGACTATTTGCGTAACGTTTTACATATTATTTGTCAGCAAACCCTAAGGAACCCAAAAATACTAATTTAAAGGAGCTACGTGGCTGCGTTCAAAATATGCAATTTCTTCTATCTCCTGTTTAGAAGATGTGCTGTCTGGGTACTGTTATGTGTTCAAACGTAAACCCATATAATGTTGTCTTTTCTAATAAGAGTCTGTTATGATTTATAAACCTAACTCTGGGAAAGGGTAGTGTATTTTATCACTGTCCGTCTGAAAAAAAAATTAGTGCATGTAGACTTACACGCGTGATGGTAGTAATTGTGTATCGCGCGAAGCGGGTTTAGTGTTCGGCTTTCTGCCTCTCCCTTCTCTTTTTATCCCTTTAGTCCATCTGTTCGTTCGTTTTGGTAACGCAGTATAATTAATGTTAGGGTTAATTTAGGTCATTACGCAGTACGTCTCAATGCTTTTCCAAGAAATACAGCACACGTTTCATTGAAGAAGGCGGGTAATAATACAGTAAGCTTTACTATCAACGTGAAAGCGTTACAATTTGCAGACGAAGCAGAAAACAAGGGGGATTTCGAGTACATTCTTTGTGATAGCACTGTCATTTTACCATTGCTCTTTTCTTTATTATATGTATTTATTAGGCTTTATATTTAATTGATAATTTATATATGTGGATTAGAATATTCCATGACACCTCCCCTCTTAAAACAGACATTATATGTCAGTCCTTTATTCTATATACACATAGAGAAATTTATTATTATTTCTGGGGTTTACGGTGATTCTCATCACACGGATGGCGGCTTAAAAAATCCGCTCCCAGATTGGTTTTTCCAGATATATATTCAATGCTAAAATTATATGGAGCCAGAAGCAAAGACCATCGGAGTAACCTAGAGTTCTCATGCTTAGCCTGTGCTAAAAACGATAAAGGTTTGTGGTCAGTTTGCAACTTAAATGCCTTCCCATATAGATAAATATTGAATTTCTTTATTGCCCATATTACTGCAAGACATTCTTTTTCGCTAGTTGAGTAGTTGATTTCAGCTTTATTCAACTTTCTGCTAGCATATGCCACTGGGCTTAATTCCCCATCCAATGCCTCTGATTTCTGTAGTAAAGTTGCACCTAGCCCAATATTACTTGCATCCGTCCTTACTATGAATTCTTGACTTAAGTCAGGTAATTTCAAAATGGGTTTACTTGTGAGCTTTTCCTTCAATTCTTGGTAAGTCATTTCACATTGTGGTGTCCATGTAATGCGATCTGGAAGTCCTTTACGTGTCAATTCAGTTAACGGTGCACATATGGAATTAAAGTTCTTGATATACTTCTGGTAGAAACCACATAATGAGACAAAGGATCTCACGTCCTTCTTGGTTTGTGGTCTCGGGGCTTTTTGTAGTTTCTCTAAATTCTTTGGGTCAGGGGTCATGTTTCCCTGATAAACTGTGTGTCCCAAAAATTCCAATTCTTTACATCCAACGCAACATTTGGTTGGACGGGCTGTTAAATTTGCCTCCCTAAGTCGATCAAACAGCATGTTCAGAGAGTCAATGTGTTCCTCAAATGTTTCTGTTGCTATAAGGATATCATCCATAAAATTTGTTATACAGGGATTATTCAGAGGATCCAATAATTTTCTCATCATTCTAGAGAAGACACTAGGCGCATTCTTCAATCCAAATGGCAATCTATTAAACTCATAGTGTCCTTCTGAGGTACTAAAAGCTAGGTATGGTCTAACCTCAGGCTTTACTGGAATCTGATAGTATCCTTTACTCAGATCCACTTTTGAGAAATATTTAGCTTTATTTAGTCTGGCAAACAGCTGATTTGTATCCGGCAATGGATCCACCTGTCCTTCTGTAATAGCATTCAGTCTCCTGTAATCTATACAGAGTCTATGTTCTCCAGAGGGCTTCCTTAAAAGTACAACACCGGAACTATACGAAGACTCACTGTGCGAAATAATTCCTTCCTTCAACAGATAGTCTATCTCTTCCTTCAAAGCTTTTTCCTTAGCAAACGGAATCGAATATGGTTTCATACAGACAGGTGTGGAGTCTATTAATTTCATATCATATTCCAATAGGTTTGTATGCCCTGGTCGGTCTGTTAACACCTCTGCATGATTATTTAGAACCTGTTGCACTCTCTCTTTCTGAGTTTTCGTTAAATGTGTACTGATTTTCACCTGTGCTGCTGTCTCACAGGGGTGTAATGGATATTCAAATGATGAAAGTGGTTCCTTTTTCATCTCCATGGCGATGGACAAGGTCAACAAGTGTGTCTCTTCCTGATGTTCTCTTTCCAAATATTTCTTCAGGAGATTCACATGATAGATTTTTTTTTTTTCCCTTCTTATCTATCTTATAATTTGTTCTAGACACCTTCTCTAGAACTGTATATGGACCCTGCCATCCAATTTGTAACTTATTCTGACTCCCGGGCAAAAGAAGCAGTACCTTCTCTCCCACAGCCAAATTTCTGTCTTTCGCCTTCCTGTTATAATAGGCAGCATGTTTCTTCCTGGCTTGTTTCAAATTTTCATTGGCAAGTTTCCAGCCAGTTTTTAACCGAGTGGTCAGCTCATTCACATATTGGTATGAAGATGTAATGTTTTCCTCTGCCTTTTCATCAGTCCACGTTCTTAACAAAGCTACATATGGACCTTTAATTGTGTGGACCTATTTGTCCATGCACCGGTATGGTCTCTTCCACTCGAAGCTTTATAGTGATGATTTTTCTTCCCAGAATTATCATTCACAAAACGACCGCTACCAATTTTTCTTTTGGGGCTTTCTCCCCACTTAAAATTCTTGATGAGAGATTTCCTCTCTACATCCTCTTCCTCCAGTTTGTTTAAGTCCGATTGAGGGATTGTCGGCTTATCCTGGGGTAAGACATCCTTTTGCACTCTCCGCATAGTGGCCATTGTAAAACAGTTAAGTGAAGCTTGTCCGTGAAAAGGGGCTTCCCATTCCATTTGGTCCACTTTATCAAATCTATTTCTCTTTTTATTATCAGGCCTAATTTTGCTCCGGGGCGTGTCCAGGTCCTGATCCATGTTCCCACTTGTGGGTGTTCCCTCATGTGCTATGCTACACCTTTCTACAAAGTTCTCAATGTCCCATCTTGCTTTGGGCCAATAATAATTGTGAGCCACCTTTTGAATGATGGTACCTATCTTCTCATGGTCCCCATCTGGTTTCACATGTAGGCTCCTTATTAAGTCTGTCCTATATCTTTTTGGAAGAACCAGCTGTCCGTGACCATGGGATCTAGTTCCAGTCTTCCTATACATCAACTTGTTTTTCATGTAAAATTCTCCCTTGCCTGGAGTTGTATGACAAGTTGACAATTTTCTGAAACAAGGCTTGAGTGTTTTATCCCCAGCCTGTGCCTTCCTCATCTCTTCTGGAGTGGTATCTAACATAATATCCTCCTCCTGTCTTGAGGTCGACCTGACCTGAAGGGTTGCCATATACACAGGTTTCCTTCTGCACCGGTCAGTGTCATGATTGTCCATCTGACAATTCTTACACCACCTTTTTCCTTGGTTGAAAGATTTTCTTTCATCATATTTCCTTTCATCGAATTGTGGGAATTTATTTTTAGTTTCATACCGTGGCCTATCAAATTGGTGCTTACCTTTATTTTGATCCTTAGGATCAAATTTATTAAAGTTCTGTGGTGCCCTAAAGTTGTCCACCTGTTTCTTTTTATTACCTGTTACCTCTGCTTGAGCTGCTTGATACCTTTCAGCAACATTTAGCAACTCACCCAGCCTCTCTGCACCTTGTTCCATGAGAAACTTTCTCAGGTCTGGAGCCATGGACTCTCTTAGTTGCTCTATAAGGACCATTTCCTTAAGATCTTGGGTTTTCCCCAGAGAAGTCCATTTCTCCAAGTATGTCTCTATGCGTGCAGAGAACTGGTGATAGGTTTCACCTGACAGTAGTTTAGCATTCCTAAATTTTTTCCTGTAAAACTCTGCATTCTTTTCATACCTTAACAAAAGAGCCTGCTTTAGCATGTCATAATTTTCCTGATCACCTCTGCTCATTTTTGCAAAAACTTCATAAGCTGCCCCACGAAGTCCCTGAGATAACTTTAAGCTCCACCTTTCTCTCTCTAACCCATACGTGGTAGCTAATAGTTCGTACCTATTTATATAGCTCTCAATATCATCGTCTTTCTCAACAAAATGATCTAAATGAAAGTTCATAGCTGAGATTGAGGCTCCTTGAGTAACCGTAGCATCAGAGGCAAAGGGACTGGCACCATTTTCAGGAGCATGGCCTTGAAACTCAAACTCCCTTAGTCGTAACTCATGTTCCCTTTGTAATCTTTTATCTTCTGCTTCCCTTTCTGCAGCTAATTTCCTCTCTTCCCTTTCTGCAGCTAATTTCTTCTCTTCCCTTTCTGCAGCCAATTTCTTCTCTTCCCTTTCTGCAGCCAATCGTTTGTCTTCTCTTTCTGCCTCCAATTTCTTAGCCTCTTTGTCAGCCTCAATCTGCAACCTCTTAGTCTCAGCCTCAGCTTGCAACCTCTTAGTCTCAGCCTCAGCTTCAAATTGTAACTTCTTAATTTCCTTTTCAGCCTCTAACCTTCTTTCGGCTTCTTTTTCTAATCTTCTTTCTTCGCGTTCAATAAATTTGTCACATTCCGTTGTGACATAGGCAACCATAACTTGCCCATCTAATCCTAACTCTTTTGCAGTCTGAACCGCAGCAGATCGAAATTTGGCCAGGTCCGCCATTGTCTATTATGTAAATTTATACAATGTCTAACCAACAATTCAATCTCTAATGGACAACACAGGCACCGTGAGCTCAACCTTATTTAATTCCACCCAAGGATACCTTTTAATTCTTATATTCCCTGAAGTGAATTACCCCCAATATTTTTAATAGTTAAAGATTCAAAATCCCAAGAGCGAGACCCCAATATATGTGGTGAAGTGGGATGTTATAAATATTTATAGGGGACTTAGGGTACTGACTGAGATCAGCTGTGAAGGTATCTATATCTATTAAAAGTAGTGTATTATAGATAACCTTACTTGCTACCACATATCTCTTTATCTCAGTCAGAATTATTCTGGAATAGTGTGATGCTACGTTATGTGTCTAGGGTATGTGTATGAAGAAGTGTAAGTCACAACAACAGACAGATAAACAATTTAATGTAATCCACTACTCTTGACAACACTGTGACACTCACATACATATAACACTCTATGAGAATATCTTAAAGGAGGCACTGATAACTTTCAAATAACAATATGTATTCATTACTGGCATGAATGAATATGTGTCCTGATTCAACTACAAGGGAATCAGGAATCACAATCAATTTAAATTACAAGTTATGTACAGAATGTATTTAATATGAATATTGTAGTGACATATATTATTACAAATGTTCTATGTGTGTCAGTTGTGTAGTAGTAAAATGAGGTAATACTGGTTTTGTTTTGTTCAAGCTCTGTTGGTATTTGTCATCATGACTTCAATAGTTTGTCTTTAGGGATCAGTATTGGAGATGTTCACAGTTCCTGATTTTAAGACAAGTAAATTCCCCTCTGAATGGTATTTTTATAAAGTTATTTCTAGATGAGGGGACATAATGTTGAGCTCAGCTGGCCAACTCTGCTTATCTTGAGTGATGGCGGCAGGAGAGGACTCCTCTGCTCGAATTCTCTTCTGGGCTCTGGAGACACCTCACTGATAGCTAAAAGGACCAAGGAGTATGCTGTCCGACACTGGATTCAGCAAATCTCTGACCAGGTGCTGCTCACTACCATCAAGACCACTGTCCCTGAAATCAAGAAGGATGTACCTTCTACTTCATAACTAATTTATATTCTCTTTTACACTGATCACAATACAGCACAAACATTGCGTTCAGAGCGTTAGGCCAACAGTCAGCTTCATTTGAAATACTTTATTCCAGTATTACCCTTCTTAATGGTTACTACGCCTCTGCACTTCCAGCATTATTTCTTTCTAGTCCATCATCCAGGTGTCAGTGTACTATTTGGCCATTCCATGCCGTTTTACTTCTCTCCGACACCCTCTGTTCAGGCTGGAGCATTATAGGCTTTTCCTCACGTTTGCCACTGAACTACACATATATATACAGGCATAAATCAACAATTCTCATTCAATTTTTCATTAAAAGATACTGAATGGTTCAAGCTTACCACAATTTCATGGAAATAAACACAGATACGTTGATTAGCAATGAATTCTGGCACAAACTGGCACAAATTCCGTTCTGCCTATGTTCCAGGCTTTTATTTTAGCAAAAATGTGAGCTGGCTTCAACGTACTGATGCTTTATCAAGTGTATTTAAACAAGTGGTTTCGAACTAACGCTCCCAAGTGTGTATATCAGCGAGACTGGCCAATGAGCCACGTTTCGACAAGTGTTTGAAAAAATGTTATCTTTTCCCGTCTCCCCTAACAACCAAGATAGTATTTATAGCCCGACCAATCGTGGTTAGGCTTTCATTTGTTGCGCTCCAATCAATTTGGAGTTTACATGGTAGGCTATTTCTGTAACGTAGATTTTTTTCAAACACGTTAAAAAAAAATCTTATGAGCAGAAATGATTTTATGCTGTCAGGCACCCCCAATATTTTATTTTGGGTATAATTTATTAATTCCTGGACTATTTGCGTAACGTTTTACATATTATTTGTCAGCAAGCCCTAAGGAACCCAAAAATACTAATTTAAAGGAGCTACGTGGTTGCGTTCAAAATATGCAATTTCTTCTATCTCCTGTTTAGAAGATGTGCTGTCTGGGTACTGTTATGTGTTCAAACGTAAACCCATATAATGTTGTCTTTTCTAATAAGAGTCTGTTATGATTTATAAACCTAACTCTGGGAAAGGGTAGTGTATTTTATCACTGTCCGTCTGAAAAAAAATTAGTGCATGTAGACTTACACGCGTGATGGTAGTAATTGTGTATCGCGCGAAGCGGGTTTAGTGTTCGGCTTTCTGCCTCTCCCTTCTCTTTTTATCCCTTTAGTCCATCTGTTCGTTCGTTTTGGTAACGCAGTATAATTAATGTTAGGGTTAATTTAGGTCATTACGCAGTACGTCTCAATGCTTTTCCAAGAAATACAGCACACGTTTCATTGAAGAAGGCGGGTAATAATACAGTAAGCTTTACTATCAACGTGAAAGCGTTACAATTTGCAGACGAAGCAGAAAACAAGGGGGATTTCGAGTACATTCTTTGTGATAGCACTGTCATTTTACCATTGCTCTTTTCTTTATTATATGTATTTATTAGGCTTTATATTTAATTGATAATTTATATATGTGGATTAGAATATTCCATGACACCCTCGGAATATTGAGGTTCCCGACACATACTTATGTGCCCCCCTCTTTTCATTTCACCATTGCATCTACCTCAGAACTTTTACCCTCGCTGAGAATTAATATTAATCCTATTGAGCGGAAAAACATTCATTACACATTGGTTGAAAAGGTTAATACTATTAATTGAATATGTTTCCCTTTACATCTACCATGTTTTGAAAATGTTAACAATATAGATTGAATATATTTACATTTGCATCTACACTGGTTGAAAATGTTAATAATATAGTACATCATTTCTTTCATCATTCACTCCCTGCTCCATATGGAACTTATGACTACCTCGGCTTTTGGTTCTCTGTAAGAAACTTGCAATAAAGCAATCACCAGCCCTGACAGTGGTGGTTCATGAAATCATCATTCTATATGCTGAGGTTGCCAGCCTCAAATGACGTGGACATCCACTAGAAATTTTCACATATTAATATTCAGACGTCAATATATACATGTTAGTTAATAATGCAAAATATAGAATTTAAAATGTACAACTTACGCCAATCTTTTTGGCTCACAGACTGCTCACTCAGAGAAATAGTTTAAGGCAGCTTGGCGATGCCTCTTACACGTGGTCTGGGGTGTGGTTACTTTAGCAATAAGATCCCACTTTGACTTTGTGTCAGAGTTTCCCCAGATTCCGGTTTTCCATGTAGAAATAGTAGAGATTTCCTGGGCCCTAAGTCCTCAGAATGCTCAAACAAAGTCCGGTCTGGTAAATGACATCTGCTGCTATTCTTAACTCTGGCAAGGTCTGGTTGTCTTCTTTTCGCGGGGTGAATTGTCACTGTGCTTTCAACCGACTAAAGTGTCACGTTATATTGCCCCTTTTGTTCCTGGCACGTGTTGTTTACTATTTGACCATGCACCTATCAGAAATGTGGTTATTCCTACATCTCGAATGGCGGCCAGTAGTTACAATCATGCGTGGTTTGATGGCGTATATTCAAAAAGTTTCCTAATAGGAAAATTCTGCATGTTATTTAACAGGTCATTTCTCCCAAATATGGGCATGAAACCTCCGAATATTCTCGTCAGTGTTTACAAATAACTTCTTACTTTCATCTCAAGTTATATCTTCGTAATACTTCTATCCGGATACTATTACCGCATTCCGTCTTCCAGGTGCATGTCTGTAAAATGTCCGCTGACGGGTAATTTATCTCCCGTCCTTGTGCAAACACCGACCCTCGTATAACCAAACTGGGCTATGACTCTTCACGACATTAATTAGGGAATCCCAATCGCCATATCAGCGCTAAATGAACTGGCTGGGCGTACGTCGTGCAACTCCGGCGCAGCAAAGGGTTGGTACATGAGAACTTTACCTACATTTTAGCTGTAAGTTCCTGGTGTTGCCGGGCTTTCGTAGTAACTGTTCAGGAAACTTAGGAAATGTAAGTCTAAATATAATATTTTGATATTCACGTGAAAATGAATTTTCGTTTGTTAATGATTACTGCTTTAAGTCACAATCCTCGTGCCTTGTTTATAGTAATTGCAAATGCAAGGCCCACAAAATATTGTTATTCCTTATGGTTCCACCAGAAGAGTGATTTCATTTTGCTACCGAGTTTTTGCAAGAAACAAATTAATTTAATAATGCACATTTTCTCGTTCGATCTGGAGCACAAAGAAAGAAAAGTTCACCATGTCCTTATTTAAACGTATTTACTACTTATCTGTGTAGCACGCCCCCTTCAAACACATATAGATAGGTAGTAAACATGTTTAAATAAGTTTGTCTTATTATTTTTCGTTTTCCTTCTTACTATTTTCTCAGGTTATCTGACGGTTAGCTTTTTCTTTTCCTTTACCTGGTTCTAACGATTGCAGGAACGCGCCCCCCCCCCCCCCCCCCTCCATTATTGGTGGGCTTAACACCTACCCCGCGTTATCCTTTTGTTCTAATTTCAGTTTTGTGTTTCGCGTCTGAATACGGTTGGCTATTAGGCCGCTCACACACGAGCGTTTCTTGACGCGCGTTTCTCACGCGTGACGAATGAAAGAGTACGGATTTACAGACAGTCTCGCTCGGCTGAGCAGCCTGTAAATCCCTTAGGCCGCTTACACACGAGCGTTTCTTACGCGCGTTATGAAAGAGTACGGATTTAAGACAGTCTCGCTCGGCTGAGCAGCCTGTAAATCTCTTACTCCTTCATTCGACGCGCGTCAAGAAACGCTCGTGTGTAAGCGGCCTTACTCCTTCATTCATCACGAGTGAGAAATGCGCATCAAGAAACGCTCGTGTGTAAGCGGCCTACGTAACTTTACGTAAGAAAACACGCGAGGGACGGACCAGCAGAGGAGTGAGAGGCTTTGTGCAGTTCAAGTAAACCCGTTTGAACGCAAGCGACACTCTTCCTGGGTTTTGAGACCCGATTCCCTGGCCACGTGCACTCATCTTATTACATTTCTGCAGGGCAATTTAGTCCTTGAGCTCAGGAGACTGGTCACAGAAGGCTGACGGGTGACATCATGCGCATCAAGCAGGCGCAACGATACAACAAGATGGCAAAGGACAGAAAACTCCAGCCAAGGGAGAAGGTCTTGTTGTTACTTCCAACTGGGGACAACAAACTGCGCATTGGATGGCAAGGGCCATTCGAAGATCTTGATAAGATTTCTAACACCAATTAAAGGATCTCTATCAGAGGAAAAGGGAAAATATATATATAAATCTCGTAAAGAAATTTTTAGAACGGCCCATCCCGTCTCAAGAACACATATTAGCGTTATCGGTAGCTATTGAGGAGAAGGACGAGACCGGGAACTACTGGGAATACCCCTTGCAACATAAGGAGTCGTACAGGGACGTGAAATTTGGAGAAACTCTTTCAGAAGTATCTGCGAAGAAAATCAGAGCTGTATTAGAACAAAATACGGAAGTCTTGACTGAAAAACCCGGGCTTACTAACCTCCTTGAGTTTCACATGAAGCTGAAAAATGAGACGCCGGTACGAACTAAAAAATAACCTGTCCCGTACGCAAAAGCATCTGCTTTACGGGAAGAAATCGACAAACTGCTTAAAGCAAACATTATTACAGAAACTACTTCGCCTTATAGCCCCAGCGTAGTGCTACTACAAAAACCGAACGGCGAAACTAGGCTGTGCATCGATTATCGCTTGCTCAACACATCGACCGAATTTCAGCCTGAGCACTACCCAGCTGGTGACATAGTTGTTTTGTAATTTGATAAAGGCACCTACTATTACCAGTTCTTGCAGCATTTTCAGCTTCTACGGCCAGTTCATTGATGAAATGTCTTTTATCTCTTCGAGTTTTTGTCTTCACTTCTTTATTTAACAAGTTATAAGATAGTTTGCAAGATTCAACTGCATTATGTGTACTTGCCGCTACTGCTATGGAAACACCTGTTAAAGATAAATTAGGGAATTCAATACCAACAGAAAAAGAACAAATGAAGAGATGGGCTGAGCACTTCATGGAGGTGCTAAACAGACCACCACCAACAGTAACACCTGATTTTAATAATGAAACACTCACAACCACCTTGCCAATAACTTGCGATGAATTCACGCTGGACGAGATCAAACAAGCCGTTAAAAGATTAAAAAATTTTAAAGCTGCTGGAGTTGACGAAATTTCAGGGGAAATGATTAAAGCAGTTAATGTCAACAACCTCTTGAGAATTTTAGATATTATAAATGAAGTATGGAGAGAAGAACAACCACCACAACAATGGAAAGACAGTATTATTGTAAAGTTACCGAAGAAAGGTGATCTATCAGACTGTAATAACTGGCGTGGTATATCTCTATTATCAGTACCTGGAAAATTATTATGTTGCATGATGTTAGAAAGACTTAAATTGCATGCTGACGAAAAGATCAGAGAAGAACAAGCGGGTTTCAGGCCGAAACGATCATGTATTGATCAAATATTCACACTAAGAACAATTATAGAAGAATCAGTGGAAAGGCAATCGCCACTTATTATCACCTTCGTCGATTTTCAAAAAGCCTTTGATAGTCTACACCGCCCATCATTGTGGAAGATACTTACAATCTATGGTTTTCCAACAAAATATGTGAATATAATCAAAGCGCTATATGACAATGCAAGATGTTGTGTTAGAACAAATAAAGGGAATACAGAATGGTTTACAGTAGAAACAGGGGTTAAACAAGGCTGTATTATGTCACCACTACTACTTTTTGGAATAGCTATTGATTGGGTTATGAGAAACTATACCCACAATGAACAATTGGGTATAAAATGGACAAATGGAAAATTCCTGGGGGACCTGGATTTCGCAGATGATGTAGCATTCTTAAGTTCAACACCAAGACAATCCCAAGAAGCAATAAATAATTTGTGTCATCTCTCGGTTAAAATAGGTCTCCAAATAAATGCCTCTAAAACTAAAGCTATGAACTTTTCTAACGAGACCTTTGATATCATCTTGAACGGGGAAAAACTACAGAAAGTTGAAAGTTTCAATTATTTAGGCAGTAAAATGACTCAGGATGGTGACACAACAAGAGAAATCCATACTAGAATTGCTTTGGCAGCTAGCGCCTTCAATAGATTATCTAACATTTGGAAATTACGATCATTGAATATACATACCA
The DNA here is from genome assembly GCA_024509875.1 of Oreohelix idahoensis. NCBI lineage: Eukaryota > Metazoa > Mollusca > Gastropoda > Stylommatophora > Oreohelicidae > Oreohelix > Oreohelix idahoensis. The sequence goes on from JAMPIV010004796.1 coordinate 133,254, forward strand.
AGCTTCGTCTGTTTAATTCAAATGTTATCTCAGTGTTAACATACGGCTGTGAGAGTTGGAAAATAACAAAATCATTGGAGAACAAGCTGAATACATTCGAGAACAAATGTCTTAGAAAACTCATGAACATCAGTTGGAAAGAATTCAAGACTAATCGACAAATAAGAGAAGACTCTAGGCAGAAATATGTCTCCGACTATATAAGGAAAAGACGATGGTCATATATCGGTCATGTCCTACGAATGCAAAACAACAGAATACCACTACAGGCGCTCACTTGGGTTCCTGAGGGTAAGAGGAAAAAAGGAAGACCAAAAGAAACACCCAGAAGAACAATAATAAGAGAAGGAAGAACGTTGGGCCTAAATAATGTGCAAGAGCTAAGAGGAGTGGCGTCACAACGAACAACCTGGAGAGCACTGGTTTCTGCCTTATGCGCCGTGTTTGGTGCTTAAAGAATTTATTATTATTATTATTACTACCCAGCCCCGCGAAACTTTTTACCTAACTGAGTAAGGCCAAAATCTTTTCAAAAATAGACCAGAGCAACGGTTATTACCAAATTCCGGTAAAAGAGGACATCAGGCCTTTGGTAGCTTTCAGCACTAGTGAGGGGCACTACACTTTCAACGTCATACCATTTGGACTACATAATGCCCCCGGCGCCTTCACCCGGATGATGAGGAAGCTGTTAGGGCCATTGCACATTCCACATATTCATAACTTCATGGATGATATCTTGATTGCAACAGATACGGTGGAGGAACATATAGCGACAGTTGCCTTGCTCCTCAGGAGGCTGAAGGAAGCGGGGCTGACAGCCCGCCCTAGTAAATGTTTAATCGGATTTCACACCTAGACTTTCTATGCCACACTATCTTTCATGGGTGCATGTGGCCACTGGAGAAAATATGAAATGCGGCCCGCCCCATCACGAAGAAGGATACGCGTTCATTCCTCTCTTTGTACGCCTATTATCAGAAGTTTATCCCTAACTTCAATAGTCTAACAGCCCCACTAACTGACCTCACCCGGAAAGGTCAACCAGATAAAGTCATTTGGACAGCGGATTGCGAGAACGCTTACACCACTCTTAAGGAACGGTTGATCAGCTCTCTCATCTTACGGCTTAGTAACTTGACGAAACTCTTCGTGTTAAGAGTTGATGCCAGCGTGATTGGGATCGGATCAACATTTTTACAGGCAGATGAAACACAGCAGGGACTATTATTTCCAGTGTCATACGCAAGTCGTAAACTGAACGCCACAGAGAGGAATTATTCCACCATCGAACGGGAATGCCTCGCCCTAATTTCCAGAATTCGCAAACATCACAAATATTTGTACGGAGTTTCATTTGTGGTGCAAAGCGATCACGCCCCCATGTCATTTTTGGGGGCCAGCAAACAAAATAACGCATAAATCATGCGATGGGCCCTTTTGCTGAGTGTATACTCGTTTTCGATACAATACATCCCTGGTAAGGATAACATGGGCGCGGATTATTTAAGCAGGCATTTAGCTCAAGAAGAGAAAAAGAAAGATGAAGGAGAGGTGTCAAGAGGAGTCGACAAGGAAAGAGGCGGCTCCAGAGAGGTCTCTACGGAAGCAACCAGGGGCGAATATAAAAAAATAAATTACAGTTCTTAGTTCGGGGGGCCCTGAATTCAAAAGGGCGGAGTATTGTGACGGGTTGTCTGTTAATTTGTATTTTCAACTCGCCCCGTCGCTTTTCCAGTCTTATTATTGTTCGTTTCCCTTCTTACTATTTTCTCAGGTTATCTGACGGTAAGCAGTTTCGTTTCCTTTACCTGGTTCTAACGATTGCAGAACCCCCCCCCCCCCCCTCATTATTGGTGGGCTTAGCACCTACCCCGCGTTGTCCTTTTGTTCTAATTTCAGTTTTATACATCGCGTGTTTCGCGTCTGAATACGGTCGGCTATTAGACATAACTTTACGTAAGAAAACACGTGAGGGACGACCAGCAGAGGAGGAAGATGCTTTGCGCAGTTCAAGTAAACCCGTTTGAACGCAAGCGGCATTCTTCCTGGATTTTGAGACCCGAATCCCTGGCCACGTGCACTCCTTCTATTACATTTCTGCAGGGCGGTTTAGTCCTTGAGCTCAGGAGACTGGTCGCAGAGGAGTTCAGGTCAACCCGCGTCCGTAGAAAGCGAAGAGACGGTCGGTTCTCTTGCGCAAGTGAGGAGGAGGGGTGAGTAATTATCGTTGCGGTGCAGGCCAGCCTGATCCGAATGACAGAAAGAGGAGAGGGCATAATTTCCAGTATCTACTTTTCATGTATTTAATTGTGGTGCGGAAGCCTTCGTTTAGTTACTCATACGTTTGTAATGTTGTCTCGTCTATGCTCTTATTGAACCAGATGTACATAAGTTGTTATTGTTTCTTTACAGCAACTAACGGCGTTGTAGGCCCCACCAAAGTCTGCAACTGACTTTGCCTTCCCGTGAGAGGGTTGCGAGAGTCATCGAGTTTTTGATAGATGGGTACGCGCAAGTAACTGGCGCGCACAGCTACTCTACACTACGACGAGGCATAAGGGATTTTCCTTGCTTGGGGAAAATATAACTCTTCGTAAGTTGCCTAGAAATCGGAGCGCCTGGCTCCAACGGCTCCAACGGCCCCAATACTCACTCAACAGGCTTCATCGCCCTTGTATTGTTTTCATACTGCCACAATAAAGCAGTAGGCCAAAACCCGAAGCGGGTTAATTATCGTTTATAATTATTGGAGAGTTTGGGTGCACCCACTTTCGGCTGGATTCATAGTCGGATGCAGATTCAGTCACCAAGGGCCATTCATCATTTACCTGAGAGGAGAGAGGGTCATCATGCCTCTTGAATATTAAATTGCGGCCCCCTGCTAATTATAACGCATCCGAGTCCAAAAGAAGTCGATGGGGAAGAAAGTGCACTAAACCAAAGGAGAGGGTAGATAGTGTTTTCTGTCTAGGAACAGTGTCTGTGGATACATTATATTGTTTAAACCTTATCTCTTTGGGGCAAGAGGTGGTCTGACATTAGTGGATTTAACAAGTCACAAGTGGCGAGGGAGAGTTAATCTCGGTTCTTACCCTTGAAAGCTATAAGTCTCACCGTCCACATTCACTTAAATCTTTTCTTGATCTATCATCTCAGACCCCTCTCAGACGTTTTGTGTCGTCTCTTGACACAGACAGACTCTTACATAATCCACGTTGTGACATCTATGTATATTACAACGTGCCTCAAACCAGAGAATGCATAAATCTTAGACAACACAATATCTTGAGATAGCTAAATCAGCTTATTATTTATGATAATACCCTATATAAGTTACAGCTACAATTTCATCCTCTCCACCGTCCGCTGGAAACCCCTGAAAGTCATCATTAATTTCCCACATTCTAAGTAAGTGTCAAGATTGAAAATGTCAGCATGGCATTTGATCACCAATCTGGCAACCATTACAAGTGTTGTGGCAAGCTATGGTTGTATCATGAATTATATATGGCAATGTCTGTCCAGGTTCGCTTACCTCTGTGGTTAGCTATGATATGCTGTATACCACACAGTCACACACACACAGCACGTGATGCGATAACGCCATGGTAATTTGAATACTGTTTATTTACATATGAGAGGATCATTGCTGTCTGCTCTGACCTCCACATTTGGTCCATCATAGAATATACAATGTAAGTTCTTTCTTTCCTCACTCTCTCTCTCTCGTTCAGTATCGAATCTACACCTTGTGACCTTTAACCATCAGTGATCATTCAGGTGCTATTGTCTTAGTTCTGTTCTTTCTTCCTTACAGTTTTCTTAGATTATTGTTATTTATATCCTCTCAGTGTTCAGGTTATCTTGATGGGACCGGGCCTCTCCGGGGTTGTTAATTTCCCTTGCCTCACTGAAGAATATGACTACTGTCTATATGTATTGTAAATCACTCTACGTACCTTTTCCTTTCTGAATAATATCTAACTCACACCGTTTCTCCTTCTAGACAAGAATTCCCACTATTCAATATTTCGGGTTAATCATTACCCAAAATACTTCTTGTCCATGAAATAATTATCACCTAAGCTACTTGAGTACGCCATTAACATGGCCGCCCGCGTATATGCGGCTTCCTTCTCTGGCTCACGTTTCTGGACTGCCTGCTGGGAAAGCGTGCTTTTCTAGATTATCGTTCACCTCTGTCATGCGCACCATTGTTTGCGCATCTCCTTTTTGTACTATATCTGAACCTTCCCATTCATAATTCTCTTTATTCCTTCCCTTTGACTGTAAATCGTTCCCTAACTGCCACAGTGTTTGTGACGTTCACATAGTGAGTCAACAGTAAAAACGGACTGGAAACGCGGTTAGTTTTCTGAATATGTTTATCGTGAAACGATTCAGTAAACAACATGTCTTTGTTTCGGGAAAATCAAACGCTGTCTTTTTTTTTCTTTAATGGCACTGACGACAACACTAGGATTCAATAGTTTGTTGATTTTAACCCTTGCACAAGATTGCAAGAACTGTGAGGTTTTCTCTAGAGTCATACCCAGTTCAACAACATGTGGGTTATGATTTGGTTCTTAAGATTCCAAGAGCCTTACAATAACCTTAAAGTTCTGTTATGGGCCAACATCACATAATTATTCTAAGGTGGTTATACCAGAAAAGTAAATGGGAGATTGAATGAAATAAAATTACCATGAAAAACAACCTGCCTTTTTTGTGGGATGACTGAAATAATTGAATTTAAATGAGGAAATGTGACATGGTAACATTTTAATGGCGTAGTAGTTAAGGAGAAGACAGGAAGACAAAGGGTTGAAGGAGCAGGAAGAAATGAATAGAATGTATATTTTGATAGTATCAGAGAAATGTGCGACGAGAAAAGAGATATGTGATTAGTTGTTGTCGAATAACGAAAGGGGTGGCTATGAGTACATAATGCAATAAATGTATAGTTTAGTAATGATTTCAGGCAGATAAGGAAAGAAAGAATTTTAAAAAAATGACAGTGCTGACGCCTGATAATGATGAAGCTGGAGTTTGTTAAATGTTAGTTTAAACTTCAATGAACCGCGCGAAGACTGAAATGGCGGGCTAATAACATAAACAAGCAATCACTATGTGACTTGTTGATTAGTACATATGACACTGGTCACCAGTTTCATACAAGCGACATGAACGTTTGAACACATTCGCCATCAAACATGGGCTTTTAACTTATAATGGAACATGTCATTTTACCGCTATCATAAGTCAAAAAGATGTAAAGATATACTTTCCAACGAAGAGTATACCCAACTCTTCTTGCAAGTCAATGGTTGCTTACTCAATCGTTGCTTTTCATCGTGATTGTCTTATTCTCAGCAATATTGAGCACTGAATCAAATGAACAGCCGGTTTACTTCTATTGCATGACAGACTGACATTGCCTAACAGAAGGATGGTTCTTTGTTGATGCTGTCATATTTCGTGTGTCTCTGAAGAATATAAGGTATCCTGTATGAGTGTCCCAAAAATTGCAGGTCTGTATTATTTGTTACTGTTTCATGTGTGAATTATCTGCATTAATGTTATATCACAATGGTGTTGGTTCTTTAGTTATTTATACCGTATATTTATTATTCATATAATGTGTCTAAAAGCGAGCCTCAAATTTTAACAGTACTACTTTAAAAGACAAACCAACCTGTCGGCAATAAACAGCAGAGTTTATTATACACATGGCTGATAATGTCAGCGCTCGATAAATGCTTGGAGAGTGTAATTTGTTTTTCAAGCTGGGAACACTGTTATCAAATAAGCCCATTGGATTTAAATGTCTCAAGTGCTTCCTCGATTGAATAAATAACCCGCTAACCCGATTCAAAGTTGTCACACCAAGTTACATCGATCCTTTGTAAATAACTGGTTGTATGGGTATACATTTTGTTGTTGTTGTATTTTTAAAATGATTAACGTGCTCTGATTTTGACCGGGGGGGGGGGGGGGAGGGGGAAAGGGAGAGAGAGAGAGAGAGAGAGAGAGAGAGAGAGAGAGAGAGAGAGAGAGAGAGAGAGAGAGAGAGAGAACAGTAGCTTGAGACAACCAGTAATCAGATAACTTGACTTCAGATGGTTGCACTGAATATGTATTTTAATATTGATGTCTTCCACAAATGCAGACTGAAACATTTTGAACAACTTTCTGCTATTTTAGAATCGTGTGGGTTCTTTCGTTCTTTATACTGCAAATATTATTCTTATAATCTGACTAAAAGCGAGCCTCAAATTGTAATTAAACAGTGCAGCTTTAAAAGACAAAAACTGAACTATTGGCAATATACAGCAGAGTTTACACATGGCTGTCAATGTTAGAGATCGATAAATGCTTGGAGAGAGTAATTTGTGTTTCAAAATGGGAACACTGTTATTCATGAACTGTATAAGGTAGGAACGTGATTTTATTTTTTTGGAGGTGAAGTAAGATTTGGGAAAATATCATATGTGTCGGTCACTTTGCGGCAGAAATTGATCCATCATAAAGTTTACCAGTACCACGAGTACACTCATCAGTAGTGTCCTTCTTTAGCGTATTAAACATATGGCATCTCAGCCTCTTGTTTGGTCTGTATGGGTTCGAACTTGAGATTATTCACTGGAGCGTGAGTTTTTTTTTCCTTTCTGCCATCCCGTCGATCGCTGTCTTCTCTTCGAGTCGTTTTACGGCAATTACTAATTAATTCATTGTTTCACAACCAGGATCCACAGAATCCTATGATTCCGAAGGAGATCGATCGTCATAGATTCCACGAAATTGTACTATAAGTAAATAACCACTTTGAAATACTGCACATGTTTTATATCTGCCTAGAAATATTGAAGGAACCTTTGGCTGAAACTGACATTACCTTACAATTGTGAAGATTTGCCACATCTGTTACAAGATAAATAGCACAAGGTACAAAAAGGCAAAACGTTTGGTGTCGTGGGAACGAAATCTGGGCGTGTTAAATATAAAAAGGATACAAACTAACAGCAACAACTGAAACAGTCTCAAGTTGTAGACTGAAAATACATCTTATTTACCTTATCACTTTGTATATGAACATTGTGTTGAAGTCAATTTAAACTTTACTTTGATCTGACATTTTGATCACCGTATTTTGTGCTGAGAGTCATATTTCGTACTGAATCTGGTGTCTTTTGTCGTTGCATTTTCAGTTTCTTTCAATGAAAATGGAGAACTATTCACAAACTTCTGTGCTTCAAATAAACTGGCTGTAAGAAGAAGCATATTTCCACATAAAATAATACATAAGCAACTGTAACTGTACTTTTCTCTGATTGAGGTGATCACTGGCCCAAGACAGTATACATGTTGTTAGGTGTGTAGTGCGAGCGGATGATGGACTGAGTGTGGGTGCGAATGAAGGCGCGAATGTGTTTAGGCTCTTATGTATGTAGACCCTGCAACCCATACACTCACATGCAGTAGTCAAGGATGCTTGGACACTGCAGGCACGTTTCAAAACATTTATTGACGAGAACACACATGGTATCAACAGGAACAGTCAGTGTAAACAAGGTCATGCTGACCGGAAATCGATAGGTATACATTAGGCATTCATCAAGCTGGTAAACATTTGAATATTCGTGCATGGTCAATACAATGATCTTCAATAAGGACAGTTCGTGGCGTCGCCCTGGGATTACTGACTAAACGCGTCAGATACCTTAATCACTTTGACACATAGGTGCAACTTGGCATTCCCCGCCAATTGCACATTATCAGGCTGTAGTATCATAGCCGAAAACACAGGCCTCGTTCTGACGTCGGCTGTGTACTTCTGATAAGCAGGTTACCATCAACCCTGCAGTAATGCTTATTGTAGACATAAATTCCGCCAATCTGCGGTTCCCACAATATATTTTCGTCACTGGATTTCTGGACAATATAAAGACTAATAGTCTTAGATGGCTACCTCGAGCACAAAATATAAGTTCTGAAATGAAGGACCGGTGAGCTGCAGTTCACAGACTAGGCAATCTTCTAACATGTTCTGCTACCGAAAGCATAGTAATGGAAAAAGTCGGTATTACCTGTAACCGAGTCCACAGAACAATATAAGAAACTCTGCTGTCATTCCAACGCACAGAGATTCACTGGGGAAAACTGCCAGTGCAGTCACTTCGAAGATTCTCCCCGAAAAAACACAATGGACTCTCGTCCCTTCAGAAACCAGGACACTTCCCCGGCTCGCCGGAAGTCTAACTCAACTCCCGCTTAAAAAAACCTGCCCATGGGCATACGCCCGAACTGTCTACCTTTGACCCTAAAGGTCAAACACAATGAATGAATAAACAAGGGAAGACAACCCCTAATCAACCTGACATCGCAGGTAAAGACACAATTATTCTTATGATAAAAACATAAGCAAATAACTTGACAGATGACTCCGTCAAAAATGACAGCAACATATTACTACCACCCCCCTGTAAAAAAAAAAAATGAAATTTTTTTTTTTTAAATATGTCCATGAGCAAGATTGCACAAGTATCACTTATGTGCTCATGAAAAAATGAACCTAATATCAGGTACAATAGACGCATAAACAAAGCGTCTGAAGAGGATACAAATCATCTCCCAACATAGGAGAAAATATCTCCTTTAAGCCAAACAAACTAAGGGGGTACCATTAACGAAACCTAAGTTGCTGGCAATACCAATCATATATCAATCGTTACTAAATACTATAATTATAGCAATATACAAATATCATGAATTACAATGCTATATTAGCAACATATCATTGATGGATGGACAAAATGAAATTTGTTAAATTATCTAAACATCATCCAAATACATTTGTATTACAACATATTAGGATATTAAGGACAGACAAAAGTCTGAAAGTGTATCAGGAAAAACTAGGACACAAGATTTAACTGGAATCATGTCGGCATCGGGACAATATGTCCGCCATCACATTATCCGAACCACGGATAGCTCGCACCGTGAAATGGAAAGGCTGAAGAGCAATAGCATAACGAGTAGATCTCGAGCTCTTCAAATCCTTACTTTGCATAGCCGTAAGAGCTTTTTGGTCGGTTTCCATAAAGAAATGCGCGCCCAGAAAGAACCTTTGTAGCTTAAGAATGGACCAAACCATAGCCAACAATTCACGGTCTAAAACCGAGTAATTCCTTTCTGCCGCATTTAGCTTCCTAGAAATATACATTACAGGATGCAGAGTTCCTGAATATTCCTGCATTAGTGCCGCTCCAATCCCAGTGGAAGAGGCATCACTACGAAAAACAAAAGTCTTATCAATCGTTGGTAGTCTTAAGATAGGATGAGATGAGAACAAATTCTTAACCTGATCCAATGAAGATTGGCATTCCTGGGACCAACGCACCATATTAGGAGAACCTTTTTTCAATAACGATGAAAGTGGTGCCATAATGGAGGACAGATTCTCAATGAATCTTCCATAGAATTGTATCAATCCCAAGAGACTACGCACTTGCTTTTTGTGTCTTCGGAACCGAGATATTTAATATCTTCGAAATGTTTTGGTCCTCTGTCTTCAACAGACCATGACCAACTCGATGACCTAGGAAGGAAATTTCACTAAACCCAACAAAAGCTTTAGAGGGTTTTGCAGTCAAACTATGCTCACGTAGAGTAGATAGCAATTCCTTTAGACCCAAATAGTGTTCTTCCCAAGTATCGCTGAAAAGACAGATGTCGTCTAAATATGCGATGACATCTGCACGATCTGATAGAATTCGTCGCATCATGCGCACGAAAGTCGCTGGGGCGTTCATAAGCCCGAAAGGCATAAAATTCCATTGAAACAGACCCCTAGGTGTCGAAAAAGCAGTGAGAGGTTTGGCGTGTTCCGTCAGTGGGACTTGCCAATAACCTTTCGACAAGTCTAGTTTAGTAAAGAATTTAGCTTTAGAAAGTCTAATAAGTAGATCATCTAATAATGGCATAGGTTCAGCATCGAACTTCGTAACTTGATTTAATTTGCGATAGTCAACGCAAAGACGTATGTTATTGTCTTTCTTTCGAACAATAACTATCGACGAAGAATAAGCTGAAGTGGATGGTTCAATTATTTGCAGTTGAATCATTTCATCCAATTCTTTCTCGACTTGCGCTTGAAAATGAATAGGTATTGGGTATGGTCTTACTCTGATCGGATTACGATCAGTAAGTATGATGTCATGTTCTATGACATCTGTGTGTCAAGGAATGTCGGTAAGGACATCCTGATATGATTGTAGCGTAGAGGATACTTGACGTTGCTCCTCAAAAGACAAGTTCGAAGAGATTGTAACGTCCCTCCACGATTCTGTTGAATTCAGTGGAATCGCAGGAAGAGGTAAGTTAACGTCAGAAAAAATAGTTTCCTCATCCTGTATAACGGACAGGGATGAGATGTGACCATGTTGGACTGGAGAGTCGTCCGTCGCCTGGAAAATAGGCTGCAAATAGTCTGGACGTTCAATAAACTCTGTTAGCATATTTATATGGAAGGTTTTATGCTTTCCATCCACATCGACGATGTAGTCGACATCGGAAATTTTGGAGACTATAGTGTATGGACCTTTCCATGAAATGAGAAGTCTATTCTCTCTTGAGGGAAGTAAGACATATGCTTTGTCTCCAGGACAAAGTTGACGTAGGCGTCTTTTCTTGTTTTCTTGTTATAGGTCTCACCGATATGCCAGAGGTTGACCTATCTAGGTTCATTAATTTCATTAACAACTTCCACCCTGCGATCCAATTCACCTCTCACATCTCCACTGTCTCTGTTAATTTCCTTGACATTGTTGTCACTATCACTCCGCCCCACCTCACCACTTCGGTGTACTACAAACCCACCGATGCACACAGTTACCTCCTTTATACTTCCTCTCATCCTCCGGCTTGTCGGGACTCCTTGCCTTTCTCACAACTTCTCCGCCTCCGTCGGTTATGCCAAGATGATGACAACTTTCTATGCCGAGCACAAGAAATGTTGGACTTCTTCCGTAACAGACAGTATCCAGAAGATGTTCTTACCTCTGCCTTAGAACGTGTTCTCCCTATCTCACGTGTAGAGGCCCTCAAACCCCGCCAAAAAACCTCCTCTGATAGAGTCAAGTTAATAATGACCTATCACCCTCACAGCACTGCTGTCAAAAGGATCCTGTTTCGCCACCTACCTCTCCTCCAAGCTGACCCAGTGGCGCGGGAAGCATTTAGTGAGCCACCCTTGCTGGCATATAGACGGGACAAAAAATTTGAGGGACCTCCTAGTCCACAGCCGTCTGAAAACTGTCAACGATGGCCACTTTGGAACCAAGCCATGTAACCGTACACGATGTAAGACATGTCAGTATGTAATCGAAACACGTTCAGTCTCGTTCCCTAACGCCAAGTTCACCATCACCCATGGCTTCACATGTGAGTCACGCAACGTCATTTATGCTATTATATGCAAACGTTGCACCATTACGTACATCGGCCAAACGGGCACACGACTGGGCGACCGATTCTGCAGACACCTCTATGACATCTCTCAGTTTAAATCCACACCTGTGGCCATCCACTTCAATGGCCCTGACCACCACGGTGCCACTGACATCCAGGTGACAGCCATCAGATACTGTTCCTCGGACGCCAACAGTCGGTTTCGCCAGGAACAACGCCTCATCCATCTTATGGGTTGCCTCAAACCACACGGTTTGAATACCCAACATTCTTTTGTCTGAGACGCCTTTCTCTATCGAGTCCCTGTTGTATTATGACTTTCTACTTTGATGCGATCACCCCCTTTTTTTTTTTTTTTTTTTTTTTTTTTTTTTTTTAAATTTTTTTTTTTTTTTTAAATTACCATTTTTTTATTTATTTATTTATTTATTTATTTATTTATTTATTTTTTTTTTTTTTTTATTTATTTTATGTAAAAAAAATTTTTTTTTTTTTTTTTTTTTAAATTATTTTTTTCCTTTATTATTTTTTATTTTATTTATTTCTTTATTTAGTTTTTTATTTATTTTTTTTTTTTTTTTAAATTTATTTTTTATTTTTATTTATTTATTTATATTTTATTTATTTATTTATTTTATTTTATTTATTATTTATTGATTACTTTTTTCTCACTCTTTTCCAGTCCTTGTTTTTATTATTTCTTATCTTTATGTACTGTCAACTTCCTCTTTCCGGTTTAGTGGCAGCCATCCTGCTTTGCTTCACATGTGACTGGACTTAATATTAAGGGAGTTTTTTTCTCTTATTTTATAGTTTCATGTTCTCTACTTAATTCTCATTTTCTTTCCCTCCTGTCTCTTGTTTGTCTGTCCCTGACGAAGGCCTTGTGGCCGCAACGTAGGTTTTTCTTGTCCTTCTCCTTGTAAGACGTTTTACTATTTGTGTGGGTGTGTGTTTTTTTTTTTTTTTTTTTTTTAATTTAATTTTTTTTCAACTCTTTTCTTGTTAGCAAATCGCCTAGCTTTTTCTTTCGCAAATTCGGAAGATGAAGTTGCTAACCTGCACGATTCGATAATCTTTTCTCTAAGAGCAATGACATATTCATATGACGATTGTGTATCATCGTCAATATTATCAGAAGTTATCAAATCGTGTAACAAGGACATCGGACCGCGCGGTTGCGCACCAAAGACAAGTTCGAAAGGAGAAAACCCTGTATGCTCGTTGGGAACTTCTCTATAGGCAAAGAGGACTGCAGGTAAAACCCTGTCCCAATCTTCAGGATGATCCTCCGTTATCTTGCCAAGTAAGTTCTTTAGTGTCCTGTTAAGACGTTCTACCAATCCATTGGACATTGGATGATAAATACTACTGAGAGACCTTTTAATGTCTAGCGTAGCCATTACCTGAGACATAACGTCCGAAATTAACTGAGTGCCGTGGTCCGACAGTATTTCTCCGGGGAATCCCAGACGAGAAAATATGAGCCAAAGAGCATCAGCGATATCGACAGTTGATATGCTCTTCAGAGGAATAGCCTCTGGCCAACGCGTGCACATGTCCACGCAAGTGAGGATAAATTGGTGTCCTCTGGCTGACTTAATTTTGAACGGACCAATGATGTCTATAGCCATTTTCTGAAACGGCCGAATCGGAATATCTGCAGCCTGAATAGGAGCAGCATGTCTCGGACCTCTAGACTTGACCTCTTGACAAATTTTGCAAGATCGGCAATAAATTCGTATGTCTTTATTAACAAATGGCCAAAAGAAAGACACAAGGACTCTAGTTTTAGTTCTGGAAAAACCCATATGTCCAGCACACTGAGAATCGTGTGCATGCTGAAGAATTAAGGCTCTCATACACTTAGGCACAAGAATTTGCGAGTGCATAGACTTGTCCGAGTGTTGTACCATCCGTACCAATATACCATTCTTCATAGTAATATACGATTTGTGATTCGTATTTTGATTGGGATCCCCTTTCTTTGCAAGAAGGAAGAATTTCTTCAAAGAAGGATCCTCTTCTTGACGTTTAACAAACGAGTCATGGGAAATCACCAAGTGCTCGTCTTGGCTATCAACTTCATTACTATTATCCGATGAAGTTGGGGGATTAAGAGCTTGAGCTCTTGTCACCACTGCATTGACCGTTTGAATGTTTTTTTCCTCCCAACTAGAAATTTGTTGCGGGGTGCATTCCTTAAACCCATGAATACGACCGATTATAAGATCCGCAATAGGATTAGGAAGAAGACATGCATGGACATCTCCTGTGAAGAAGGGAGTGTCAATCCTAATAATAGCAGTAGGATAACTTTCCATAGTACCACCAAATGTAACACATTTGATTGTTTTTCCAGTGGCACAGCAAGGATCTATCAGAGACTCCCTAACCCCGACGGTAGTACATCCCGAATCGAAAAGTACTGAGACTAGCCTATCATTTATTAGACCTTTATGTAAGATGAGAGATCCTCTCCCATCATGCGCAACTGTAGCAGGTAGAGCAGGAAGAGGGTGACCACAACTTAGAGTAGATACAGTCGATGAGTCGAACAATGTTAAGCATTGGGGCATTCAGTTGCCCTCCCAAAATCGAAAGCACAACCAGTGATAGCCCTAGAGTTACCACTATCATTTACTGTATTACAGGCTCCATCAAACTCTTGTTGTGCAGAGTTTGCCTGTTGGAAAGGTCTTTTTTTGTTAAACCTAGGTCTGCCTCGATTATCATTTCCCCTGTAATTATTTCGACTATCATTTCCCCTGTAATTGTTATCATATTGCCTATTGTAATCATCATTCCGGTTTGAATCCCGGTTTCTAAATTCACCATCGTCATAATCTTGACGTCGAGAATGGTTATCTCGAAAGCTCGAATGGTTATTATTACGATAACCCTTGCGAAAGTGTCTAAGATTATTACCATTAAAATTACGAGAACTACCATCTTGTCTCCAATTCATAGACGAAGAACCATCATGTGTTGGATTACTCCGCTTCTGAGTGTAATTCTGATTACTTCCCCTATTCCAGTTTTGTTGAGCACCCTGAAATTTTTTTTTTGAAATTAGGGCCATATGGTGTTGCCGAAGCAGCTGGCAACCCTTCTTTCACTTTAGAATTGCTAACTGTAGCATGGGGATGCGCGGTGGCATACTGACAACAGTATTCCTCCATATCTTTTAAGTTTTTAGGCTTACGCTCATGAAGGAATGCAAGAAAAGAATCATTAACAGATGAAAAAACCTTATCTCGCAATAATAAGTCCATTAGACCTTCATATGTTTTCTCAGTCTGAGACAACTCAACCCATCGTGTAAATGTACGACGTATTTTTGTAACAAAATCAGAGAAATCTACTCCATTTTCTGGCAACATTGTCCTAAAACGAAGACGATAGTCTTCTTCTTTTAGTTGGTATTTTTTTAGCAATGCTGCTCTGACAACATCATAATTAGTCCTGTCATGTTCGTCTATTGTCATAAGAGTAGTCACTGTGTCACCTGTAAAAAATTCCATCAGTTGTTCAACATATTTTTTCCTTTTTTATGTTATGCGTATCGCATAAAAATTGGAATCTATCTAGATAATCTGCTACGTCATCCTTTAAAGGATTGAAATGAGGCAATTTAATCCTATTAACAAACTCCTTTGTCGTACTCGAAGTTGTTTGCTGAGCACCCGTACTCGCCAATTTCAATTTCTCTAACTCCAAAGTTGCGAGTCTTTCATCAAGTTCCATCTTCTGTTTTCTTTCCTCATGTTCCATTTTTCTAATTTCAGCCTCAGCTTGAAGTTTTCTCTCCTCTGCAGCAGCTTGAGCTTGAATTTTTTTCTCCTCTGCAGCAGCTTGAAGTTTTCTCTCCTCTGCAGCAGCTTGAGCTTGAATTTTTTTCTCCTCTGCAGCAGCTTGAAGTTTTCTCTCCTCTGCAGCAGCTTGAAGTTTTCTCTCCTCTGCAGCAGCTTGAGCTTGAATTTTTTTCTCCTCTGCAGCAGCTTGAAGTTTTTTGTCTTCCATTTCCATCTGGAATTTTCTTTCATCAGCCTGAGCTTTTCTCTCCTCAGCAGCAGCTTGAGCTTTTCTCTCCTCAGCAGCAGCTTCTCTTTGATACCTTTTCTCTTCAAGTTCTAATCTTCTATTCTCAGCATCTAGCTTCTTTAGTTCAGCATCTGCTCTCCTTTGTTCAGCTTCTGCTTTCAATTTAATTTCCTCTTTTTGTTTCTTTTCTTCTGACTTTAATGCAGTGGCGAATAGAGCAGATGAATATTCTTCCAATTCTTTACCAGACTTACCAAGAGTCAACCCTTGCTGGATGAAGAAATCCAATGTAGACATTCTGTCTAATGAGATCAGTAACCTGAAAAATTCAACAATTACCTTATCCCACTTCAATGGGAGACAAGTCTGAAATGCTAGACTTGTATACTCACTTCACTTTATTTCACTCTCTTAGTCTTAGACAAAGACCTTGTATGGTCCTCTTGTTTATAATGTAACAAAAAATCACTTGAGTACCTGTGGAAAATAATTCCTTTATATCCCACTCACTATGGGCACAAGTCTTTTTTTTTTTTTTTTTTAAAGAACTTGAATATGTATTTCACCTTGTCTCAATCTTTGTGGATAACAAGTCTTTTATCAAAGAACTTGTATAAATATCTTAGATAATAATATTTTATTAACAATCTCTATATGAAGAGTGTACCTTATCAATAACAATAATAATACATGACCAAGTATATGTATGTAGACTGTGTATGACAATAATGTAGAACAATCATAAATACAAAGACAAAAATACAGAACAATGACCGAAAACGTTCGCGGAAGTCAAATAAACAATACAGCAAAAAGTAAAGAAAATGTTACACAAATGTGTAATGATGACCGCGAAAAATAAACAAGACAAATGGCAACACTGTTATAAACGAAAAGGTGTAAAGAAATAAACGGAAGGAATGAGAGAAGAACAGATACAAACAAAATTAGTCGAAAATCAAAGAACAGAAAAATAACGAAAACAACACTAACTGATGTCGTCACAGCTAAAAAAAAAATATAGCAACAAAAGTCGCTAGCAAATTTCAATTAAGAAAATTGCAATCCCTACAGAACGCTTACAGTAACCCTCGATTAAGTGGCATATTTACTGTAAGACCCACCAACCGAAAACCCGCAAAAGAACACAAGAAAAATACACAAAAATAATACAATTAACATAAATAGCAATCAATTCAATGTGTTGCAAAACAAGTTCAGTCACAGCTGAAACTAAAGTAAATTTCTTGCTCCTTGCGAACACAGAAACAAAATGTCAAGCGCGCACTGAATGTCAAATCCACTGTAGCATAAAGTGGTATTCACGAACAAAAGTTACTATGACCTTCTCGACTTAGGACTTGCACATTGAATGTTTACAATTTCCACGTACTGTTTACAAACAGGAACTTGACCTCGAACAATGTAGCTTGAATGCTCGGGCGTAGAAAAGTCTGTTGTTGACTGAAACGTGTAAACGACCAGCGGTACCGTTTACAAAAAGGGACTCGACTTGCTGTTGTGGTCCACGTAGCTAATGCCTAGATGTTAACTTCAGTACTTGTCCTGTTGTGGTTTATGTAGCTTCTTCTCCTTCTTCCATCCTTAGCCACCAACCGGCAAAGCAGTATGTGGCCAGTACGCCTAGTGGCGTCTTAGGGCAACAACAAATTGATCAATCTATCGCTGTTTCCACCACGCCTAGTGGCGTCTTTGTGGAACAAAAACAGACCAAACAATCTATCATTGTTTCCGTAATCAGATTGGTTGGCAAGCAGGTGATCAGCCCACTGTGCGAAGTTTTTACGGGATGGGGTAAACAGCCCCATGCCCAACCCTCCTTAGTCGCTTTTTACGACATGCGTGGTAGGGTGCAGTGTTACTATTCTTTGCTCCCCTTTCGGGCCCCGGTAACACACGGGTGAGGTTTATGTAGCATTATAACATAAATGCTAGCACTGTTTATCTGGGTCAACAGTTGATGACCTATTTCTGTCCTGTGTAGACAAAACTTGAAAGCATAGAGTATGTGTGTTATTCTCAGTTGTCCACTTTGTTCCTCATGACATGTAGCACATGTAGAAATGTAAATTTCTGGACAACACTGGAGGCATAATAAATGTAGCATAAGTCCACGGAAATGTTAATTTCTCGCTCTGTCCAGCAGAAATGTATCAGAAGAGCCCACGTAACTGGTCCACCAAAAATGTAACTGTACTTTTCTCTGATTGAGGTGATCACTGGCCCAAGACAGTATACATGTTGTTAGGTGTGTAGTGCGAGCGGATGATGGACTGAGTGTGGGTGCGAATGAAGGCGCGAATGTGTTTAGGCTCTTATGTATGTAGACCCTGCAACCCATACACTCACATGCAGTAGTCAAGGATGCTTGGACACTGCAGGCACGTTTCAAAACATTTATTGACGAGAACACACATGGTATCAACAGGAACAGTCAGTGTAAACAAGGTCATGCTGACCGGAAATCGATAGGTATACATTAGGCATTCATCAAGCTGGTAAACATTTGAATATTTGTGCATGGTCAATACAATGTTCTTCAATAAGGACAGTTCGTGGCGTCGCCCTGGGATTACTGACTAAACGCGTCAGATACCTTAATCACTTTGACACATAGGTGCAACTTGGCATTCCCCGCCAATTGCACATTATCAGGCTATAGTATCATAGCCGAAAACACAGGCCTCGTTCTGACGTCGGCTGTGTACTTCTGATAAGCAGGTTACCATCAACCCTGCAGTAATGCTTATTGTAGACATAAATTCCGCCAATCTGCGGTTCCCACAATATATTTTCGTCACTGGATTTCTGGACAATATAAAGACTAATAGTCTTGGATGGCTACCTCGAGCACAAAATATAAGTTCTGAAATGGAGGACCGGTGAGCTGCAGTTCACAGACTAGGCAATCTTCTAACATGTTCTGCTACCGAAAGCATAGTAATGGAAAAAGTCGGTATTACCTGTAACCGAGTCCACAGAACAATATAAGAAACTCTGCTGTCATTCCAACGCACAGAGATTCACTGGGGAAAACTGCCAGTGCAGTCACTTCGAAGATTCTCCCCGAAAAACACAATGGACTCTCGTCCCTTCAGAAACCAGGACACTTCCCCGGCTCGCCGGAAGTCTAACTCAACTCCCGCTTAAAAAAACCTGCCCATGGACATACGGAAAACAAATGTGCTAAGTCAGGATGTGGATGATGCACCAGTTATCACTATCGATAACTATGAATTGGCAGTGGTGCACCACTTCACATACCGGGGGTTAACCATCAACGACAAACTCACTTTGGACACCAAAATTGACAGCCGCATAGGCAAAGCTGCAGCTACCTTTGCCCGCCTCACAACGTGTGTTTGGGGAAACTCGAAACTCATAAAGAAGACCAAAGCGGCGGTATATAACGCCTGCGTCACTAGCACACTGCTATATGGCAGCGAGACATGGACAACCTATACTAAGCAAGAAAGAAGGCTCAATACCTTCCATCTACGGTGTCTACGCCACATCCTCGGTATTTCGTAGAAATACAAAGTGACGAATGTCGAGGTGTTGTCGCGTGCTAACCCTCAGAGCACGTATACACTGCTTAGACAGTGCAGTCTACGCTGGCTTGGCCATGTCCGCCGCATGGAAGATGGTCGCATCCCGAAAGATATCTTCTACGGATCTCTGGCAGATGCAAAAGAACAAGTTGAGCGACCGCAGCTGAGATTCAAAGATGTGTGCAAGAGAGACTGTGACATATTATGATAATAGCTTTCATATATCTATTTCATCATCTACATCTTTCTTTCACCTACGCACGTTTGTTAACAAAAAACCCTCCTACACTCAGAGATCTGTCTCTTTTTCTAATTTAGCACGCACATTTTATTGCTGTTCGCTATTTCCTTTTGATGAAGGTTTACCAGCAAACCTAATTAGCTAACGCTGAGCCAGTTACCTGTAATTTTTAACGCCAGTGATTGAAAATCGTCGTAATAGGATCAAACAGAGAGAGACGGAACGCGTAGAAGGAGCAGATAATTTTGGAACGAAGGAGAGACAATTTCTATTACTTTTCCCTGAATCCGTTCGTTGAAAGGTAATTAAACACGGCGAGAATCGCCAGATCAAAGGACGGGCTTCGCTCGATTTCGCTCGATTGCAGAGTCTGCAAGCGGTAAAAGGCGTGAAAAATTCCTCAGATTCGCAGATCGCACGAGGAAATGCCCGAGATCTGAGTGAAGGTGTCATATCTAGCAAGTACGAGCGAAGTTCTGGAAATCTAATATATATATTCTCCAGCTTTTAAAATCCATTATTCAGTACTCCACAGATTTTAAAGACATCCAGCTTTGATTTCTAGAATCCCTTGTATTAGTGAAGTTTCTTAGTTTTTCGTTGGAGATAGTCTTAGAATTTCTATGTTTGTGGTAAATACTGTACTAGAAGTTTGAGTGATTAATTAGTTAGTCCGTATTATATTTTCCTAGTTTTTTTCTGTGCAGAGTTATTTACTAGATAGGTCCGTCATTTATATTTCTGTAAGTTTTACTGTGTTACACTGGCTAGCAGAACAAATAATAATTTCTAACTAAACTATGCCAGCTATAAAATAAATTTTGTTAATTGCTAGTAACCAGTCAGAGAATATTTTAACCGACTAGTAAATGCACTGTTCATTTTGAGTATTGACGAAATATAAAATTATTTCTAATTCATGATGATTACGTTTTTTAAATGACTAGAATTTAGTTCACGGGAGCTTTTAAACGATAAGACAAGCTCTAAGCTTGTAGTTTCAATTTAAAGTTAAATAACCGAAGTGGATAAATATAATATATTTTACGCGGGTTAAGGATAGGATTGAGAATACTATATTATGGTTAAGTATTTGTATTTTTTTCTCCTTTACACAGTAATGAGTCAAACCCTAAACCTTACCAGCGGCTTCCATATAAATCTGAGAGTAACCATACAAAAGAACAACTTAATTAGTATCTGGGTTTCTTCAAGGTAAACCTGTCTGAGGTTGTGTTTACACCCAGAAAGAGACATAATACCAACCCAAAGAACATTAAGAGTGACTTTGTAACTGGGCATATAGATCCAGATTTCGTTTCCAATTTCATTTACAGTCAGCCCGTTGCGGTGACCTAACAAACATTAACATTTCCCGACGTTTGACCATTTGTGGTGTGACAGGGAATTTTTATACTGAGAGAAGTTACCAACCTGTCATTTCCTATGTACTGGAAACCTCAAGCTATTGACACTGTGAGCGCTGTTAAATTTCTTACCTGGACAAATTAAATATGACATAAGCAGTAATCCTAAATAAAAATAACATAGGGAACGCTCCCCGGAGAAGTGAAGTTAACCTGTCTTTGAGGAGCTGGGGTTCTCTTTGCCAAACATAACACTGGATTTGCTCTGTGTGTGTGTGTGTCCTAAAGATTGTTCAAGAAGATACAACACAAATATTAGGTAAGAAAGAATGCTCGTGGCCACGGTTATCTGAGAAGAGCGGAAGGATGAATGAATAATTCTCATATATATCTTGTAGAATCCATGTACTCACTTTGTGTATTTTTTTAATGCAAGTTTTGCTAAATGCTGTCCCTTTCAGAATAGATTAACGTATAAACTCTGTTCTTTACGGTAGAGGGAAAACCTAGACCATAGCGTATAAATCTTTGACTCTTTGGGGTTAATAACTTTCTTCTAACGGGATCTTGTCTCAACGGAGGGAGGGAGGATTACACCTATGAGTCTAACTCTTTAATTAATTCATTAACTTATGTTTATTTGTATTTGATTGATATTCAAAATATTGCTGTTGGGAAGTTCTTTATGATAAATAAAATTTACATAAACTTTATTTACATGTGTTGGTCAGCTCGTCCCAAAATATCCCTACATCCATTAATATAGTTTTTCACGTTTTTGCGTCTAATTGTCGTCACTTATCTGTGTGTGTGTGTGTGTGTGTGTAGAGGTTAGTGGTTGAATATATATATATATATATATATATATATATATATATATATATATATATATATATATATATATATATATATATATATATATATATATATATATATATATATATATATATATATATATATATTTATAGGAAAACTGTCTGATTTAAGAATCTCAGTCGTAATCGATAGGCTGAATAGATTATCTCTCAAATCCAGGGACAGACTTTACCTTTCACCATTTCATTCGTGAAAATCTATTTCTTTACCTTATCTCCCACTGAGCTATCACCTGTTCTAGTTCTATTCAGACGGGACCATAATTGATCTTAAATATCTATCAACAAATCTACGACAGAGACATTTGGGCACGTGGCATAAATCCAGCAACCTGGGAGTATAAAGCTGCCGATAGCACCAAGTGGCGATGCCTTCCTCGGCGCCACCTCAGATTGGGTGAAAAGAAGCTCTCACAGCAAGCAGAAGAAATGAGAAAACGTCGAAAAGAACATCAGGAAAATAAGCAGCTGAGGGCTGTCACCTCAGGGGCTCATTCCGACAGTCAGTTATGACTAAAAAGGCTGTTATTACGGTACTCTTTCTAGATCACTTAAAGGGACTGAATACAGTGTTACATAGCGTGTGCAGACGTTACCTCGGAAGGCTGCATGTGGAGATCCCTTCAACGGGTCATCCTAGCTCAAACAGCAAAGAAATGGTTTTGTGTCTGTATCTGTGCGGATGTCTGGTTGATCCCGTATCTGTTCGGCTGTCTGCTTGGTTCTAGTCTGTACTAACGACGAAAGTTGTCGCTCAAGGCTGCGCATGATGCTCCTGGCAACGGGTCTTCGCAATTCGAGTAGCGAGGCAGTGACCCTTTCTAAGAACCCTTCTAGGTGGAGGACCCTTCAAGTCATGACATTAGACCACGCAAATCTGGTTCGTTATACCAGTGTTAAGCCTGCAGAGTTAGTGGAGCCCTCTGCGTTTGCAAGAAAGCCCCACAACTCACTTCAAATAAAAAATTGTAAAAGGCATAATCTAACCCAGAGGATCGCTACAAACAAACAACATCAGTGACTTATCACTCTGACATCATTGCTGAGGCAATTAATATTTCTATTCTTGCAAAGCGGCATCTCGAAATAGCATTCTCACACCACATCTCTACTTCGATTATCATATACGGCGTGTAGGACTAACGTTAACACAAGTAAGGAAGTTACTACGCGTGCAATGAGATGTCTTTAAAAAGCCTGCGAATGCAGAAGTTAGAAATATGAATGTGAATTTAAGAAGTTTTACTTAGCATCAACAATATCATGGATGAAGTATGCAGAATGAAAGAAATCAAATTGATTTAGACCTTTTGCTTGAAATCTTCACACACATCCAAAAAAATAAAATAAAATAATGAAACAATAAAAAATGGCTAACTTGATTTCCTCATATTCCTGTTGCCTGACGATAGTAAAGTATACTCATCTTGCAGCAGAACTAAATTAAATAACCCTACCAAGCTTAAAGGCACTTGTGAATGATCAAGTTAAATTAGTGGTTTCATTTCTTTAAATCAACTGATCAATCCTTTTCGCTAGGCTCTTCCCACCTTAACATTACGAAGACATTCAAACAAGCGTTAAACATTTTTATTCAATTAATAAATACAAAATATTAAATACTTTTTGGTTTATAATGAGTCCGCATCAGATAATGCTATTTGCTCAATGTACCTGGGAGAGAACGTGTCAGTTAATACAAGACCTAGGCTTAATATAAAAGAGTTATGTATTTCGCTCTTTCTATTCTTAAGGGGCCCCGTGCAGAATGCATCAAAGTACTTCAGGCAAAATAACTTCAGTAACAATAACTTCAAGTCCTATTGCAGTGACGATTTCTGCAGCACTTTACATGATGGGGGTGCTAGTTCTGTGAAAAGACCCATCTTAGAAGTCCATTAGGAATTGCCTGGTAGCGGCACCTGGCCCATTTTTAATGAAAATGTCCTACATGACTAATACAAAAGAAAGAAACGTGGCTGTTTGTTTTTAAAACCAAAAGTACAGACAAGTAAAAGTATGAAATGATTTACCTGCTGCCATTTTGGCAAGATCCATGCAACAAGGTATTCTTTCTTTTGTTCTTCTTCCTTTACAGTAAGAAAAGGGGGTAGACGCACTCTGTGAAGAACGTCATTGCAGTTTGGGCACCTTTGCTGATCGTGTTTCATGTCTGAGTAGTTGCTGGAATGACTTGAATATTGTTCTTTATTATAACCTACTGATAATATTTTATTGCTATTTTCTGGTGAAAAAACCTTAGTATGAAGAGATCTGAGTCTCATTGTTTGATATTGTAAATTTCTTCCTGATGCTAACGGTAGCATGTCCGAGAATGAATCTAAATACTCTGGTTCCCCCCTGTTTGCTAGAGACTGATGAATAGCTAGGTTCATGTCTTTGTTTACAGGATTTTCCTCATGCTGCATCATACTTGTCGCAGACTGTATTGCTGAACTTAAATGGTTAACATACATGTTTCTGTTAACGTCATATGTTGTCTGCTTTCTAGCTTCCCTTTCCCAGCCGTTGTCTTCGTCTGCAGTGGCTTTAAATCTTCCATTTAACGTCTCACCAGAACTTACTGTCACGAGTGGAGAAAACGAATCTGTCTGCAACAGATAAAAGTCTGAGATAATGGATGTGTGTCTGAAATAGAGCATGTGAATGTTGAGTGGAAGTATAACAGTCACGAATACAAATTTGATAAACAATCTTTCATCCCGCCACTCCGACTTCTGCTAAATGTTAACCCTACTCACCCTCTCTTCCACATATATATCAACAATTGAATATATATTGAGTAAGGAACGGACTCATATACAACAAGTGACTGCACATTCAACATTAACAAATATAGAGATAGAAAGAGAAATCTGATCCGCTAATAGTTTTTCTATGTTTATTAAAGTGTAAATAAAATTAAAAAAACAACTATTATGCCAAAATGATGTCAGGGAAACCAAATAAAATCACAATCACTAACTTACAGAAAAACCACGCAACAAAAAAACCTCAAACCAATTCTGGTTTACATTCCAGAATGGCAGCCAAAGTTAAATTTAAAAAAATAGTAGATTAGGTAATCCACAGGAGGTGCCTGGAATAACACAAACACCCGCAACTAATATATATAACCCGTCAGCGGTTCCCAGTCTCTATGGCGAGACAACTGCGATCTAGGCTATACAGAGAAAAAAAGAAACCCCACAACCCAAACACAACAAAGCCCAAAGAAACAATGCCGAGAGGGAAACACTCTCTCTTTTAAGCGCAACCCAACACTCCCTTGATAATTCATTAACTCCCACCCCGTCTCTGAGTCCCTGAGTCTATATCTTCCCTTCTCCGTCAGTTGACGTATTATTCCTCTACACTTGACAACTTTCCTCTTTCCTTTCTCTCTTCTGATGAGAAGTGGACATTTAATCCTCGGATGACGGACGTCAGTGGGGAATATATCAACGAGGGACTCAAATATAAATAAACCCTGATATCCAGCGGGCTGAACGAGTCCAAACGCAGGTTTTGTGTAGGCAATGCGCCGTAATATAACCGAGAGACGCTTGGCCAGTCAGAATTTGACTGCGCGTGGAGTGAACAGAACCAAAGCTACCTACAACCGAGGTTAGGATTGGCGCACTATTCTGAAAAGTGGTGAGCTTGAGCTTTGACTGTCTCTGGAATCTTTGTAATGTAAGAAATGGTTTAGGTTCCCAGAAAAACAAACTGGACCCAAATCGGGAATTCAATCGGTCCAGGAACAATCCAAACAAGGAAGGTGATTTCGGGTGGGACTTATGGTCTCCCAGTTTTCCTTAGGTAGTGCATGGGAGCTTTACTAAAAATACAAATACATACAACAGCTATAAGCATCTGTCCTTACATAAGGGTTCCATATATAGTTACAATCTCACAAATTAAAACTGAGAATCATAAAGTGTTATATATATTCTGCATTTCTGTATGGTGCAGAAACATGGACGATGAATAAGCATTTGGAAGAAAGAATTGAGGCTCTTGAAATGTGGATATATAGAAGAATGGGGCGTATCTCATGGAAAGAGATGAAAACAAATAAGGAGGTCCTAGAAAATCTAGGTATGAAAAGAGAACTAATGAGGGAGGTCAAAGTTCGGCAGCTAAAATACTTTGGCCACATAAAAAGGCATAACACCTTTCAGAAGACCATAACAGAAGGGAGAGTTGAAGGCAAACGTGCAAGGGGAAGACAGCTCTATAAGTGGGAAGATAACATCAAAAGATGGACAGGAAAGAGTCTATCCGAGTGCACCACCAAGACAAGAGACAGAAGACGTTGGAGATCCATTACAGCCAACCTTCGTTGTGGAGATGGCAACTGATGATGATGATATAGTTACAAAAGTTCATAGCAGATCAAACAATGTTTACATTAACCAACAAAGTAGTCCCCCCTTCACATTAGCTAGGAAAGTCAAACCAGTCTGCGCCGGCTGAACAACTCACACACACAAACCTCCCCCTTCCCTTTGTATCGAACGCCGGTGTCTGTGCAAACCGGGCGTACGCACACAGGAATTACGTAAATGGGTTTAAGGTTTGAATGTAAACAAACCCGGTGACCGGTTGAGTTTTACCCAACACGGCCTGCGTGAAAATTTCCGCCCGCAAGGCGTCTTTTACAAAGAATTAATTAAAATTAAAAATTAACAACACTACAAGGCCCATATCGGGTTACACCCACTGAGCCACCAACAAAATTTACATATATGCCATATGACAATATACCTTATAACGGTTCTCAAGGGTAATCCTCTATATGCTGTTTGTACAGTATACTCTTAAGAGTCATCAATATAGAAAATATTTACATAACCAGGAACATACTTTACAGGAACTTGTAGCAGCCCTTTAAGTAGGGTTTACTGTTGTTTAGGAAAAATTGACATAAACTCACACCCAATTTCCTTCGAACAAAAAAGTTACTGATTGGCACATTCTAGGAAATTTAGTGGCACGTAGCGAACTTAACAATTATTCACTTTCCTGTCATGATACGTGATAGAAAAAAAAAATTAACACTATACACGTTAGCCCCTGATGGAGATTATGACTACGTTCTTAGTACACCCACTATCTATTTAAATAAGAGCTCTTACCATTACCGGTATGTAAAGAATTCCAATACCACCAACAATGTAGCTGGTTGTCCGTACAAGTTATTTAACAGCGCCCACTCTACAGTAGAAAATTCTGGAGACATTATGTGCTAGACAAAGTAAGTTGCCCAGTTATATAGGAGGCTAAAGCCTGCAGATGTTCGACACACCTGCGAGTCGAAGTCTCTGAAAACATGAAGCGTGCGTAATAATGACGCAAGGCCCCCAGGAACTTGGTTTTCCGTGTTTCCTGGATAAAAGCAATACTAAAGCTGGACCGACATTCTGGCGTAGAGCTTTTAGCCAGGCCCGGTCACATGAAAGGCAACGGCTTTCCCCGGGTTTAAAGACCAGGGAATTTTGCCGCTCTTTTACCAGAAAGAGCGGGCAGTGACCAAGCTCAGTGTCAAAGAATTCTAGGAATGTCGCCACCACCAGCAACAAAAGAGTATCGGGACGCCGTACAAATTATGCCGACCAGCAGACAGAAGACATGAAAGGACATAAGATATTCTCCCGTTTACCCGCGCTAGGGAAAGGGGAGTTAACCTGTCCAATAACAAAGTCATGTATTTAAAAAAAAATTGACTCAACATTATAATAAAATTTTCTAGCTAAGGAGTAAAACATACGGACTAGCTAGCATCATGTAAAGAATCCTTGCATAACTAATTATATTGGCTAGGATTTATTGACCTAAAAATGATAGAAAATGACCTATCAAAATACATTTACGACCCCCCCCCCCCCACCCCAACTCACCGCAAAAAAAAAAGTATTCTGTAAAATTTTAAAAATTACATTAAAAAATACAACTTTCTTTTTTTTTTTAGTTTCCGAGTTAACAAAAATTAATTTGTATTATTTAAAGAAAATGAATGGCACAAAACAAAACAACAAGAATCTAAAAACTGCCAAACTGAGATTCTTTAAACTTACTAAAAAAAAAAAGAAAAAAAAGACAAATTAAACAAAACTAGGAAAACGTAAAAAATACACCTTCATTTTTTTACATTTTCTGTGCCAAACTAAAAGTCTTTTCCCCCCCCCCCCCCTTTCCCCCCCCCCCCCCCCCCACAAAAAAAAAATAAGCAGTCTAAGACAGACAGACAAACAGACGTACACACTAAGACACCATAAAAATGAAATTTAATGTTTTACATTTTCTGTGCCGAACTGACAATTTTATTTTTTATTAATATCACTGGTTGCCTCCCCTTTGCTCTCCAGTAGTGGTCCAATAGTGGCCAAAACTCAAGAGTAACCAATGTGGTTCCTAAAATGTGTCTACCTTAGCACAAGATTACTCTTGGCAGAGTTGTAGGTAAAAGGATAATGATGCTTCTACCTCAAGGGCTTGCTTACAACATATTCAAAAAGCGATAACAATGCTGCACGAGGCTGAGCAAATGTTAACTCCAGTATCTACCGTCAACTCTTGTGAAGGATAGGGTTATCTTATAATTCGTTAGCTCGTTCAAGTCCCCAGCTGATTTAAGTCAGCGAAATTCCTCTTATTATTATATAGCTCTGTTTAAGTGTATTTAAGAAATTGTCTGAGACATACGGATGTAGTAAATTCAAAATGATTAAATCAACTTTAGATTTGTCTTTATACAAGTAACAAATTTAATAATCAATTATGTTTTAACAGTTTTAAAAATGAATAATTCATTATAGAATAAGTTATCATCACTGGGTGATGTTACAGCGTAAAAAATTGGATAGTTCACTTGGCAGCTTTTATTTTTCTATTTAGCCGCCAATGAGTGTCTGTTCTGCTCCAGCTGGTGTTTGGTTTCTTGTAGATGGATGCCTGATTCACACTCGTCACTGGTCAAGTTTTAAAGTTGTAGCACGTTCCAAAAAGTGCCATGGAGTAACTACCAAGCTGGTCCCAAGTCTCTAAGACCCGTCTGATGATAGTGTCTAGCGTCGACTTCAGGCCACTTATACATTCACTTGTTCCAGAGATAGTTCCTTCAACTGGTACCACCAACTAGTGTCACAAAAGAAGAGAACAAATACCCTCTTGTCTTGAGTATGCGTTTTCTTGACACACACTGATGTGCCCCCCTCTTTTCATTCCACCGTCCCATCTACCTCAGAACTTTACCCTCGATGAGAATAAATCTTAATCCCATTGAGCGAAAACTTTCTTCACATTTAAATTGAATAGATTTATGTTTAACTTTACATTGATTGAAAAGGTTAGTAATATAATAAGTATGTACATCATTCTCTCATCATTCCCTCCCTGCTCCATGTGGAACTTGGGACTACCTCTGCTCTTAGTTCTCTATTAGAAACTCGCATAAAGCAGTCCCCAGCCCTTGCAGGGGTGGTTCATGAAATCATCATTCTATATGCTGAGGTTGCCAGCCCCAAATAACTTGGACATCCACTTAGCAATTTTCACATATTAATATTCACATGTCAATATATACATATTATTTCACGTGTTAATAATGAAAAACATAGAATTATAGATATACAACTTACCCCAAATTTTTGGGTTCACCGACAGACTGCTGGCTCAGAGAAATAGCTAAGGCAACTTTGTGAAGATGCCTCTTACTTGTGTTCTGCTGTTGTTACTTTATCAGTAAGTTTTCACTTTGACTCCGTGTTTCAAATCCGGTTTTCCTTGCCAATAATAGTAGAGTTTTCCTGGGCTTTTAAGTTCTCAAGAAGCTCAAACAAGTCCGGTCTGATAAATAAAGTCTGATTTTATTCTTAACTCTGGCAGGTCTGGCAGTTTCCTCGACGAAGTGAATTTTCACAGTCCTCTAAACTGCAAAAGTGTCAAGTTATATTGCAACTTCCGTCCCACGCACGCTGTTGTTTACTATTAGACCAGGCTCTAATAAGAAATGTTATGTTTACATCTCGAATGCCGGCCAATCGTTTGATGGCGTCTATTCAAAGAATTTCGTCATAGGAAAATTCTGCATGTTATTTCAAAGGTCATTTTCCGTTTAAGGAGTTGTTATATCCGTCGATTCATGGTAATTATTGCACTACAAATCCCTACATTATCACAAATAATGTCATAGTAACACTTCTGTCCGGAAGTTATTAGAACATTCCGTCTTTCAGGTGCATGTCTGTAATATGTCCGCAGACGGGTAATTTATCTCCCCGTCCTTGTGCAAACACCGACCCTCGTGTAACCATCTGGGCCGTGACTCTTCACGACAGTTAGGCCGCTTACACACGAGCGTTTCTTGACGCGCGTTTCTCACGCGTGACGAATGAAGGAGTAAGGGATTTACAGGCTGCTCAGCCGAGCGAGACTGTCTGTAAATCCGTACTCTTTCATTCGTCACGCGAGAGAAACGCGCGTCAAGAAACGCTCGTGTGTAAGCGGCCTAATTAGTGAATCACAATAGTCATATCAGCGCTAAATAACCGTGCTGGGCGTACGTCGAGTTAATCCAGCGCGGTCAAGGTTTGGTACACGAGAATTTTACCAACATGACTGTCGGTCAATATTGCATCACCTGTCTACTCTCTCAGCAGGGATGGTCAGGTAAACAGGGGTTTAGGAAAACCATATTAAACAGCATGGGGAAAACTGTGAAGTATAGAAATTTGTTTTAAAAAAACATTAAGAACATTTTAATACTAAAAATGCCTACTTTTATTAAAAATACCAAAATATGCAAGATAATGAATCAAACATGCTTTAAAATGGGCTAAAAATCTCAAAAATGGCAAAAGAAAGGCAAAATAATGCCTGAACAAAGGCTCTTAAATCAGCTTAGCTTTTTATGAAACACATTTATGTTCAACTGAGCAACGTTTCGGTTATAACCAAAAAAACAAAAACAAAAATACATAATCATGAGAATCCTAGCCCTACTAATTATACAACGCTGTAGTCCAACATAAACATGTATATTAAAAGTGAGATGGTAGCATCAACAAACTTGTGGGTTTAAAACAACAGAAATGCACTAATGCAGATAACTAGCAATAACTTAATCAAGAATGAGCTTGTGTAAATGCATTTGAGTTACCCACATGTAGTTTACAAATCTAAAATAACAATATTCCCCCCCCCCCAACCACCCTCACCCCCAGAAGTAGTAATTATGTGCTGGTGTCAATGTATTTGAATGACCCACATGTAGTTTACTACAAATCCAAAATAATGATTCCCTGATCTCTCTTCCCCCGCTACCTTCCTAGAATATTTTCCGACTTTACGACTTTTAATGTTTTATACACGTACCGAAAAATGAATTTATTTCTCCACAAAGAACATTTAGTCTCTCTCCCTCTTTCTCTCTCTCTCTCTCTCTCTCTCTCTCTCTCTCTCTCTCTATATATATATATATATATATATATATATATATATATATATATATATATATATATGTACTTGCAACAACCCGCCAAAATTAGCAGGTTTTTAATTATAGTGTGTTGTTTCTGTTACACGTATTACATTGCTGCTTCTTCTATAGCCTCGCTTGCTCGCTGTGAATGACGTGATCGTCTCTTCCTTTTAGCCATCTTATCATTTTGATCCATAGTAATATGTCTGCAATACTTTCAATTAAAATTTTCTCGTGAAGAAACAATAAAAAAACTTAATTTTTTAAGAAAAATGATGAGTTAAATCCGTTTCCCGAATGAAACTGGACAGAAGAGTATCTTGATTGACTGTTGATTTAGTCTGCAACTCCGCACCTTCCTGTCTCCAGTTCAAGTTGTTGGCTTTGTAACCGGAATGATGATCACATTAGTAGTTTAGTAATCATCCTTTAAATAATTTCAGTACGCAAAGTTATTGATGACGTCATTTTCACATAGCCTCTTATCGACATGTTTTAATAAAGACTTCTAGACAGTTACAGGAAATGATACGAGACCTGAAACCTCTAAACAGAATTAAAAATACCCTCGAATAAAAGGTTATAACATTCGCTATCATAGAAACTTGTGTAGTAACTTGTGACGTAAATGTGACACCGACATAACTAGTGGAATATCCATCTTAACTAATGGCTTCGCCAATGAAATAGTTCATCTCAAACATATCCGTTTTGACTGACAAATCAAAGTAACTTTCCCCCAACAGTCTTAGGAACCAATTTGTATATATTGACGGCCCTAAACCATTAGCAAAGAGACTCAATAGGTTCCAGAGATAAAAGAGATTCACGAGATTCCAGATAGTCCAACCAAGAGTCCAAGAGCCTAAGTTCCTAGCAGAAGATTTGTACGCCCGAATCCCTGGTAAAGAGATGAAGCTGAAGTTCCTAGCAGATTTGCTGACCGCCACTATATATTGGCAAGAACTGAATAGACTCCAAAAATAGTTGAACAATGGCTAAACTGATCCCTAGCCCTATGACAACATATACTTCAGGTTGGTAAAGGTCTCGACTTAGCATTAAGACTTACGCATAGTAGACAGGAGAAATAGATGTACATAAGCTCATCAAAATGCACTATATGAATTTTATGAGATGATTTCGTGTGTGGAAACGAATGCTACTGAAATGAGAATGGGATCATCTTGTAATTTACCGTCATACATCTGAAAGAAACCAAAATAAACATTTCATATAAAAAAGTCGGACTTTGCTTCAAATGCTGATAGAAATTGTTGAATTTGACTTGCTTATTGTTTAGGAACTCTATAGGAAAAATGGACAGTACTGCCTTTTATATTACATGTGATTACTTCCAACTATCAAAATCTGAATACGAACCTGGATCCCGTACCCTTTGATCAAGTTAAACAATACCTCTGGAGGATCATCCAGTTAACTCAAACTTGACACAGCAACCTTAAATATATTGATACAGCCAACTTAAATATATTTATACTGTGAACTCGAACTTGTCAGTTATAGGTTATGTAACTAAAAAGATAGAATACCGTCGGAATGCTTCCTTTGCTGTCCTTTAATTCCTTCAACGGAGAATAGCTCCTTAATTAACTGGTCACAATTTATACATTGGCACAATACCTGCTTCTTAGTTGGTGTGTCAATGTAAGACGCATTCTCGCTCTAACAAATACACCTATCGAGCTATTCTGACCTGCTTTAATAATTTTCCGACGGATTATTCATTTATATAGAAGAATGTTAAAACAAATAAAAGAGAACCCCAAATCAGTTTTACCCCCATAACCTCCATCTATGTGAATACGGGCACAGCTTCTTTCCATAATCAAACTGTTTGCTCGCTGTGAATGACGCTATCGTCTGTTCCGTTTAGTCATCTTAACATTTTGATCCATAGTAATAAGTCTGCAATACTTTAAATTAAAATTCTGTCTTGAAGAAACAATTTAAAAAACTTACATTTTAAGGTTGTTTTTAATAAAAATGATGAGTTCAATCCGTTTCCCGAATGAAACTGGATAGAAGAGTATCTTGATTGTATGTTGATTTAATGCACTCGTTCACACTTTGCTATTTTCGCGAGAGTACGTATAAGGGGAAACAATACAATTATTGTCTAACTTTCAACCACAGTTGCACCCCCTTAGATGTGCTCGAAAGTTAAAGCACTCTCTCGAAAATAGAAAAAGTCGGCAAATGACGGTGTGCAAAGTGTGACAAACCGACCGAAGTACTTTACGGCGGGAATTATGGTATTGGAGATATATATATATATATATATATATATATATATATATATATATATATATATATATATATATATATATATATATATATATATATATATATATATATATATATATATATATATATATATATATATATATATATATATATATATATATATATATATATATATATATATATATATATATATATATATATATATATGGGGCCAAAAGATGCAGCAATAGAGAATGCAGTCAGCGACCCATAGCTTGACTGCTTGCATCAGGGTCAGCGAACCAGAGCTGACAAAGACCGTACTCAACCTCCACGTGGTGGTCCTGGAAACAGTCTGCAGCAGTGCAGTCTGGCTGAGCGAGTACGGATCGAAAAGGGAAGGCAAACCCGGTCCCAAAAAATACCGTGCTGAAGTCGGATGTGTCGACCGAAAGGTGCAGATATCACAGCTACGGCAAAAACAGACACAACGCAACCACCGTCCTTTTCAGGGCGAACGAGGAAGGAAGGAACGAAGAATATATATATATATATATATATATATATATATATATATATATATATATATATATATATATATATATATAGATATATATATATATATACATATATGTATATATATATATGTATGTATGTATATATATATATATATATATATATATATATATATATATATATATATATATATATATATATATATATATATATATATATATATATATATATATATATATATATATTGTCGTCGATTTTTGATAAGGGAATAAAGACTTGGGTTGGTCCCTTCTGAATAGATTAGAATGAGTGATAGCCACAGTGAGATGTGATAATAGAAATAGAGTTCCACGAGTGAGATGGTATAAATTTATAGAGGCTGTCCCGGAAATCGAGAATCTTCTCTCTTTCCGCATATCTTCTACAACAGATCCAGAGGAGTCAGACAGTCTATAAAAAAAATTATGTATATATTAATATATTTCTATCCACTTACGTGCCCGCACATACAAGTGACGACAGTTAGACACACAGACGTGGGAAAACTATAACAATGATTATATAGATATTATGGGAACAACCTGACCACCATACTGAAATAAATGTAGGTATAGTTTAATTATCATAGTAAACAGATAAAATACATCAAAAGCATATACACATAGTCATAAAAATCACGGAATGCTACAATAGTGATAGACCCGTTTGTATGGTCCTTCCCCTGGATATATAGCTCACAGTCCCGTTAGAGAAAAGTGATAACCCCAAAGAGTTACAGATGCATATGATTGAGTCTATGGTTCCCCCCCCCCCTACCTTTTAAGTTATGGACAGACTTGATACTCTGCTTTATTCTAAGGGTAAATATTGTTAGCAATAACTTGCATAAAGGAAGTTACAACGTGGGTGACTCAAACAAAGAACATCCTTCAGTCTACTTTCACTCGGTTCTTTCATCAAGGCCCTGATATACCTACAATCGTGCTGTTGTTCGCCGTCTGGGGAAAACTTTGGGACACTCACACACTTTTTATCTGTTACTGTCGTTTAATGAAGCGGATCCCAGCTCTGCAGATTTGTTTGTTGGTTTCATCAAAATGGATCCGGGGAGCGTCTGCTTCATGCGATAGTTATTTCAGACTAAAGTTAGTGTCACTTGACTCACGAGGTAAGGATTAGCCTTGAGCGGGCACACAATGTCAGAACACGAGTTTTCCCTTAATTAGGAAGATGACCGGTGGACAACTTCTCTCAACAGATAATCTTGGTTCACCACACACTTGGTCAAATAATGTCGGAAAAGTTAATGTTTTAGATTTCTGTAATTATTCTCGCCACAAAGTAGCCTCAACACAGAGTTCGAGGAGAATATGATCTGCCTCAAAGGCCCAGTATAAACATTTATTCTTAAAAAAAAAACCTGTTAGTGGGATTGGTATTCTGTCTATCTTTGAAGGCACACGCCCTGTCAGACAGGTGTTACTTGAAAACCCACGTGGTTAAAGATATAAAATGTTTATGTTTCTCACAGGTATGTCTCTGTACTAAACGCCGGCAAAATTTGGGTTACCCCAGTATTCACTGAATAAAGAAAACACATATGAAATATTTTACATATTATGTACTCAATATAACTTACGTTTTGAACTGCAAGCATAGAGCTTGACTTATCGTTTAAACGTTCCCGTGAAATAGGTTATATAAAAAAAAATCAATCAACATGAATTAGGAATACCTACGTATTCCGTCAACACTCATGAGGCATCTAGCATTTATAAGTTAGTTAGAAAAATTATTCTCGTCTGATTATTTAGCAGTAAAATTAAATTCCTTAATAGCCGACTGAGTTTAAGCTAGAAATTATAATTTCTGTTTTCCACTGTAACTCGTCACTATAAAATAATACAGACTATATAAATTAAGCACTCTGCACCAAATCTAACTAGTGAAATCTGAAATAAGCGATTATCACTTTAAACACTTCACAAAATATTAGATACTTAATAATATATATATATATTTACCTCAACACAGAACTACAGGTGGTCGCACAACTTTAGAATCATACGCTGATATATTTATTGAAGTCTAGAAGTTCGACAAAGTGTCGAAACAAACTGAGAAACTTCGCTATACAGCTTATTCTATTCACGAGCAACCTGTCTACTGCGAATTTTGAGGACTGAATCAAAATCTAGTTTCAAACTCCGGTAAATATCTTAAACCAGGAAAAAGGGGTCCCAACTTATTTCGCCAAACGAAATAATCTCCCCTTCTCATTCTTAAACACTTTACATAAACTAGAAGACTACCATGAACTGACACTCGTGCGTTTTCACACCTCACGCTGACCAGGGCCAACAGTGAGTGTCTTGTCAGCTGGGAATTCCAGACAAATGTCTCAAACTGCGCCGAGGAGATGTCGGTTATCGCGCCTCACCTGAGCGCTCAGCCGATGCAACTCGTTGTGGCAGGTGAAAATGCAGACACAATGTCGCCTATAGGTCTGGCGAAAGCGAATATTCACAGTTTCGTCCACTACGCAATAACCTCCCGAGCCTGGCATCTACGTAATAACATCACTAGTGCGTTTCTAAATGATAACAGACACTCGGCGAAAGTTTGAATGGGAAAATAGTAATGTTAAGTCGCAAACGAACGAATGCGAAAAATTACAAAAAGGATAAAGAGTGATAATAAAATAGAGGACACGGGTGAAGAAAACAAGAGTATATAGAGAATTTAATGATCATAACTCTCTGTGACAGAACGTCCCCCCTTTAAGATATGGAAGCACTCCATGTCTACGTTATGGAATTAAATTTCCTATATCCGTAGCTTCAGGGTGTCTGTCTTCTTCCCTCTCATCTCCCCCCTCCATCTCTGTCCAATTCCTACTCAAGTTTACTCCCAAAGTTTCCTTTCTCTGGAATGTCTCCCATGCGCGCTTGAAAGAGCGTCGCCGCTTCTGAAATTTTTGAAAGATTTCGTGTGTGTGCAGTGGAGTTTCCCTGCCACTATCGTCATCTTCGTCAGTTTTGGCGATCGTCAGGAGATGGTCGGAGGTTGGCACTGGTTTTTCCAAGTATCTCTTTAACAGATTTAAATGGAAAACCTTTTCCTTTCCTTGAATAGAGATCTGGTAGTTAGCCTTAGAAATCTTTTTCAGGACGGTAAACGGCATTTGCCATCCGATCCTCAGTTGGTTGTTTCCAGTAGGGAGTAACACCAAAACTTTCTCTACTGCTTCCAGTTCTCTCTCTTTCGCGACTTTTCTGTATCGGTTTGCGTGCGTTGTGCGTGCTCGCTTAAAGTTAGTCATTGCTAGGTCCCATCCTAGTTTCAACCTTTCCTTTAAATCCGATACGTATTTACTGGCTGAGACAACTGTCTCATCCGCCTTCTGGTCTGTCAGCGACCAAAGTAAGCCTTCAAGCGGACCCTTAATGGGTCTGCCGAATAAAAGCGTAGCTGGCGGAAATCCTGTGGAAGTATGAGGAGATTCTCTGTAGCCAAATAAAGCTGCCGGAATGCAACAATCTCAATCTTCAGGTTTCACTTGTGCCAGTTTACTTAACATCATGTTGAGGTTTCCGATAACCCGTTCTACTAACCCACTTCTGGCCAGAGTGTAAGGCTTAGTGTAGATGTGCTGGTCCCTCAAGATCTTACCGATCTCATCCATCAACAGGTTTCGGTATGGAGATCCGTTATCCGTCAACACTTGCTGAGGGAATCCCAACCGAGCTAAAATCTGCACGAGGGCTTCTGCGACATGCTTGGCATCTGCGCATGTTAGCGGGATAGCTTCTGCCCATAAAGTGCATGTATCGACTAAGGTCAGGATAAACCTGTTCCTTCTTTTAGTCCTTTCTAAGGGTCCTAAAATGTCGATCACAACCCGTTCGAATGGTTCCCACTATTGGCATTTCACCCAAAGAGACTGGGGGTGCCCGTTGCTTGGGTGGCACACGTTGGCACTGGGCACAGAATTTGACATACCTGATAATCTCAGTATTTACTCCTGGCGACCAATAATGAGTGGTTATCCGTTGGTTTGTGGCGTTCTGTCCCATATGTCCGCTGAAGGGAAGAGAGTGCCCCATTTCTAGGATTTGGCTTCTGTACTGTTTCGGTACTAGGAGCTGGTTGTAACCTTGGTCAGGCTTGCCCGTTCTGCGATAAAGTACGCCATCCTTAGAAAAAATGTCCCCGTGCTGTCTGGGTTCCTTAGCCATAGGCCGTTTCCTAAAGCAGGGTGCCAAAGTAGGGTCCTTTTGTTGCGCTTCTTTAAGTTCCATGGGTAACAAATTAGGCGCAGGCTCCCGTTCCTTCTTGGTTTGCCCTCTTGTAGTTACTGCTGCCACAATCGGCTCTTCCGGTTTCCCAATAAACACGTATCTACCGCCAAGTATGACTGGGTAGATGGGGTCATCC
Source organism: Oreohelix idahoensis (assembly GCA_024509875.1). NCBI lineage: Eukaryota > Metazoa > Mollusca > Gastropoda > Stylommatophora > Oreohelicidae > Oreohelix > Oreohelix idahoensis. The sequence goes on from JAMPIV010004796.1 coordinate 171,512, forward strand.
ATAACAGCCGCTTTGATCACGCCTCTGACAAACTTAGAGTGGATCTCCACCAGTGCGATGGGAAGCGCTGTAGGTGCATCACTCTTAGAAACTCCACAAAGTTCGACGGTCTCTCCTGTCTCTTGACCGGGTTTAACCAGGTTTCTGGCAACAATGCAATCATAGGAAAGTCCCGTGTCAAATAAACAAGAAGTTTGAGAACCGTTCCATATAACAGTACCTCGCGTTGAGGGTCTATCCCCAACAGGTTGGGAATCACTGTCAATAATTCCGCCTTGCGAGACTGTTAGCAAGCATCCGATGCGTTTAGGCTCAGTCTGCTCGCTCTGATCATTAGTCCCGTGCTCAAGGGTTCTCCCTTTTCCACCTTGTCCTTTCTGGCTGCGCTGCCATGTAGGGCGGTCGGGTTGATCAGACTGTTTACTGTGGTTGGGGTACTTGTTTTTGTAGAACTTGGATTTTTCAGGAAGGGGGTTTTGAGATCCAGTTTCTCTGTGGTTATTCTGATTAGAAGCATGAGAAGATTGCTCTAGATTATTCTTTCGAAAAAGCTCCTCTGTCGGTTTACGTTTTGTAGCCGGCAGTTCTGCCAGCGCATTGTGATATCGCTCAGACTTTTCCAGAATGTCTTCAAGCTTTTCTGCACCTTGCTCAGCTAGAAATCTCCGGGTGTCAGCAGACAAAGTGTTCTTTATTTGTTCGGTTAAAACAAATTCCTCCAGACCTTCCTTGGTAGAGGGGAGCTGCGAAAGCTCAAGGCACTTTGTCAAGTATCCCTTTAAACGAGATGAGAACTGCTGAAAAGTTTCAGAGCTCTCCTTCCTGCTGTTGCGAAACAGTTGCAAAAATTTGCGAGCATTCATTTCAAAACTCTCAAGCAAAGCTTTCTTCAACATGTCGTAATTGTCTTGTTGGCTGCTTTCCAGTTTGGCGTAAACATCATACGCACTACTTTTCAAAGACTGAGAAAGCTTCATATTCCAGCGCGACCTCTCTAAACCGTACAGAGTTGCAATTTTCTCAAATTTTTTTAGATACGTGTCAATCTTCTCATTTGGACAAGGGAAAGATTCTAGCGCAAAAGACATAGCAGTGAGGTGAGTAGATTGAGTGCTAGAAGGATCAGTTAAGGAAGAATGAGGAGAAGACTCTCCATTGCTGGAGGTAGAGGCAGCGCCACGACTTTGGAATTCTAGAGTTTTAAGAGCCAACTCACGCTGTCTCTCTTCTCTCTCCTTCTCATGCTGTCTCTCCTTCTCTCTTTCCTCATGTTGTCTCTCCTTCTCCTTCTCTCTTTCCTCATGCTGTCTCTCCTTCTCGTTCTCTCTTTCCTCATGCTGCATCCTGCGAATTTCCATTTCCTCATCCATCTTCTTCTGCTGCAATAGACGGTCTTCCGCTTCTTTCCTCTCCGCTGCTTCTTTGTCCTCTTTTGCTTCAGCTGCTTTCCTCTCCGCATCATATCTCTCAAGTTCGTCTCTGACAAACCCTTTCGCTTCTTCTCCTTCCAGTCCCTCCTCTCTCGCTTCGTCTCTGAGGAGTTGTCTAAGCTTTGCCCTTTCTGCCATAATAAATCAGTGGCTGAGACTTAGTCCAGAAAGAAACAGGGAAAAGAATGCACTGGTTCCTATCACTTACGAGAAAATACCAAAACAAAAGATGATATACTTCAACCTGGGATACCTCCTCCAAAAATATATAGTATCTAACTATCGCTGCTATTAACGGGCAATGAAGCACCTAATGCAGACGACTACGCCAAATAAATGGTAGTTAAAATTACTTACTGAAAAATAAGTTGCTACAGTGGAAACAAAATAATTATTGCAAAAAATTTAAGGAGGAAAAAAAATTCCCCTAAATTTTTGAATCCACTTTCAAGTTCACCCCTGAAGATAGTTAGGGTAAGGGAGGCAATTACAGGACGTGTAGTTTCATCGCGCTCCTTAACTTAGCTCAAACACCTACTTCTTCAGAACCCTGTGAACGTTATACACTCACAAACTTTACCAGCGTTTAGTATTACAAAATCATAAGTTAACATATATTCCGACAAAATCAACCTGTAACTCAAATGTATATTATTCAAAAATGCTGTGGAAAAACCATTATTAGTTGTGTGGTCAGCACGCCCATAAACAGATCGATACGTCTAGGGAATAAATTATTTTTAAAAGATACAAAACTCACAAGACATCACACTCTTACTCTATATCAGAATAAAGAAAATTCTACTCCTTAAGTTCAAAATCCCGATAGACGAGACCCCATTCTGTCGTAGATTTTTGATAGGGAATTAAGACTTGGGTTGGTCCCTTCTGAATAGATTAGAATGAGTGATAGCCACAGTGAGATGTGATAATAGAAATAGAGTTCCACGAGTGAGATGGTATAAATTTATAGAGGCTGTCCCGGAAATCGAGAATCTTCTCTCTTTCCGCCTATCTTCTACAACAGATCCAGAGGAGTCAGACAGTCTATAAAAAAATTATGTATGTATTAATATATTTCTATCCACTCACGTGCCCGCACATACAAGGGACGACAGTTAGACACACAGACGTGGGAAAACTATAACAATGATTATATAGATATTATGGGAACGAACTGACCACCACACTGAAATAAATGTAGGTATAGTTTAATTATCATAGTAAACTTACATCACAACATATAAAATACATCAAATGCATATACACATAGTCATAAAAATCACGGAATGCTACAATAGTGATAGACCCGTTTGTATGGTCCTTCCCCTGGATATATAGCTCACAGTCCCGTTAGAAAAGTGATAACCCCAAAGAGTTACAGATGCATATGATTGAGTCTATGGTCCCCCCCCCCCCTCTTTTAAGGTATGGACAGACTTGATACTCTGCTTTATTCTAAGTGTAAATGTTGTTAGCAATAACTTGCATAAAGGAAGTTACAACGTGGGTGACTCAAACAAAGAACATCCTTCAGTCTACTTTCACTCAGTTCTTTCATCAGGGCCCTGATATACTTACAATCGTGCTGTTGTTCGCCGTCTGGCGCAAACTTTGGGACACTCACACACTTTTTATCTGTTACTGTCGTTTAATGAAGCAGATCCCAGCTCTGCAGATTTGTTTGTTGGTTTCATCAAAATGGATCCGGGGAGCGTCTGCTTCATGCGATAGTTTTTTCAGACTAACGTTAGTGTCATTTGACTCACGAGGTAAGGATTAAGCTTAAGCGGGCACACAATGTCAGAACACGAGGTTTCCCTTAATTAGGAAGATGACCGTTGGACAACTTCTCTCATCAGATAATCTTGGTCCACCACACACTTGGTCAAATAATGTCGGAAAAGTTAATGTTTTAGATTTCTGTAATTATTCTCGCCACAAAGTAGCCTCAACACAGAGTTCGAGGAGAATATGATCTGCCTCAAGGGCCCAGTATAAACATTTATTCTTTAAAAAAAAAACCTGTTAGTGGGATTGGTATTCTGTCTATCTCTGAAGGCACACGCCCTGTCAGACAGGTGTTACTTGAAAACCCACGTGGTTAAAGATATAAAATGTTCAAGTTTCTCACAGGTATGTCTCTGTTCTAAACGCCGGCAAAATTTGGGTTGCCCCAGTATTCACTGAATAAAGAAAACACATATGAAATATTTTACATATTATGTACTCAATATAACTTACGTTTTGAACTGCAAGCATAGAGCTTGACTTATCATTTAAACTTTCCAGTGAAATAAGTTATATAAAAAAATCAATCAACATGAATTAGGAATACCTACGTATTCCGTCAACACTCATGAGGTATCTAGCATTTATAAGTCAGTTAGAAAAATTATTCTCGTCTGATTATTTAGCAGTAAAATTAAATTCCTTAATAGCCGACTGAGTTTAAGCTAGAAATTATAATTTCTGTTTTCCACTGTAACTCGTCACTATAAAATAATACAGACTATATAAATTAAGCACTCTGCACCAAATCTAACTAGTGAAATCTGAAATAAGCGATTATCACTTTAAACATGAGTGCCTTGTCAGCTGGGAATTCCAGACAAATGTCTCAAACTGCGCAGAGGAGATGTCTGTTATCGCGCCTCACCTGAGCGCTCAGCCGATGCAACTCGATGTGGCAGGTGAAAATGCAGATAAAATGTCGCCTATAGGTCTGGCGGAAGCGAATATTCACAGTTTCGTCCACTACGCAATAACCTCCCGAGCCTAGCATCTACGTAATAACATCACTAGTGCGTTTCTAAATGAGAACAGACACTCGGCGAAAGTTTGAATGGGAAAATAGTAATGTTAAGTCGCAAACGAACGAATGCAAAAAATTACAAAAAGGATAAAGAGTGATAATAAAATAGAGGACACGGGTGAAGAAAAGAATAGTATATAGAGAATTTAATGATCATAACTCTCTGTGACATATACATATACATATACATATACATATATATATATATATATATATATATATATATATATATGTATATGTATATGTATATATATATATATATATATATATATATATATATATATATATATATATATATATATATATATATATATATATATATATATATATATATATATATATATATATATATATATATATATATATATATATATATACGTCTATATCCTTTTTAAAAAAAATGTTTTTCTCGTTTTCGCGAGGCGCGGCCCGTTCAACCTGAACACAGAGAACGTCGGTTATATTAGGGCATATGTCCAAATATAAAAGACTGTGTGGTTTAGTTATTTACACACACACACACACACACATATATGTATATATATCTATATCTATATATATATATAAATACATACATATCAGAATCTTTATTCTCCATAAAATACATTAATATGTACAGACATGATATAATAGATACAACATGGCAAATAGGAGAATCATTAGAATTTACATAAAGTGTTGATGACGTCTCAAGTAGTTATATGTGGGTGTTTTTACATCGAACCTTTGTGTTACACATACATAAAAAATTTTTAAGCTTTCTAAAAGACATTGGCATATAACGATATGGTATACCCTGCCAAAAATGAGAATTATTGAAATTTACAAAATGTGTGAGGAATACCATTCAAGTAGAGCAATATGGTTGTTTTTACATGGAGGTTTTATCAGAATTTTGTTTGCCATAAAAAAAACTTTGACAGCTAGTGGAGTGAGATATTAAATATAGCATCAAATACAATAGTCGTATGGTATAGTATACAGAGGAGCACAATTGAGTTTAGACTGTGTGGAAAACATCCCAGCAATTCAAAATGGGTGTTTTTTACATCGAAGTTTCCATATTCTGTAAGAACCTATAATTGCACTAATACTGATATATTTACATAAAACCTTTGCTTCAAATTTCCGCAACCCTAGCGACATTAATCCACTCACACACTTTGCATGCACATGACCCAAACTACCAATTATCAGTACGATTACATGCGTACGGTAGCCTAGTTCGTTAATTTCTGCAGTCAATGGATAGTACTTATCAAATTTATGTTGGTAACATTTATCTAAATGGGCATCATATGGTATTGCTGCCTCCACTATAAAAGCTGTTTTGTTCTGTCGATTGATTATTGTTAAATCAGGTTTTACGGCATGAGTTTTAAATGAGGCGTTGCTGCTGCCGAAAAGTGATGGTTTAACTATTATCTCTTTGTTTATTGTTATGTCACTTTTATTATTGTATGCAGATTTCAGTTTCTCATAAATAATGTCTACAGCTCTATTGTGCCTTTGTTACATACATACATACATACATACATACATACATACATACATACATACATACATACATACATACATACATACATACATACATACATACATACATACATACATACATACATACATACATACATACATACATACATACATACATACATACATACATACATACATACATACATACATACATACATACATACATACATACATACATACATACATACATACATACATACATACATACATACATACATACATACATACATACATACATACATACATACATACATACATACATACATACATACATACATACATACATACATACATACATACATACATACATACATACATACATACATACATACATACATACATACATACATACATACATACATACATACATACATACATACATACATACATACATACATACATACATACATACATACATACATACATACATACATACATACATACATACATACATACATACATACATACATACATACATACATACATACATACATACATACATACATACATACATACGCACATACGCACATACGCACATACGCACATACGCACATACGCACATACGCACATACGCACATACGCACATACGCACATACGCACATACGCACATACGCACATACGCACATACGCACATACGCACATACGCACATACGCACATACGCACATACGCACATACGCACATACGCACATACGCACATACGCACATACGCACATACGCACATACGCACATACGCACATACGCACATACGCACATACGCACATACGCACATACGCACATACGCACATACGCACATACGCACATACGCACATACGCACATACGCACATACGCACATACGCACATACGCACATACGCACATACGCACGCACGCACGCACGCACGCACGCACGCACGCACGCACGCACGCACGCACATATATATATATATATATATATACTGTTCAAAAAAAGAAACGCAACTTTTTTGGTGTTACTTTTATAAAAGATATTCGCTGATTGGACATCAGTCAACCTATCAACTGTGTCCACCTGGTCATTAACGTCTCGTGGTTACCTGAATTGTACTCACCTCATGATTCGTGAGGTCACGAAAGAGGTCAAGGTCAAAACAACATTTTTGACAATAACTCGTGACAGGTTCATGAGAATCCCGTGAAACTTACTGAACACAAAACTTTTTGACCATATTATTGAATGCCTATAAAAGATTGACGCTCCTCGAATAAATTCAGTTGATAATTCAATGCGCAAGTTGCTCATCTCACTACACAACAACGATTCATCATCATTGGACGTTTACAGACTGGACAGTCACAAAGTGTAGTGGCCAGACAATTTAATGTGGTTAGAAGCACCATTAGTCGCCTTTGGGGGCGATTTCAAGAAACTGGCTCAGTGGCAGACCGGCCGCGCAGTGGAAGACCCAGAGTCACAACTCCTGCCGAAGACTGCTTCATACGGCTGCGTCACCTCAGGAATTGACTTGCATCTGCGTCCTCCACAGTCCAGTCAATGTCAGCAGCTCGTCGAATTTCAGATCAAACGGTCAGAAACCGGCTGCACGACTCTGGTCTTTGGGCTAGAAGACCTTACAGAGGTCCTGTTCTTACGGACCGGCATCGCCAGAACCGACTGCAGTGGGCAAACCAGCATCGTCAATGGACCATTGGGAATGACTGGAGACGGGTTTGGTTTAGTGATAAATCATTTTTTGTGCTCCAGCGACACGATAGACGGAGAAGAGTTTACCGCAGAGTCCATGAGCGCTACGCCCAGAACAGCGTTGATGAGGCTCCTCCACATGGTGTGGAGGTCTACTGATGTGGGGGGCGATCAACTTCATGGGAAGAAGTGACCTGGTGCAAATTGAAGGACGCCTGAATGCCCAACGATACGTCGCTGAAATCCTTCGTCCTCACGTTCTTCCACTTTTGGCTGCACGAGGGTCGATTTTTCAGCAGGATAACCCTCGACCTCATGTGGCACAACTCACCACCCAGTTCCTCGCTGACAACAATGTCCAGACCATTCCGTTGCCAGCCATGTCATCAGACATGAACCCCATAGAACACGTATGGGATGAACTCGACAGACGACTCCGCCAGCGGGACGTGGCTCCAGCCAATCTCCGACAGTTGTCTCTTGCACTGCGGAAAGAGTGGGCAGCCATCCCACAACAACAGATCCAACGGCTAATCGGATCCATGTCAAGGAGATGTCGTTCTCTGATAGAGGCCAGAGAAGCCATACACCTTACTAAAACGGAGGCCTCAGTCGCAAAGAATAAAAGTCCAAACCAAATTTAATGAACATCATTTCATTGTTAAAGTCTGAAAGTTTCTTCATGCCAAGATTGAAACATTAATTTCGTAAAATAAAATTTTGGTACAAGTTTGAAATTTGGTGTCCATTACCACTGCAATAATGTTGCGTTTCTTTTTTTGAACAGTATATACATACATACATACATACATATATATATATATATATATATATATATATATATATATATATATATATATATATATATATATATATATATATATATATATATATATATATATATATATATATATATATATATATATATATATATATATATATATATAATATATATATATATATATATATATATATATATATATATATATATATATATATATATATATATATATATATATATATATATATATATATATATATATATATATATATATATATATATATATATATATATATATATATATATATATATATATATATATATATATATATATATATATATATATATATATATATATATATATATATATATATATATATATATATATATATATATATATATATATATATATATATATATATATATATATATATATATATATATATATATATATATATATATATATATATATAATCTTATTTTCCCACTATGCCACAACGTTCAATTTCAGTTCTGTTTTGAAGTGGTATCTACACCTTATAAAAATACTAACCTGAAAACCAGCAAACAAATTCACAAATACTAAAGCCGAAATAACAGAAATTAGACACAATAACTAACAGTTTGAAACGGCTTTGTTATACAAGAATGATCAGTTTACGTGAGGATGTTAAGAAAGGAATGATTTCCCTTTTCCACAATCTCTCGTTTCCCGTAGCCGTGGCTGGGTTAATTTTGTTAGTACCGTTGGTGAGAGAGCTTGATAAAGTCACTTATCAGGTGTTTTGACAGGCTTCAAGTGCACGATACGACTTTTACATAGTCATGTTCTTCTTAAAACGTGACAGGTAAAATCAACAAGGATATAATGGTAGACTCAAAGAGAAGAATTTATTGAATAGGTATTGCTGGCAAATGGGAGAAGGTATCTTTTAACGTCAGGTGTGCTCTCCAGACAGCCTAACAATTCATACGAATAATAAATAAAAAAAGACTAAGAAACTTGGCTAGATGGGACATGCCTGGAGAGAGGTTTACAGACATATGGCCTGTCCTGATTCTAATGACAACATCAGCCATCTTACCAACAGGGATCAGAGTACCATTTTTCGGCTCCTAACATAACATTTACCACTCAACAATCACTTAAACATAATCTAACCACAACACACTCCAGAGTGCCAGCTATGTACCCATCCTTATGAAATTGTTGACTACCACCTCTTTGAGTGCCCAGCACTTGATGATTTTATGAAAATGCTCCTTCCTCCGAGGCCAGATAAATGAGACACCTTATATCGAGCCAAACAGCAACATACAGATATCACTACATGGCATTGGGCCGAAGGGCTAAAGCCCAAACGTCGCTGGATCAATAACAACAACAGAGTCTGGTGTGCGGTACAGAACAGATAACCTGGAGTTCTGCTATGTACAACTACTTATCCTGATACATATTATTATTTCTTTAGAACCCCCAATCATTATAGCATTTTCATTCAGTATCCAGGACTCATTTCTAAGCAATAGTAAGCATTTGATTTAGCACTTCAAAACTCTTGTTCTTGTGATCAATGACAAGCATTTATTGAGCACGATATTCCTTAGTTTATATAATGCAGTTTAGGCGTTTCATATTTTGTTCTTAATCTCAGTGATACATTCTCCGTCTGATGTAATCTGATGCATTAAAAATTTTGCATATTGTTTAACTGTAGTTCATTTTATCATAATTCAACAACTAGCACGTGTTCACATCGGAACAATTACGAGAGAAGAATTAAATCCAACATCTTAAATTTTCAGCATCTGCAGCACATTTAGAAGACTGAGACGTTGTAGATGAAGTGTAATTTCTTCTCCTTCTTCTTCTTTTTTTTCCCCCTTCTTCTTCTTGATACACTCATAGACGTCAACTTGAGTATGTTAAAAAAAAAACAGTGGTCAGCTTGGAGCTATTTCTATCTCTATATAGCTTTTCCAGCAGTGGTTCTGGTGACGGCCGTATGTGCTTTCCCTGTTCCTAATATGTGGGAGTGTCTAAGAGGTGTGGCGTCCGCCTCGAGTTTTAGAGGTACCGGGTTCGATTCCCAGTTGAGGTAATATGATTTATGAAATTTTTATTTCAGAACCAGTGGTCCTAATGATGTCATACTCCCCCCTGGTCTCCTGGGTAGTGAGATCGTATGCTAAGCCTTCTTGGATAAGGGCGAAAAATAGGAGGTCCCATGTGCAAGTTGCGCACGTTAAAAATCCCATTGCAGTTGGAAATCGTAAAGAGTAGGTCATAAGGCCACTGCCCTGGCAAAATTTAAAAACTAGAAACCTACCCACAACAAAAATATTTATAGAATGTGTGATTCCTATTTACACACACTGGGATGCTCGCCAGCGCTATGGAGTTCATACACTGTGCTGAGATCCTCTTTGTGTGATCTAAGGTAGGAGATCGGAGCATTGATGTAGTCCGTGTGCAATGAAGATAGTCATTAAAACCAAACCAAACCAAACCTAATATGTCGGGCATTTTTAAAGCAGATGTTAAGCGGTCATTTTATCGGTGCAGCAGTTAAACTCATCGGTTGTTCCTATCTTTAGCGTGTTGAATAGATGATATCCCAGTCTGTTGTGGCCCGTGCGGAGTCTGAAGATAATCACTTGTTTTCTTCTTGTGAGCTGATAATATGCATCATTTTGTGTGTGGCATGGATGCTCTGCTTCCCATTGGTTCCCATGTATGCTTCTGATAAAACATTTTGCTTCTTCTAAAGTTAGACTTATCTCAAGTTGAGGTAGCTTTCAACCTTCCTTTGCCATTCTGTCAGCCTCTTCATTGCCAGAGATGTTGCATTGAAATGGGATGCACTATATTACAACTCTTTTGAAATGCTGACACATTTTGTGGAGTATTACTCTTAGGTCATCCAGGTCTAAATTATTCTGGCTCTTGAGTGTTGCAATTACTGACAAGGCATCTGTAAAGAAAGCAACTTGTCTCTCGGTGCTTTCCTCTGTCATTGGGACTTTTGCTGCAGTTTTCAATGCCTCTTCTCTCTGTTGCAATCTTTCTTTTAGCAACTTTTTTTTTTTTTGACTATCATTCTTTGTCTTGCCCTTATACGAGTTTTTTCAATCCAATTTTTCGAAGTCAAACGACGATTAAAGGTAATGCACCAGTAATTCGGATTTTTATCCTGTCGCAAATTCTTCACATTTAGCACTAGCTTGGGGCTCTGTGGCTTATTTGAGAGGGAAAACATCGTGTGTGTTGTTTCCCTTCATTTATCTTCATTGGCCATGATCTGGCCCACTCTTCCAGTGATGTCAGGGCTTGCTGCATCCTAATGCTTGCCGTTGTGATATTCTCTTCAGAGATCGTCAGGGCTAAGTCATCTGCATACGCGGCATTATGTGTTGGTCTTGAAATATTGTCTGTTATGTCATTTATATATGCAAGGAACAGTGACGGCAACAGGATTCCCCCTTGAGGGACACGCTGCTCAAATATAAACTTCCTGCTAGTACGTCCTTGTAGCTTTATTTTGGCGGTTCTATTTTCAAGGTAGTAGCCAATCCATTTGTACATTCTCCCACACACTACACTTCTTTGCAGCTTGACTTTCAGTCCCTCTTTCCATACTTTATCAAATGCTTTCTTCAAATCTACCCAAAACAAAAACGTATGCTTTTTCTCTTGGAAGGTATCTTCAATTACCTGAGCTATATAAGTGATCTGATCTTCAGTGAATCTGCGTTGTCCGAATCATGCCAGTTGTGGGGTTAGAAAGTGTTCTTCTTCCAGGTGCCACATCAATCTGGTATATACTCGAGAAGTTTTTTTCTCTTCCTTTTTGGACCTTAAAGAACGCACCCTCGACTTATTGATAACTCTCCTTTTTCTCTTCTTGATCGTAACTGTGTATTCTCCTCACGCAAGCCAGTGGTGAATATGATGGAGGCTCCAGGGGGAGCAAAGGTCAACTCAACCGACGCAGGGTTATGCCAAGATGGAGTGTGAGTGTGAAGTGTGAGTTAGGCGAATGGTGGACTGTTCGTGTGTTGACCCGTATAAGGCACTCATTCACTCATTACGTTATGTCACCAATGCAGACCACTGTAGTCGTTTCAATAGTTTAATTGGACGCACACACTTGACAGATTGGGTACAGATACAGGAACATGAGTCGACATAGACAGCATAATATTGATCAATGGACTACCGTCCTAAATTAGCATTCATGAAGAATAATCTTGCAATGGAACATCTGTAAACACCAAGATGTCCATAGTTTATAAATACAGTCAGTATACCTTACTGACCGAGCATGTCAATTAAGCAATACTGTTCAAACTTGACTCCTAAACAGGATCTCTTTCTAGCGACGATTCCTTTAGGTACATTACAGCAAATCTCTGTGAAAATAATGTTAATTTCTTTATAATAGTGATCTCTCAATCATCACCTGATAGTAAGGAAGTTTTCCCGTTCTCTGCTAATGATTTACAATAAGTAGAATTCCAAAATCAATCGAATTCCACAATGGCTGCTGGTTCCCGGTTGAGCATCACTCACTATACGGGTGTATAGCCAAATCTTCAATCGAAGCTTTGTTCATCAACAATAAATGATTCTACAAGGATCAGCATATTCTGTCCTCATAGTTGCTGCATATAAACATATTTAGGGCTGCTAGAGAATATGTCGTCCCGACATATTCATAGGTAAGTTCATGTAAACGTCTGCCCATCTTAAGCCTAGGAATGAACGAAGTCAGCAAAAGTACGTTTTTTTACCTGGACATAAGAAATACACTAGCAAGCACAAAAACGCTCTCCCGGCGTTATAGAATCACAACTGGGGAACTCATGGACTAAACGATCCTGGAAGAAACTATCTTCGTCCCCAGAATAACTTAAAGAGATCACAAACTCTTGGGCATCTCTCCGACATGACTTCCTGCCCTAGGCCTCGACAACCCAAGAACACCCTCACCTCTCTTCATCCGCCGAAAACACCTGACCCCCTTCAGTACAGTACAAGAACAAATAGTTCCACTTAAACATACTAAGATATCAAGATATAAGACATACTCGTCCTACATAGACAAGCACTACACATAGATTCGGACCATAGACATTCTGAAGCAAGAACAATCTATTCCTAACCAAACACAGAATAGATTCAAGTAAGTCTAAATTCCTCCGCCGAGTTCTATTTTTAAGAACACTACAAAGAGCGATAACTCACAGAATGACTACTTATTGCCCAATCTGAGTTTCGTCCCTCAAGACCAAAACATGCATTCAAAGATGAATATATCTTCATCAGACAATTAAAACATTTTACATGGTATGCGTAATCCGTGCGCCAAAAAATATGTGCGCAACAGATTACCACACCCCCCGGGAAAAAAAGGAAAATAATTTATTTTTTTTCATCTGAGAGCAACATACAATAGGCTCCCAACGCATAAATACTGCGCAGATGAGAAATATCTGGAATTATTTAAGCCAGATTAATGCAAAATCTCAATCCCTCAGAGAAAGCATTTCTCTTAAGCATAAGTGTTTCCAGGGAGGTGTCACCAACGCATACTACTATACAATGATACAATGCATATAACAATTTAAGTTTAGGCATTCCAAGTACATGATTGACAAAAAGAAAAATCATCAACGAGTAATGCTGACTATATATCAATGAACGTAGTGTCATTACGAATTACAATGTGTATCTATTTTGATATAGAAAAGAAAAATCTGTTGTCGAGTTGGAAGTGTTAAGACGTGCAGTACTCAACAGCTAAGTGGAATCATGTGGGCATCTAGACAGAATGTCTGCCATCACATTATCTGATCCACGGATAGCTCGTACCGAAAAATGAAAAGGTTGAAGAGCAATTGCATATCGAGTAGACCTCGAACTCTTCAAATTTTTACTCTGGATAGCTGTAAGAGCTTTCTGATCGGTTTCTACTATAAAATGTGCGCCTAGAAGGAATCTTTGTAATTTGAGAATTGACCATACCATAGCCAACAGTTCACGGTCTAAAACCGAATAATTCCTTTCTGCAGCATTAAGCTTTCCGGAAATATACATTACAGGATGCAGAGTTCCAGAGTAATCTTGCATTAGTGCCGCTCCAATCCCAGTGGATGAAGCGTCACTACGAAGAACAAATGTCTTATCTTTAGTAGGCAACACTAAAACAGGTGCAGTAGAAAACATAGTTTTAATCTTATCCAAAGAGGACTGACATTCTTGAGTCCAATGGACTATATTAGGAGACCCTTTCTTTAGCAAGGTAGAAAGAGGTGCCATGATTGAGGACAGATTCGGAATGAATCGTCCATAGAATTGTATAAGACCTAAGAGACTTCGCACTTGCTTTTTAGTCTTAGGAATAGAAATGTTAAGTATTTTACTTGTATTATGGTCCTCTGTTTTTAGGAAACCATGGCCGACCCGGTGACCTAAAAAAGAAATTTCACTAAAACCAATGCAGGCTTTAGATGGCTTCGCTGTCAGGTTATACTCGCGTAGAGTAGATAGCAATTCAACTAACCCTGAATAGTGATCTTCCCAAGTATCGCTGAAAAGACAGATGTCGTCTATGTACGCAATCACATCTGACCGATAGGATAGAATTCTACGCATCATGCGTACGAATGTAGCTGGTGCGTTCATAAGGCCGAAAGGCATAAAATTCCAATGAAAAAGGCCTCTAGGTGTAGAAAAAGCAGTAAAAGGTTTGGCGCGTTCAGATGGAGGAACTTGCCAATATCCTTTAGACAAATCTAGTTTAGTGAAAAAATACGATTTAGAAAGCTTAGTAAGTAGATCTTCTAGTAAAGGCATAGGTTCAGCATCAAACTTCGTGACTTGATTCAATTTGCGATAGTCAACGCAAAGACGTATGTTATTGTCTTTTTTACGGACAATAACCATCGGCGAGGAATACGCAGAAGTGGATGGTTCAATTATTTTTAAATCTATCATCTCATCCAACTCCTTTTCAACCTGTGCTTGAAAATGTATAGGAATAGGATAAGGTCTGACTCTAATAGGATTATGGTCAGTTAGAATAATGTCATGTTCAATGACGTGAGTTTGTCCAGGAATGTCAGTAAGGACATCCTGAAATGTTTGTAACATTGCCGAAACTTGTCGCTGTTCTCCTAGAGATAACTCGGGAGAAACAGTAACATTTTCCCATGATTCACTAGAATGAAGTGGAATCATCGGAAGAGGAAGATTAACATCTGAAAAACTTGTTTCCTCATCCTGTATTACAGACAGTGATGAGTAATGACCATGTTGGACAGGTGAATCGTCCGTTGCCTGGAAAATAGGCTGTAAATAATCCGGACGTTCATGGAATTCCGTAAGCATATTGATGTGGAAGGTTTTACGCTTCCCATCAATATCGACAATGTAGTCAACATCGGAAATTTTCGAGATTATATCGTACGGACCTTTCCAAGAAATAAGTAGTCTGTTTTCCCTACAAGGTAGCAAAACAAATGCTTTGTCACCAGGACAAAGTTGTCGTATGGTTCTTTACTTATTGGCAAATTGTCTTGCTTTCTCCTTAGCAAACTCAGAAGAAGAAGTTGCCAATTTGCATGCTTCGATAATCTTTTGTCTTAGCGCGATGACATATTCTTAAGAAGATTTTGTGTCATCGGTAATATTATCAGCGGTTATGAGATCATGAAGCAAAGACATAGGGCCACGCGGTCGCGCGCCAAAGACAAGTTCAAAGGGAGAAAATCCTGTATGTTCATTGGGGACCTCTCTGTAAGCGAAGAGGGCCGCGGGTAAAACCCTATCCCAATCTTGAGGATGATCCTCAGTTATCTTCCCTAGTAAGTTTTTGAGTGTTCTATTAAGGCGTTCTACCATCCCATTGGACATTGGGTGATAGATACTGGTCAAAGATCTCTCTATCTGGAGAGTAGACATTACTTGAGACATGGTATCCGATATTAGTTGGGTGCCATGATCTGATAATATTTTTCCGGGAAATCCCAGACGAGAAAATATAAGCCAAAGAGCATTTGCAATGTCAGCAGTAGTAATGCTCTTCAGAGGGATAGCCTCTGGCCAACGTGTGCACATGTCCACACACGTTAAGATAAACTGATGTCCTCTAGCAGATTTGATCTTAAATGGACCAATGATGTATATCGCCATTTTCTGAAATGGTCTAATAGGAATGTCTGCAGCCTGAATAGGTGCAGCATGGCGTGGTCCTTTGGATTTGACTTCTTGACATATTTTACAAGATCGACAATAGATCCGTATGTCCTTGTTCACAAAAGGCCAAAAGAAAGCCGCAAGAACTCTTGACTTTGTACGGGAAAAACCCATATGTCCAGCACACTGAGAGTCGTGTGCGTGTTGTAATATTTTAACTCTCAAATTCTTGGGTACAAGAATCTGAGAATAACTTGACTTGTTGGAGTCTTGCACCATACGTACAAGTACGCCATTCTTCATTGTAATCCAAGATTTACTCTTTGAATCTTTATTCGGATCACCTTTTGTTGCAAGAGTGAAGAATTTCTTTAGAGTCGGATCCTCTTCTTGCTGCTTTATAAATGAGTCACGCGAAATTACCAAGGGATCATCTTGGTTATGCACTTCATTATCTTCAATAGATGAAGTTTCGGGCATATTGAGAGCTTGAGCTCTAGTGACTACAGCATTAGCAGTTTGAATATTTTGTTTTTCCCAAACGGAAATTTGTTGTGGAGTGCATTCTTTGACTCCGTGAATACGACCGATGATAAGATCAGCGATCGGATTAGGCAGAAGACATGCGTGTACATCTCCTGTAAAGAAAGGAGTAGCGATCCTAATGATAGCAGTAGAGTATTTCTCTATGGTGCCGCCAAATGTTACACATTTGACTACTTTGCCTGTAGCATGAGAAGGATCTATGAGTGACTGCCTAACACCAATTGTGGTGCATCCAGAATAAAAAAGCAATGAAACTGGATTGTCATTTACTAAACCTTTGTGTAAGACAAGAGAACCTCTTCCATCATGCGCGATTGACGCGGGAAGAGCGGGAAGAGGATGGCCACAAATTAAAGTGGACACCGTAGTTGGTTCGGATAATGTTTTGCATTGGAGGCACTGAGATGCTCTCCCAAAATCGAAAGCGGCACATGCCATATTGTTAGAGTCATCATTATCTTTATTTTGTTTATAGGCATCATGGGACTCTTGCTGTGCAGAGTTTGCATGATAATGAGATTTTTGTTTTTTTATGTTGGGGTCTACCTCTGTTATTATTACCCCTGTAATTATCATTGTTTCCTCTATTGTAACCCCTATTTGGGTTTGAGTCATAATTCCCCTGGTTACTATTATCATATTCATTATAATGAGTATCTCTGTAATTATGATCTTGTTGTCTCCATGATGGAAAACTAGGATAGTTTCTATAATGACTTCCTTTGCGGAAGTTCCTATAATTATGACCACCCCTGAATCGAGGGCTGTCGGCTCGTCTCCAGATATTCGAAGAAGAACCCTGAAATGATTGCTTACCTTGGTTCTGATAATTGTTATGGTTACCCTTTTTATTAAACCTGTTTTGAGGTCCTTGGAATTTGTGTGAGTAATTAGGGTTGTATGGTGTTGCTGATGCAACTGGCATACCTTCCTTAACCTTAGTATTGCTAATAGCTACATCTGGGTGTGCAGTGACGCATTGTGTACAATATTCTTCCATTTCTTTCAGTGTTTTAGGTTTCCGCTCATGTAGGAATTCAAGGAATGGTTTACTAATGCTTGACATAATCTTGTCCCTGAGCAATAAATCCATAAGTGCTTCATAAGTCTTTTCTGTTTTGGACAGTTCAATCCAACGATTAAATGTAAGACGTGTCCTTGCAATGAATTCTGATAATTCTACCCCTGATTCAGGTACCATTCTTTTAAACAAAATACGATAACCTTCCTCAGATAACTGGTATTTCTTTATCAAGGCTGCCCAAATAACCTCATAATTATCCTTGTCAGTTTCTTCAACCAAACTTAAACTCGTCAGAGAATCACCTTTTAAATTCTCAGACAACTGATTAGCATATTGTGATTTCTCCACATTATGAGCTCGACAAGCACGTTCAAATCTATCAAGCCAGAATGTTATATAATCACTGGCAGAATTGAACGCTGGTACCTTGACCTTGTAAGTAAAGGGTTTACCACTAAATGACTGATTGACATTACTCATGTTTGTCACTTTCAACTTTTCTAACTCAAATGCTAAAAGTTCTTTTTCATGTTTGTTACGTGCAGTCTTTGATATCTTACAATATTATACATAGGTAATTTTTTAGTGCTTAAGGGAAAGTCATTATTGAGTTACTTCCCTTGAAAGTTGTGTCGGCTCTTTCGATCAAACTCCGCGGATAAATCCATTTTACTGCGATTTATTCGTTGTTTGGGTAATAATAGATTGTTCTTGCTTCAGAATATCTATGGCCTGAATTTATGTGTATTGTTTGTCTGAGTAGGACGAGTCTGTCTTATATCTGTATATCTTTACATATCTAAGTCGAACTATATGTTCTGTTGTCTCTAGAGAGGTCGAAGGCTATTCGGCGGATGTGTCGCTAGAGTGTGGTGTGATTTGGTTTCGTCCTGAGAGGGACTGTGTGTTTTCCATGACGGCCTGTCGCCGGGGAAAAAGTGATCTCAGTATTTGTGGGGAAGGTGATAGTTGTCTAAACCTATCGTGTATGCTTTACCCCAGTGTTTAGTCATATTGCCAAGGAATGGCAGTTTCATAATTCCTATACCAAGGTAATCAAAGACACTCTTATGAACTCTCGATCGAAGCCACCATTTTCGATAGTTACGATTCGAATGTCTAAGAGAATATATTTGACTCGATGAAAACGACTTCGATTCCTAGCAGCACTATATCCTGTAGATTGCAGTCAATTGTTCATGATCAAATCTACAGAGCAATGAAATGTTTTATGAATGACTAACTTTAGGACAGATTCATTATCTGTATGCAAACGTGAGTGACAGCTCACGAGTGAAGCCATCTTGGATCCAAACATGTAGTGACTTTCAAGAAGAGAAAAGGGGATGCCCGTATTATCGCTTGATCAGTCCAGAGATCACTGCTTCACATGAGAACCCATTGCTAGCGGTTCAATATTATTATATGGAAAAATATGTGCTGAACATTATGTTGAAGAATCGTCGCTAGACGAGATTAGGTTTAGAAGCCATCTGAAATATTGTTTATAAGCTGACGTGCTCAGTCAGTGAAGTCAGATGATTTATATGTATGGGCGATGCTGAGGGCTTGGCTACTGACAGTCCATTATAATATTAATCTACATGAGTGCCCATGTAACATAACATTGCAAGACCAGTTATCCACTGTACTATGATGTATTATGCCAACCTGTGATTTGTCACTATCTGTGCTGTCGAGTGTGTACGTCCAATTAAACTTTAGAAAAGGTACACAGTCGTTGGTGTCGATGACTTCCAGTCATACATGAGTGTGAGAAAAGAACATTTGTCAACAACACGAACCCTTATCATCATTCGCACATTGTACACTCAATCCATGTCTACACACCACTGCGTAGGTCAAGTTGACATTCCATACACTACAGTGGAGCAAACAACACCTTAGAGATCTTATCAACTGATGATGATGATGATGTCTGCTTCCATCCACTTATATCTATCTTTTGGTGGATATCATTAACGGGAATAAAAATCCAACGTTTATCCAAACTTTATCAATTGGTGGCCAGTGTGGCACATTAGAGAAATACTCTACTGCTATCATTAGGATTGCTACTCCTTTCTTTACAGGAGATGTACACGCATGTCTTCTTCCGAATCCGATCGCTGACCTCATCATCGGTCGCATTCATGGAGTCAAGGAATGCACTCCGCAACAAATTTCCACGTGGGAAAGGCAAAACATGCAGATTGCTAACGCTGTAGTCACTAGAGCTCAGGCTCTTAATATGCCTCAAACTTCATCTATTGAAGATAATGAAGTGCATAACCAAGATAATCCCTTGGTAATTTCTCGTGACTCGTTTATAAAACAGCAAGAAGATGATCCCACTCTGAAGAAATTCTTCATTCTTGCAACTAAAGGTGATCCGAATAAAGACACAAGTCGTAAATCGTGGATTACAAAGAAGAATGGCGTACTTGTACGTATGGTTCAAGACTCCATTACGTCAAGTCATTCTCAAATCCTGGTTCCCAAGAATTTGAGAGTTAAAATTTTGCAGCACGCTCACGACTCTCAGTGTGCTGGACACATGGGTTTTTCCCGTACTAAGTCAAGAGTCCTTGCGGCTTTCTTTTGGCCATTGGTAAACAAGGACATACGTATTTATTGTCGATCTTGTAAAGTATGTCAGGAAGTTAAATCCAAAGGTCCACGGCATGCTGCACCCATTCAGGCGGCGGACATTCCTATTCGGCCGTTTCAAAAAATGGCCATAGACATTATTGTTCCATTTAAGATCAAGTCTGCCAGAGGACATCAGTTTATCTTGACGTGTGTTGATATGTGCACACGTTGGCCAGAGGCTATTCCTCTGAAGACCATTACTACTGCTGATATTGCAGATGCTCTTTGGCTTATATTTTCTCGTCTGGGGTTCCCCGGAGAGATATTGTCAGACCATGGCACCCAACTAATATCAGATACCATGTCTCAAGTAATGTCTACTCTGCAGATAGATAGATTTTTAAGTAGTATCTACCATCCAATGTCTAATGGTATGGTCGAACGCCTTAATAGAACACTTAAAAACTTACTGGGGAAGATAACTGAGGATCATCCTCAAGACTGGGACAGAGTTTTACCTGCGGCCCTCTTCGCTTACAGAGAGGTACCCAATGAACATACGGGATTTTCTCCCTTTGAACTCGTCTTTGGCGCGCGTCCGCGTGGCCCTATGTCGTTGCTTCACGATCTCATAACATCTGACAATATTGACGATGACACAAAGTCATCCTACGAATATGTCATCGCGTTGAGACAAAAAATTATCGAAGCATGCAAATTAGCAACTTCTTCTTCTGAATTTGCGAAACAGAAGGCAAGGCAATTTGCCAATAAGAAGAGATGCTTACGACAACTTTGTCCTGGTGACAAAGCATTTGTATTACTACCTTGTAGGGAAAACAGATTACTTATTTCTTGGAAAGGTCCGTACGATATAATATCGAAAATTTCCGATGTCGACTATATTGTCGATATTGATGGGAAGCATAAAACCTTCCACATCAATATGCTTACTGAATTCCATGAACGTCCGGATTATTTGCAACCCATTTTTCAAGCAACGGACAATTCTCCAGTACAACATGGTCATTACTCATCACTGTCCGTGATACAGGATGAGGAAACAAGTTTTTCAGATGTAAATCTTCCTCTTCCAATGATCCCACTTCATTCCAGTGAATCATGGAAGAACGTTACTGTCTCTCCTGATTTGTCTCTAGGAGAACAGCGACAAGTTTCAACTATGTTGCAAACATTTCAGGATGTACTCACTGACATCCCTGGACAAACGAATGTCATTCAACATGACATTGTTCTAACTGACCATACTCCTATTAGGGTTAGACCTTATCCTATACCTATACATTTTCAAGCACAGGTCGAGAAAGAGTTGGATGAGATGATAGATTTGAAAATAATCGAACCATCCACCTCTGCATATTCTTCGCCGATGGTTATTGTGCGTAAAAAAGACAATAACATACGTCTTTGCGTTGACTATCGAAAATTGAATCAAGTAACTAAGTTCGATGCCGAACCTATGCCTTTACTGGAAGAGCTACTTACTCGACTCTCCAAATCTCATTTTTTCACTAAACTTGATTGGTCTAAAGGATATTGGCAAGTTCCTTTATCTGAACGCGCCAAACCTCTCACGGCTTTTTCAACACCTAGAGGTTTGTTCCAATGGAATTTTATGCCTTTCGGTCTTATGAACGCACCAGCTACGTTCGTACGCATGATGCGCCGAATCCTATCTTATCGGTCAGATGTCATTGCATATCTAGACGACATCTGTCTTTTCAGCGATACTTGGGAAGATAACTATTCAGGGTTAGATGAATTGCTGTCTACTTTGCGTGAGCACAACCTGACAGCGAAACCCTCTAAAGCCTATATTGGTTTTAGCGAAATTTCTTTCCTAGGCCACCGAGTTGGTCATGGTTTCCTAAAGACAGAGGACCATAATACTAGTAAGATACTTAACATCTCAATCCCTAAGACTAAAAAAAACAGGTGAGAAGTCTGTTAGGTCTTATTCAATTTTATGGCAGATTCATTCAGAATCTATCCTCTATCATGGCACCTCTCTCAACACTTCTAAAGAAAGGTTCGCCTAATGTGGTCCACTGGTCTCAGGAATGCCAATGCTCTCTGGATAAGATTAAAACACTGTTTTCAACACCACCTATTTTAGTGCTACCCACTAAAGATAAGACATTCGTTCTTCGTAGTGACGCTTCATCCACTGGGATTGGAGCGGCACTAATGCAAGAGTACTCTGGAACTCTGCATCCTGTAATGTATATTTCCAGAAAACTTAATGCGGCAGAAAGGAATTATTCAGTTTTAGACCGTGAGCTATTAGCTATGGTTTGGTCGATCCTCAAACTACAGAGATTCCTTCTAGGCGCACATTTCATAGTAGAAACCGACCAAAAAGCTCTTACTGCTATACAGAGTAAGAATTTGAAGAGCTCGAGGTCTACTCGATATGCAATTGCTCTTCAACCTTTTCATTTCTCTGTGCGAGCTATTCGTGGATCAGATAATGTGATGGCAGACATTCTGTCAAGATGCCCACATGATTCCACATAACTATTAGGGCTTAGACTTCTTGATATGTCTAATTCTATAGTAGTTCCTTTTCTATATCATGATAGATACACATTTGTAATTTAATAATATAATGATTGTATCACTACATAGCGGTTCATTGATGTTTATTCACCGCTGTGCTTTGATGATTTTTTCTTCATAAATCATAAATTTAAGATATCTAATACGAAATGATGATATGAATTTTTTAGGCATTGTGTAATTGCCAAAATTGTATTATACTTTGATGACACCTTCCTGGAAAAATATACTTGTAGAGAAATAATTTCTCTCAGTTTATGAGACACATTCTCACCAGTCGCTCCATAAGTCGACTTAGCCTCATATTAGGCGTTATAGGTATTCCTGATATTTTCATCTGCGCATTATTCATGCGTTGTGAGCCTATTGTACGTTGCTCCTAGATGTATTTCAAAAAGAAAAAAAAAAATGTTCCATTTTTTTTTTCCCGGGAGGTGTGGTAAGACTGTTACGTGCAGTCTTTGATATCTTACAATATTATACATAGGTAATTTTTTAGTGCTTAAGGGAAAGTCATTATTGAGTTACTTCCCTTGAAAGTTGTGTCGGCTCTTTCGATCAAACTCCGCGGATAAATCCATTTTACTGCGATTTATTCGTTGTTTGGGTAATAATAGATTGTTCTTGCTTCAGAATATCTATGGCCTGAATTTATGTGTATTGTTTGTCTGAGTAGGACGAGTCTGTCTTATATCTGTATATCTTTACATATCTAAGTCGAACTATATGTTCTGTTGTCTCTAGAGAGGTCGAAGGCTATTCGGCGGATGTGTCGCTAGAGTGTGGTGTGATTTGGTTTCGTCCTGAGAGGGACTGTGTGTTTTCCATGTCGGCCTGTCGCCGGGGAAAAAGTGATCTCAGTATTTGTGGGGAAGGTGATAGTTGTATAAACCTATCGTGTATGCTTTACCCCAGTGTTTAGTCATATTGCCAAGGAATGGCAGTTTCATAATTCCTATACCAAGGTAATCAAAGACACTCTTATGAACTCTCGATCGAAGCCACCATTTTCGATAGTTACGATTCGAATGTCTAAGAGAATATATTTGACTCGATGAAAACGACTTCGATTCCTAGCAGCACTATATCCTGTAGATTGCAGTCAATTGTTCATGATCAAATCTACAGAGCAATGAAATGTTTTATGAATGACTAACTTTAGGACAGATTCATTATCTGTATGCAAACGTGAGTGACAGCTCACGAGTGAAGCCATCTTGGATCCAAACATGTAGTGACTTTCAAGAAGAGAAAAGGGGATGCCCGTATTATCGCTTGATCAGTCCAGAGATCACTGCTACACATGAGAACCCATTGCTAGCGGTTCAATATTATTATATGGAAAAATATGTGCTGAACATTATGTTGAAGAATCGTCGCTAGACGAGATTAGGTTTAGAAGCCATCTGAAATATTGTTTATAAGCTGACGTGCTCAGTCAGTGAAGTCAGATGATTTATATGTATGGGCGATGCTGAGGGCTTGGCTACTGACAGTCCATTATAATATTAATCTACATGAGTGCCCATGTAACATAACATTGCAAGACCAGTTATCCACTGTACTATGATGTATTATGCCAACCTGTGATTTGTCACTATCTGTGCTGTCGAGTGTGTACGTCCAATTAAACTTTAGAAAAGGTACACAGTCGTTGGTGTCGATGACTTCCAGTCATACATGAGTGTGAGAAAAGAACATTTGTCAACAACACGAACCCTTATCATCATTCGCACATTGTACACTCAATCCATGTCTACACACCACTGCGTAGGTCAAGTTGACATTCCATACACTACAGTGGAGCAAACAACACCTTAGAGATCTTATCAACTGATGATGATGATGATGTCTGCTTCCATCCACTTATATCTATCTTTTGGTGGATATCATTAACGGGAATAAAAATCCAACGTTTATCCAAACTTTATCAATGTTCATGTTCTCTTATTGCTCTTTTCTCCTCAGCTTCAGCTTCTTTGTCTAATCTCTTTTGTTCAGCTTCTCTGTCTAATCTTCTCTGCTCAGCATCAGCTTCTTTGTTTTGTTTTTCCAATTCCATTTGGAATCTTCTTTCCTCAACCTGCATCTGCAATTTCTTTTGTTCAAATTCTATTTCCATTTTTCTATCCTCGCTTTTTTGTTTCATTTCCTCACTTTTTTGTTTTATTTCCTCAGCTTTAAGTGCTTTATCATATTGACTGGTAGCATACTCCTCCAACTTATCTCCAGTCTTGCCTAGAGATCTCCCTAACTCAATAAAGTGTTCCAATGTAGACATGATGTCTAATACTGATAGCAATCAGTTGACACAAAAATGTAATCTATATTCCAAAGTAATGTAAACACAAGCTCCTAATAATTTGATCAATCAGCTCCTTATCCCAAACTATGTGGGGAAACAAGCCTTTAGTAAGGTCTTGTATAATCAACTGTGTACCAACCAATTACTAAAAATCATCAGTTGACTTTTTCTTATAAATTAATATGATCAAATATATTTTAAATAGTGTATGTCGATCAAGAACACAACAAAACAATTATACAAGAGAACAGGAAACATTTGCAGAAATCAAATAAATCAAATAGGAAAAATCAAAGAAAAATGATCACAGAATCTGTGATGATATCTGCAATAGAATGAACAAGACAAATAACGCCACAGTGTATAAACATAAATTGTGTATAAAACTGAAAGATACGAAAGGATAGACCTACAAATACAAACAAATCAAACAAACTAAGGAACACAAAATTATTAACAAAAACAACGAAGAACAGAACACCTCATCACAACTAACCAAAAATAGCACCAGATGTTGTCAGCAAATTTCCAATCAAGAAAATTGCTCCCTATAGAACGCTAATATAAGACCTATGTTACTTGGGAAATCTTATATTAGACACACGAATAATATGCAAACATTAAACATAAATATATATATACAAATAACATGTAAACATCAATAGCACAAATGCATACATTAATTAATTAAATGTGTTGTGGTTGGAATGTGTTGTAAAGTATGCTCAGTATAAATGGTACAGCTTTTTAATTCAACTAACTGCCATTTTTAATCAATTTCAATCTTTGATTTATTTCATTACACTGTTCTTAAATATTAAAGTTCAACACAATAGCAGAACATAAGAAGGTCCATCGATGAAAATAGGCTTCTAAGTTCAATACTTCTGCTAACACAGTTAACTTGCTTGTAAATGTTCTGTGTAATGCTGTGATGTTCACTTGTAAACAACTTGCCGTGCTACGCTGTCTGTTATATGAAATAATGCCTGTACCGAGCAAAATGTCAACAGCGGTGACCTAGATACCGTTGCACTTGTCATAACAGGTCAAGCTGACATCGACTGGATAGTTGTCCTATTGGTGTTGATGTGTGTCACATTCGGCCAAAATAAATGTTCTTGAAACACTAGGTGACTTCCACTTTGTAGACTGCGAAAGCTGGACCCAGGAAACTGGCCTACCACGTTGATAAACTCTCTTTTTTCTCTTCTTGATCGTAACTGTGTATTCTCCTCACGCAAACCAGTGGTGAATATGATGGAGGCTCCAGGGGGAGCAAAGGTCAACTCAACCGACGCAGGGTTATGCCAAGATGGAGTGTGAGTGTGAAGTGTGAGTTAGGCGAATGGTGGACTGTTCGTGTGTTGACCCGTATAAGGCACTCATTCACTCATTACGTTATGTCACCAATGCAGACCATTGTAGTCGTTTCAATAGTTGAATTGGACGCACACACTTGACAGATTGGGTACAGATACAGGAACATGAGTCGACATAGACAGCATAATATTGATCAATGGACTACCGTCCTAAATTAGCATTCATGAAGAATAATCTTGCAATGGAACATCTGTAAACACCAAGATGTCCATAGTTTATAAATACAGTCAGTATATCTTACTGACCGAGCATGTCAATTAAGCAATACTGTTCAAACTTGACTCCTAAACAGGATCTCTTTCTAGCGACGATTCCTTTAGGTGCATTATAGCAAATCTCTGTGAAGATAATGTTAATTTCTTTATAATAGTGATCTCTCAATCATCACCTGATAGTAAGGAAGTTTTCCCGTTCTCTGCTAATGATTTACAATAAGTAGAATTCCAAAATCAATCGAATTCCACAATGGCTGCTGGTTCCCGGTTGAGCATCACTCACTATACGGGTGTATAGCCAAATCTTCAATCGAAGCTTTGTTCATCAACAATAAATGATTCTACAAGGATCAGCATATTCTGTCCTCATAGTTGCTGCATATAAACATATTTAGGGCTGCTAGAGAATATGTCGTCCCGACATATTCATAGGTAAGTTCATGTAAACGTCTGCCCATCTTAAGCCTAGGAATGAACGAAGTCAGCAAAAGTACGTTTTTTTACCTGGAGATAAGAAATACACTAGCAAGCACAAAAACGCTCTCCCGGCGTTATAGAATCACAACTGGGGAACTCATGGACTAAACGATCCTGGAAGAAACTATCTTCGTCCCCAGAATAACTTAAAGAGATCACAAACTCTTGGGCATCTCTCCGACATGACTTCCTGCCCTAGGCCTCGACAACCCAAGAACACCCTCACCTCTCTTCATCCGCCGAAAACACCTGACCCCCCTTCAGTACAGTACAAGAACAAATAGTTCCACTTAAACATACTAAGATATCAAGATATAAGACATACTCGTCCTACATAGACAAGCACTACACATAGATTCGGACCATAGACATTCTGAAGCAAGAACAATCTATTCCTAACCAAACACAGAATAGATTCAAGTAAGTCTAAATTCCTCCGCCGAGTTCTATTTTTAAGAACGCTACAAAGAGCGATAACTCACAGAATGACTACTTATTGCCCAATCTGAGTTTCGTCCCTCAAGACCAAAACATGCATTCAAAGATGAATATATCTTCATCAGACAATTAAAACATTTTACATGGTATGCGTAATACGTGCGCCAAAAAATATGTGCGCAACACTTATATTCGAGTCAAAAAATATTTATGAAACCGGTCAATGTTGCCCCTCAGGTCCCCGCCCGCGCCCTACCCTTACCGCCTCAAACTGGTATCCTTCATGAAATTGCTGCTTCATTAAATATTTTTATCAAAATATCATATGTAATTCACGTTTGAACTCCTATTAAATCAGACATATCAACTGGAGTACGCCTTGTTAACCAGCCTCCTTTGTTTGATCTATCTGGAATACGATTAGTTCTTTTACTAGATTAACTTTCCACAGTGTCACTGTCAGTCTAAAGCGTGCCCCTATTCAATATTCGCATATGATTCGGCCGCTCGGTTAGCATCCTGATTAAATAATAAGTCACTTCGCATATCCCAAAGTAAATACTCGACCGCCCGAAAAGAGAGAAATAATAATATTGATCGTCCCTAAAAAAATTATGAAAAACCAAAGCATTTTAATGTAGGTTTATGGAAATTCTATTTATAGCTCAGGTCGCTCTAGAAACCGAGATCTCGTTGCTACTTAGCATTTTTATCAAATGACAAGTCATTTCTCAGCTACCAAAACAAAAATGCGACCGCCTGGAAAGCCTTGGCTTTAATAAAAATGACACGAAAAATTATAATATGGATCGCCTCTAAAAAATTCAGAAAAACGGAAGCATTTTAATTTAACAGAAGTCTATGTATAACAGTATTGTCACAAAAGGGTCTTGTGTTATTGTAATCTAAAGTTATCCTGGACCAAAAGATGTATCAGATGATACCAGGATAGTGCCAGATAAGAGACTGGTTTTACCAGAAATACCCCCTTTTCTGAAAAGAATAAGGGTGTAATGACATCAAAGGTAGAATCCAGCTGTATAAACCTCCAGGTGTGATGAGAGTGGTTGTCATGAAAGTCTATTTGCTCCCTTTCACGATTCTCCCCTGATATTATGTGTTATTATTTTTTTCTATTATGGGTAATTATGCTAGGGGTACTAATTATGGTCTATCTATATAGAATATTTATCAACAAAACTTAGAACTCAATTTAAATAATTTCAGCAAGTCTGATGGTACATATTTACAATTTATTTAGTCTATACCGTTTCTCTTTTCGGTTAGGTAACTTATAATGAATCAAATGTATTTACATAATGAAATAAATAAGCATGGAATCTCAATTATCAAAATGGATCAATATGATAAATTTTCACCTTTTGATTAACCATTATCTAATACATATATGTTTTGTCACTATTACTGGACTGTGAAGTAGTAATTATCATATTTATGTCCACATGGATTCATCACACACTGTATTTGTATCTTTTTATTATCTATATTAGAGGTAGAGTCTGAATAGGCTGACCAATGGCTTGGTTTTGCCACTTATCTTCTATGTAGAAATCAATCACACTCCCACCATGGACTAACACGTCTGTGAATTGCCAGGCAGGGGACGCTGGGTATCTGGCTCCAATGACTTTAAGAGCACTTGCACCTCAGAGTTCAACAGAGATAGATGATTCATGCACTTCTGGTATTTTGCAGGATAAAACCCTCAGGCAATACACACAAGCTGTAACATGCTGTTAATGGGCATCTAGGTCTGCCAGGCAGATGCGGTGGCAAAGTTATATGACTTTTACACTTTTACCGCTCTCTTCTGTTCAGCTGTATTTTTAAATTTTGTGGCCTCAATTTAGCCAAGGGCAAGGTCTTATAAACTAGCACATCCGCCGTATCGGATGGCATGGGGCATAAAGGGTGTTAAAAATAAATCTCAAAATGAGGCATAATTTTGCCTTCTGTTCAATTAGCAAAATTTTTAATATTCATTATCTTTCTTATTTATGGGGCGATTTTGGTCATTTAAAGCTTGAATTATTCTATGAATTATTCTGTATTGATCTATCTACTTATTGGTTAGTTTGCAAAGTGCATTTTAATATATGCATGCTTTTACTGCCTAACTTGGGACTAACCTGATGTAACGAAGCCCTGTCCCTCGAAATTTCTATCTTACTAAAATTAAATGGCATTGTACCATCGGTTACACAAAATGGGCCTCCATGTTCAGGCCTTAATAATAGCTTTCCGGGCGAACGAATGATCGAACTTTATATTCAAAGGGTTGAATGTGGCGTTCGTTAGGCACACAGGCACGTCTGACATTCTGCCCTTCCTTTCTCTCTTCTTTTATACTGAATTCATTTATTCTCATTTGCATTTTACATATTAATGGGGTGATTTCAACCGTTATGCAATTGGAGCCCTTGATTTCTGTAGTAAAGTACTCTGTGTGACACCCCGCTCAAATTTCCCCGATTCAAAAATCTAGTAACGTAAATTTACAACCTATAACCCACTACTCTTCTTCTTCTTTGATCCTTAGCCGCCGACCGTCAAAGCAGTCAGTGGTCATCACGACTAGTGGCGATTTGTAGGGCAACAACAAATTGATTCCACTTTGCTCGGTCGGTGGCCATCCTTCGTACAGTGCCCCAACTCTGGTTCGTTCTTTGCATCTCAGCCTCCACAGTCCTCCGCCAGGTTGTTTTTGGTCGGCCTCTCTTTCGTTTTCCTTCAGGGGTCCAAAGCATAGCTGTTCTTGTGATAGCATCGGGGTCTCTTCTGAGGACATGACCAACCCAGCTCCAGCGTCTGCCAGCTATGATGGTGTGCATGTCCTCTTGCTTGCTACGAGTATGCAGATCTTCATTAGTGATGGTATTTAGCCAAAAGATTCGGTGAATTTTTCTTAGGCATGTTGTGTGAAAAGAGGAACATTTCGACATTTCCTTCTCTGTAACTCTCCAGCATTCCGCACCATAGAGAAGCACAGAAAGCACACAGCTCTGATATAATCTTAATTTTGTGCTTGTGCTGTATTGGGAGGACTTCCAGATGTTGTTTAGGCTAAAGAAGGCTGTTCTTGCCTTATGTTGATGTCTTTGCCTGCCCCGCCGTCTGGTGTTACTATGCTTCCTAGGTATGTGAAGGTATCTGTCTGTACCAATTGCTGATTCCTTACTGATATGGGCTCAGGGTTGCTCACATTGAGCGTCATGACCTCAGACTTCTTTAAATTGATATTCAAGCCAACCTGCTGGCTAAACTTATTAAGTCTATCCGTTTATTCCTGGATGTGTTGACGTGAATGTGCTAGTAGTGCAATGTCATCTGCATATTCCAGATCTTCCAATGTAGAAAATGTTGTTCATCTTATTCCTCTTGGACTGCCCTCTGTTGTCTGGCGCATCACCCAGTCTATGACTGTTAAAAATAGAGTGGTTGATAAGGGGCATCCCTGTCGTACTCCTGTCTTCACCTCAAAGGTTAGGTTGCTCTGCCCAACACTACACGTAAAGTTGGCGAAGAGGCTTTTTATGATTGACACTATGCAGCTTTGAATTCCATAAGCCCTCAGTATTTTCCATAAACTGTCCCTATGTATGCTGTCAAAAGCCTTTTCAAAATCAACAAAATTAATGTAAAGCTGTATTTGCCATTCTGAGCACTGCTCTATAATGTTCCTGAGAGTGAATATATGATCTACACATCTCCTGTTTTCCCTAAATCCTGCTTGTTCTTTCCTCAGTTTGTGGTCTACTGCCTTTGAAATTCTCTGTATAATTATCCTGCCTAGTATTTTGCTGGGAACTGAGAGAAGAGTGATTCCTCTCCAATTATTGCAGTCTGCAAGATCTCCCTTCTTGGGCAATTTGACAATTATTCCTTTGTTCCACTCTGATGGTGTTGTCCCCGTTTTCCAAACTTGTGCAAATAGTGGTTCTAATAGTTCTGCTGCTAGCTCAGGGTCTGTCTTAAATAGCTCTGCATTTAAGTTATCATGGCCCGGAGCTTTACCGTTCTTTAACCCTTTGATTGCTGTGATGATTTCTTCTTTGCGTGGAATGTCTGTATTCACATCTAGATCGTTTTCAGCTTCAGGAACATTCAATTGTGTCTCTAGTGGTTTCTTGTTCAGAGTTTCCCTGAAGTGCTCTGCCCATCTTGTTTCCTGTCCCTCTGCTGTAGTGATGAGATTACCTTGCTTATCTCTTACTAATGAAATATTGTTTGAACCCACTACTACTATGTTTGAAATTTGTCAAGGGCAGGGTCAAACCTACCGCAAAAAATTGGACAAAATAATTTGAATTTTCTACTACCCCGTTACAAATCTATAAATAATTTCCATGTTTGACCTTGTCTGAAGGCCACGGCAAATCAACCGCTAGAAAATTAACTAACGTACTCTTAAAATCTATTAATAACTACAGCATTTGAAATTGTCTCAAGGCCATCGTCAAAAAAAACCGCCAACATTTAAATAAAGATTTAAATTTTCTAACACCAAGCGTAAAAGTCCCACCCCCAAACACACACACGCTCTACCCTTTCCAAATATTTATGAACGAACGCCGTAAAGTTTGGCAACTAACCAAATCGTTACCTCGTTTTATAGGGGAGAGGGGAGGTTGTTTAAAATGGAAAGCAAGCCAAATCGGTGTGTTTGGAAAAACTTAGATAATGTATTTCTTTACAAATAAAGAGAGTTTTAATAAAAGGGATGTCTTGAATTATAGCGTTAATATTGTTAAATATAATACCATAAGAATTTCCCTTATAATAAATTATCTGGCTTTAGAAACATTTATTTTACTAATATTTTGGTTCAGTGAAAGGAGCAAATAATTACTTAAAAATTACCCACATGAAAACGGGGACAAATAATTAAAAGAAACCTATATAGAAAGATAGAGGACAGTTGTCTGTTTAATAATCACTTTCAATATTATAAATCGACCCATTAATAACAAGGATATTGTATAAATAAAATTGAGACAGATGAACAAACACACTTCTGAACTGCTCAATTTGATAGCCTTCTGAAAAGTTAAATTTTCTTAACGCGTTTCTGATTGGTTAATTAAAGTTTAGGATGGGGCGATAAAATTAACAATCTGCCGGCATATTGCGCCATTTGAGAAAAACTAAAACACAGACACATTGAGAGCAGATGCAAAGCATTGATGTTGAATGCCTTTGCCGTCTGGACGATAGCGGTCTGAACTTAAACCATTAACCGCTAGTCAATCTTGTGATTGTGTGATTTATTCTTTACTTGCGGTAAGATAAATATGTTTATTGATATTTCATTAGCATGTACAGGCCACACAGATAGTGCGCCATAATTTTGTGTTGCTCGACATTGCCTATTGGAAGAGATTACGACACCCTAAATGGGAAATGCCTAAGCAGATTTATTTGGAAAGTGAAATAAAATGTGTAAAAATGTTTGAATATTGCCATAACAATCTTACGACTGTAAGTCCAGAAGTTACTAGCAGTTTTCTGCATTGCATTAGTGTTCAAATAACACATGAAAACCTACGTAGGATGTTTGCACAAAATATTTAACAGGTCACAAGAAGAACATTGTATACCCCATCTGATTCTATGGAAGAAAATCAATGCTAAAGGGGTCAGTGGCGTTGCTGCAATATGCGAACAGTATGAAAACACTGGAAGAAAAATGATCAAACAAAAACAGGGTTTGGTGCAATTGGTTGGCACGCGTAGCTGACCCTCCTTTTGAATGTATTATTGATAAAATTGTGGAATGATATTATAGATATGATATAAAGAGGGGAACATAACCTTCTTATTTCAGGGTTGAACTGCCAAATTGAAAAGTGACATAACCCCTGGAAATTCAGAACCTGTGGGCACAGCGAGAGCTTCTTATATAACTGCAAGCTTCCTGCCACATCAGCATCCAGGGAAACTCTGAAATACTTGTTGTTCTTGAAGATTCTCAAGCCATTACCACAGACAGGCTTTTAAGATAAGTCCATTAAAATTGGCACTTGAGGACTCATCCTTATCATTCCACCCAAATACAAGAAATTAATAGAGGGCATGATGAAACACACAAACCCTCAAAACATTGACATAATTCTTACCCAGTGTTAACATATTCCAGTAGGGAGTACAAACCTATTGATATTTTAGACTTATCATTTTCTGGACAGGATGTCCACCCTTTTTATTTAAAACCTGTAAATAAAGACACATTTCTTTGAGTTGAAAATTCCTGTTCCAGAAAATTGAGGTTCAGGAATATTAAAAATTGTAATATAATTATATAACTTCACACACAGTCTTACTTAATTCAATTATATTGAGTTACAGTTGTGTTTGTTTTATTGACACATCACTATACCTACATTACCCTAGACACGTAGCCATATAACATACCCAGAAAATATTTCCCAGAGTGAGATCTCAGAGAGGTAGCGGATAGGTACCCTGAGAATACAACATCATCAACAATTAGACTCAGGGACTTACACAGCTTGACCTCACTCTGTTTACACTTAGTTGAGTAACACCAATAACCTCTCATATTACCACATAATGGGGGCTCGTCCGGGATTAGTATATTACGACCATAGACCCAGGGTATCCCCATTGTCATAAAAATTATTAAAATTAATCAGTTGTGGAAATTGGATGATTTGTCAGTGCCTATAGTTAACTACTTTAGTCATATTTGGTAATTTATATTATAAGATTCATAAATTTTGTATAAAAGAAAAGATGGCAGACTTTGCCAAGTTCAGATCTGCTGCTGTGCAGATGGCAAAAGAAATGGGTATGGAGGGGCAAGTTCTGATTCAGTATGTAACCTCAGAATGTGACAAATTTATTGAGAGGGGAGATAGGAGATTAGCAGAAGATAAAAGATTACAATTAGAAGCTGATAGGGAGGCTAAGAAATTGGAGGCTGATAGGGAGGCTGAAATCAAAAGGTTCCAGTTAGAGGAAAAGAAATTGGAGGCTGAAGAAAAAAGACTGCAAAGAGAACATGAAGTAAAATTAATAGCCATAAACTTCCATTTAGATCCTTTTGTGGAGAAAGAGGATGGCATTGAGTCATTTGAAAGATTAGCTACAAATTATGGGTTAGAAGGGGAGAAACAGTTTTTTAAAGGGCTTAGGGGAACTCTTATGATTCAAATTAGAAGATTATGAGGAGGTATGAATGGGGAATTTTACAGGAAAAGATTTAGAATTGCTAAGCTACTGTCTGGGGAGACCTACCACCAATTCTCTGCCAGATTGAAAACCTATTTGGAGAAATGGTATGCTCTGGGGAAAACCCAAGATTTGAAGGAAATGATTATGATAGAGCAACTGAGAGAGTCCATGGCTCCAGACCTGAGAAAATTTCTCATGGAACAAGGTGCAGAGAGGTTGGGTGAGGTTCTCAATGTTGCTGAGAGATATCAAGCAGCCCAGTCAGAAGTAGCTGGAGCAAAAAGGAAACAAGTAGAAAGTAATAAAGCCCCACAGAACCAGAATAAATTTGAAAGTAGAGATCAAGGTAATAGATTTAAACCCAAATATGACAGGCCAAGATTTGACCCTAGAGACAGAAACCCGGAAGTAAATGAAAGGAAACCCTACAGACCAGAAGGAAAATGGTGTAAGTATTGTAGGTTAAATAACCATAATACAAAAGACTGTAGGAAGAAAAATAACCCTCCGTTCCACGTTGCATGCCTTAAAACCGGAACTAAGGAACATAAGGAAAAGCCTACTGGACAGCAGGAACCTTATCATTCCCCTGTATGTGAAGACGTAGTATGCAATGGGGCCACTATTAACTCTTTAAGTCCCAATCGACTTTATATATCCTCAGGGGTTAGACGCGCTTGGCCCAATCGACTTTATAAAGCGTTTAGTATATGTGCCTCTGTTTGAGACTGTTTCTAATTATAACTACCCACAAACCACCCAAAACGTCATTTCCGACTGCAAGTACATTCTTTTAAATACCGCACGTGTTTAAGAGTGAACGTGTTTCTGTTTTGAGATATTTATTTAAAAACGCACTGGGGTGGCCATTTTTGCTTGGGCCAAACCCACTTTTTTGCTTGGGACTGAAAGAGTTAAGTGCCTTTATGATACTGGATTGGATTTTGACTCAGTCGTGAGTTCTCACCTGGTGCACCCAGATTAATATACCACAGAAACAGTGGAGATACAAGGGGCAACCAAGGAAGTAGCAACCATGACACTTTCCATGTAAAAACTCGCTATGTGGAAGGAGTGATTAGAGCAGCAGTGATAAACGAACCAATCTACACTCTGATATTTGGGTGTAGATATGTGTTTTTGGGAAATCCCAAAAGACCAGTGATTATGACAGCAGTACAGACCAGGTCACAGTCAAGGAAGGAGGAAGATAACCCAATAAATACTCATCCAGAGGAGATGAGGAAGGCACAGGCTGAGGATAGGTCACTAAAGCCGTGTTTCAGGAAACTCCCTAAAAGCCATACCCCTCCAAACAAAGGAGATTTTTATATGAAGAACAAGTTAATGTATAGGAAGGCTGGAACTGGTTCTAATGGTCATGGACAGCTGGTACTTCCAACTTCATACAGGGAAAAGGTGATGGAGTTAGGACATGCTATCCCCTTCAGTGGTCATATGGGGATCAGCGCCACAGGACAGCGTATAGCTTGTCATTACTTCTGGCCAGGGATAGCAGAAGATATAAAAAGATATGTCAAATCCTGCCCAGAATGCCAAAGGGTAGCTCCAAAACATTGGACTGCACCTGCAACTTTAGGGGATATTCCAATCATGGGAACCCTTTTTTTGCAAATTAAGGGAACGGGCAGGTGGAAAGGTTCAACGGGACACTTATTTCTATCCTGCGAAAGCTGGCCCATGAAAAAACCTGACACATGGGACCAATACTTACCCGCGGCCTTGTTTGCTTATCGGGAAGTCCCACATAATTCAACAGGAATGGCACCGGCAACATTGTTATCCGGCCGGCTAATTAAAGGTCCATTGGAAGCCTTATTGAGGACGTGGACAGATGAGAAGGCAGAACAGACTGTAACCTCATCATATCAGTATGTGAACGAGCTGACCACTCGCTTAAAAACTGGCTGGAAATTGACAAATGATAACCTAAGACAAGCCAGGAAGAAACATGCTGCATATTATAATAGGAAAGCGAAGGATAGGGAGCTTGCTGTGGGGAAGAAGGTGTTTCTTCTATTACCCGGCAGCAGCAACAAACTTCAGATTGGATGGCAAGGTCCATACACAGTTTTAGAAAAGGTATCTAGAACTAACTGCAAGATAGACAAGAAAGGAAAGGAAAAAGTCTATCACGTGAACCTTCTTAAGAAATATCATGATAGAGGAAACCTGGAAGGGGCACATTTAATGACCTTGGCCATAGCCACTGAGATGAAGAATGAACCTCTCACCTCTTACGAATACCCCCTTAAACCCTGTGAAACTCATGCACAGGCAAAGATCAGTAATCATCCGGCAAAAGGGCAGAGGGAGAAGATTCATAAGGTTCTGGAAAATCAAACAGACGTGTTAACGGACAGACCGGGGCACACTAACTTGTTGGAATATGATATGAAATTATTAGACCCAACACCCATCTGTATGAGTGTGGTGGATTTGGTGTTATAGATGTTATTATTTAATATTATTTGTCTACCAAGAGAGGTCAGCTGTGTAGGCCCCTGAGTTTAGTAGTTGATGGTTAAGTATTTTCAGGGGACCTATCTGCTACCACCCGATGATCTTACTTGGCGCTATATTTTTACTTATTATTTATGTGACTACGTCTAAGTGTCTAGGGTAATGAAGGTATAATGCAGTGTAAGTCAAATCAATACAAATACACTTTAATTCTATTACATAAATAGGACTGGGTCAATACAACAACCACAAACAGACTAACACTCTACGATATTGATACGTTTACTGGTTTCGCTACGGGTTGCTGGTTCAGAGCTGGTTCTTTATTTGGTTGAGTTGCGAATGCGTGCTTCGTTCGTTTTATGAGTATTCAAATGAGGGTCAACATTATATGGTCTCATTGTGTAATGAATGTCCAAGAAGACATTGGTTCCTTTCGGAGCTCATTATTATATTGTATACCTTCTTATAGGAAGAGTTCTTCAACTACAATAATAATCAACATTGTCAATCTGACAAACCAACCGTAACGTTATCGATGTGGATAAGTCTTCGAATTGGAGTCCATTATTTATTAACAAGTTCACATACGAAGACATTTCAAGCAGGTATAACATTAACATACAGTTCATTAGAATTTACTTGCATATATATTCTTATCCGTCGTGTCATATTGAATTCATGTCAACATAACATCATGGCTGTATACATGTGCTGCTGGGATCCAGACAGCCAGAAATGAGCGCATGAGTCTTGACGAAAATAATCAAACTACTTATCAAATATCCTTCCGTAACGCAGGTTAATCACAAAACTTTATGAATTCACTCGTATATAATATTATCTGGACTGACCCTGAGTCCTGGTATCAATTTACATAAATACGGCTATTAGCAAAGCCTAACTTTTGAAGGAGGTAAAAACACGACTTCACGGCTTGACGGACAACGTAACAAGGGTCCAGTAACTAAGTCACGAAGCGTGACCTTATCGACGCTAACACGTCATAATTTGACCGTGTATTTCGCGTTCACTAATCCGTGAAGTATAAAAATCAATTTATATTAATTCTATTGACCCAAAAATGCGCACTGCCAATTATAGCAGACGATATCAATAAACTACCGTATAAATTCCCTTCCCGCCGGGGAAAAAAAAAATCTATTAGATAGATTTTTTTGAACTATCTTACTCACACATATGAAAAATTCAACTAAAACCCGACATATGGCCTACGATTTTCTGTCTAGAACAGTGTCGTGGTCATGTCGATAATATATCAGTCATATAACATTATTATATTAAACAAAGGGGTGTCAACTGTCGCTAAATAATTATCTACTGAACTTAAAGACTGTTGTGAGTGAATAATGAAGTGTTGTGTAAAGAAAATTATTCTAACTAATTAAAATTAAACTAATTAATCATAGTAAGTATGTAGGGTATTAATTAATTAACATCTAATTAAATAAAATGAGAGATAGTGTCATAATAAAAGACATGAGAAGTAAGGACAAGTAAAGTAAAGAAAAAGATAAAGTATAAATAAATTTAGTTATGTGTGTTTAAACTTAATTATGAGTGTCGAGTAATTACTAAATAATTAACTTAATGACTTAATAAAAGAAAAAAAATATTCATACATTTCATGTGAACATCTTAACTAAATGCATATAACAGCTAACACATTCATAATTAAAAATATTTAGAGTATTGGCGTGTGTGATATTATTATATATTTTTTCATCTTTTCTTTCTTTTAACACATTTTCTTCTTTCTTTATTATCACACTTCAATTTTATTATATTCTTTAATAATTTAATAACTATTAAATTTAATAATGTCGGATATGAAGATCCAGCTGTCGTTATGTCCTTTGAGAATTTATGGAAAGTTCCATTGGAGAAAAAATTTCATAATGTTCAACTATGTTTTGTTCTTGAATGAGTGTAAACTTTCACAGCATGGACTCAGATACTTTTCCCGACTATCTTGTAGCGAGTTGTAAAACGATTGGACACGAACCAAAGTCCAAACGTTAAAACGAACCATTGAAATATGTCACAAACAATTTCTTTCGGAGATTGTACTTATTGATTGATTCCTTGCAAATTATTCGAAGTGTTTTTCCGTATGGAGGTGGTTCATATCAATTTCGTAACGCAGGAATAAGTGAAAGTTCCAGAGTCAATCTTGTTCAGTCTTTAATCTTTTAACTTGTGGACAATTACTATTCGACTTCAGTAGGGTGTCTCGAAAGTGCATCC
Source organism: Oreohelix idahoensis (assembly GCA_024509875.1). Lineage (NCBI taxonomy): Eukaryota > Metazoa > Mollusca > Gastropoda > Stylommatophora > Oreohelicidae > Oreohelix > Oreohelix idahoensis. The sequence goes on from JAMPIV010004796.1 coordinate 211,461, forward strand.
GCTAATATAGTTTCTTCTCCAGGTATGGCTTCGATGACAAAGTCATAAGGTTGGAATAGAATCGAAAATCTGCCACGTTTGGGGCTTTTGTGGTTAGAGCGACGTAACGATGCTACCGCCTTCTGATCCATTTGGATCACGAAAGGTGCTCCCAACAAAAATTTCTTAAGTTTAGTAATTGCCCAAACTACTGCCAGCAACTCCTTGTCCACAGTAGAGTATTTTGTTTCAGGTAACTTCAGTTTTCTTGATATGTACATCGTTGGATGAAGTATATCGTCGTGATATTGAAGCAAACAAGCTCCGATACCGTAATTACTGGCATCTGTACGAAGGAAAAACTTTTTAGAAGTATCTGGTAATCTCAAAATTGGTGGATTTGAGAAGATGGTCAATATGATGCGAAAAATTTTGTCGCATTCGTCAGTCCAATTTACCTTCAACGGCATGTCTTTTTTTTAACAATGATGACAAGACAGCCGTGATGGATGATAAGTTAGGTACAAATCTACTGTAGTATTGGACTAGAACTAATATACTCATAACCTGTTTCTTAGTTTGAGGAACCGATAAATTAAAAATTTTAGATACCGTACTGGGAACAGTTTGAATACGTCCAGCCCCAATAATATGTCCCAGAAAGGTTATCTCCTGAAATGCTATTTGTATTTTCGTAGGTTTAGCGGTTAAATGGTTTTATCTTAATATCTCCAAAACACATCTAAGCCCCAAAAAATGTTCCTCAAATGATGAACTATATAAACATATGTCGTCAATGTATGTAATTATGTCTGGTCTACCTGATAAAATTGTTCGCATTATGCGAATAAAGGTAGCAGGAGCGTTCATAAGCCCAAAAGACATAAGATTCCACTGGTAAAGACCTTGTGGAGTGGAAAACGCTGTGTAATATTTGGCCTTTTCTGTTAGTGGTATCTGCCAATAACCTTTAGTTAGATCTATCTTTTGTTACGGTAGTTTATTGATATCGTCTGCTATAATTGGCAGTGCGCATTTTTTGGTCAATAGAATTAATATAAATTGATTTTTATACTTCACGGATTAGTGAATGCGAAATACACGGTCAAATTATGACGTGTTAGCGTCGATAAGGTCACGCTTCGTGACGTAGTTACTGGACCCTTGTTACGTTCAATGGTTCACCGTCTAAAAATTCATTTAGTTTAATTAAGTGCCCATGCCTGTTTAGGTAAGTTATTTGTTTTGCATACCTGTTCAAACCGTGCCAGATATGATGAAAGGTCGTCAAGGTTCAATTTGAAATGTGGTAATTTAAAGTTATAATAAGGTTTGTTTTGATTGAATGAAGATCCATTTTGAGAATTATCAGTCTGGCTCGTAGTAGCACTTTGTGCCTGTAATTTTGCAGTTTCAAACTTAAGACGTTCCAACTTGCCACTTTTCTTTCTTCTTCTCGTATCAATTCAGCCTTTTTATCAGCTTCTTTTCTTTCGAGTTCTTCTTTCTCCCTTTTTATCTCAGCCTTACTTTCTGCTTCCTTTTGTTCAGCAATAGCCAGCTGTTGTTCTGCAAATTGACGAAGTTCTGGTCCTTTGTAACCATAATCCTTCCCAATCTTAACAAAGGAATCAAGAGTAGCCATATTAATTCAACAATATGCCTCCTCAGTTAAATATTTAATTATATGTATGTGTAACAATAGATTAATACACAATATAATCAACTACAATCTTATAGTACTATTAATTGTAAGTTCCACAACTATTTTGTAACTAAATAATGTAAATCAATAATGTTTACTCATTACATTATACCAATGTATTATACCCTTATTAATTTATGATGCTGAATTTATATCGTGCATCTAATATTATCCTCTAATAATTATGAGAATTATCCCTCCATAATTATGTTATTTAATCATATACATGTGCCCAGTGCACACTGTAGTACTATGAACATGTACTAATTAATATCAAATATGTCTGTCCTTTTTAAGGCAAACCATAAATCAAAGTTATTTATCAATATATATTATGCTATTATGCCCTCGTCATAATCTACAATATGCTTCAATAGTATATTGGACTACTACTGCAAATAGATGACATCACCTAAGTCATCAAATGATTTAGTAAAAATTAATCAAATTATTGTATTATTCTATTAATAATAAATTTATAACAATTAAATCATTAATATATGAAATGAATAACTAAGACAAAAAAATAAACTAAACTGTACAGAACATTAGCACATCACAAACTGACAATTTCAGACATAAAATGAATCTATAAGCTAAGAAGAAAAAATCGGAAGTACACTAAGAAGGTCAAGGATTGAACTAAGTCAAGATCAAACATGTACTCAAAAATCAGTGACGTAACAATGGACTCATAACGGTTAATACAAAATCTATGAAATAAGTGATAGAAAGATCAGAATTGACGGGATAGATTACGAACATAATTACAGAACTGAATAAAAATGAAATTAGTACAGCAAAATACACCAGTTTTCCACAGCAAATCACAACTAACATACAAGGTCAAATCCTTTCAAATGCAAACGAATTTTTACCATCGGAAAATCGTCAATGGATTCTTTGCTAAATGAAAAAATTTAACTGCCCTACAGATTAATCAAAACTGAATCGGTCGTTCTAAAAAGAAGACTTAAATTCAGTTTCGATTCGCCTCGCCAACCGCCCACTAATATGTAAAATACAACATAATAGATATGAATAACACAAACAACATTCAACAGTGAAATCAAAGACATGTCGGTGAACGGAGCAAAGAGGACTTGACAGCGTAAAGTGAAAACAATTACTTAGCTTTTTGCCTCGATAAATTTGTACAGTGCCCGTTTCGCCAACAGTTTAAAGAGCTCATATCGCATGCTAGCGAAGGTTGACTTAGTTTGCACTGTTACTTGAAGCGTTGTTTTGAAAATTCTTCTTGAAAGTCGTTGAAATGCGGCTGCCATTGTGACGAATTAATCTTGTAGTTAAGGGCGTGTGACGTCATCGGTGTACACGTAAAATGTGTCCATTTTCGCTCGAAGGGAATTTTTCTTCTGAACTCGGTATTCTTTGATAATTTTGACAATTAGATTACAATTCCACGACCACATCTGGTCACCAGCTGATACGTTTACTGGTTTCGCTACGGGTTGCTGGTTCAGAGCTGGTTCTTTATTTGGTTGAGTTGCGAATGCGTGCTTCGTTCGTTTTATAAGTATTCAAATGAGGGTCAACATTATATGGTCTCATTGTGTAATGAATGTCCAAGAAGACATTGGTTCCTTTCGGAGCTCATTATTATATTGTATACCTTCTTATAGGAAGAGTTCTTCAACTACAATAATAATTAACATTGTCAATCTGACAAACCAACCGTAACGTTATCGATGTGGATAAGTCTTCGAATTGGAGTCCATTATTTATTAACAAGTTCACATACGAAGACATTTCAAGCAGGTATAACATTAACATACAGTTCATTAGAATTTACTTGCATATATATTCTTATCCGTCCGTGTCATATTGAATTCATGTCAACATAACATCATGGCTGTATACATGTGCTGCTGGGATCCAGACAGCCAGAAATGAGCGCATGAGTCTTGACGAAAATAATCAAACTACTTATCAAATATCCTTCCGTAACGCAGGTTAATCACAAACCTTTATGAATTCACTCGTATATAATATTATCTGGACTGACCCTGAGTCCTGGTATCAGTTTACATAAATACGGCTATTAGCAAAGCCTAACTTTTGAAGGAGGTAAAAACACGACTTCACGGCTTGACGGACAACGTAACAAGGGTCCAGTAACTAAGTCACGAAGCGTGACCTTATCGACGCTAACACGTCATAATTTGACCGTGTATTTCGCGTTCACTAATCCGTGAAGTATAAAAATCAATTTATATTAATTCTATTGACCAAAAAATGCGCACTGCCAATTATAGCAGACGATATCAATAAACTACCGTAACAGATATATCTTATAGAAGTCTGTGGTAGAATATTTGGTAGTAGGTTATTTTACAATTTTATTCGCCCTGATTCAGAATTTTCTGAGTCAGGACCAACAACAAAATGAAATTATGGTTTTATTCACATAAAATTAAATAACACAATGGATCTTCTGTCCATATCAAGAAATATTACAATCTAATTATATTTTGGTATTACAATAGACTAAGTTAACACTGGTAATTAATGGTGGGTTGGGGTGTTCTCATCCTCTCCTCTCTTTTCTTTATCTTTTGTGGAATGTTCATTTGACAGTTAAATATTTATTTATTTATTTGGTAGATATATGGATGAACGTCTTAGTGCTGACACAGTGGCACTTATCTTTCTGTTGGTAGTAGTTACAATGTTGACAATCTCCTATATTTCATGGGTTGATTCGTGGTAGACAGCGTGTACCAGCAAAAAATTTCAATCGAATGACCAATCTGACATTTTCAATTTATCTCATGAAGATAAATACACCAGGGTTCTGGCACTAGGTTAGTACCAGAACAAAAACCCTGAAACAAGGTTATGATTCTTTATAACAAATCTACAATATCATTCCACAAGTAATACATGGTATAATTCAATAAAAAGAAAAGGGTCAGATCTCTCTGACCAACCCATTTCAACCATTTTCATCTGAGATAACAACTCATACCAGTGCTCCTATTCTTCTCCCTAATGGCTACAACGCCTCTGACACTTCAACAATGATCCTCTATCATAGGATAATGTGGGTTCGCCTTCCCACTGGTAACTGTGGAAATCATTTTTAGTTATACAACTCATGTCAGTTCTACTGCGTGTGAGCAACACCACAGTCCCTGCATACATCTTGTCGCGAAATTGGTTTCAAGTCATTGCAAATGAGTTCAGTTAGATTTATAAACCCATCTACGATCGAGTGACCGCTTTCAAAATGGCGGCGTATCAGCGAAATGTGTATCGGACAGAGGAAATCGCCAACGATATATAAAAACGAAGGGAATCCGTATGAAAAGGATTTTACATTTCAGTACAGGGAAGGATGGTGTATAACTGCATATAAGATGGAACGGTAGGAAGTTCTCATTTACGGAGATATATGCGTATTTCGGCTGCCCACAGTTACGCTAAAAGCATGTAAACCCACTTCTGTTCTAAATATTAAAAGCAACAAATAACAGTTTGGGAATTTACATGGATAGGAAGATAGAGTTTTATCAGCTGTATAAAACTAGATAAGATGGAACAATATGGATATTATATATGCCGAGAATGATAAAGGCAAAATTTCAGTCGACGCACAGATCTGCCGAAATCACTGTTCGGGAAGGATTTTTCAGGTTAGGTTTAGGCTGTGACGTCGGTACTCTCCGATACGTCCGCGCTTTGCGTATAAGTAGCGGATCGGTAAACTGAGAGAGATACACAACGCAAGAGGTTGAGACAAGACTGAGGGCAGATAACGCCACGACTCTAAATCCATCTGAAGTGTGAGCGGATCGCCAGAAAATTTCAGTCTAAGTGTCTGGAGTCTGAGGGTAAGCGAATTTACGATAGCTATCCTGTATAATAATTTCTTTTATTTTGTATTACAGGTTCATTTAGAATTCACAAAATATGCCTGTATAATATTCATTGATATAACGTATTATTATTTTAATATGATTTATTCATGTGCTTAGTGGAAGATGGTGGCTTGTACAAAAACGTATCAAAACTAGCCCCACAGCCAAATAGAAAATATTTATTATATTTAATGCTGTATCTCGTCGATATTAAATGCTTTATCGATTACGAAGATAAAGGCAGTCCCATGGCAGAGAGTGTCATAGGGAAATGAAGTGTTAGAAACTTCAGCATGGAAGATCCCAGTTACGAGGCTAAGGTGACTAGTCCCCTTCCTCGCTGCCTTTGCCTTCCCTAGTTCGAGCGCACAACTTTGTACTCATTTACAGCTGGTAAACTGGAGTGTTCTATAGCCAGTTTCAGTAGAAAGCAACCTGATCACGTGGTCACTCACTTTCTTTATTTATGTATTACTTTTGTGTAGATGCTAAGGATAGCATCAGTATTTGAATTCGTACTTGATATGATTTGGAAGGATCAAGTTATAGAATATGAAGGGATGTATAGGAGCGGAATAAACCAGATGATGTTTATTACTGATATGTTAATATTAATTCTATATCATTGAACTGATGTTACTTGCTATGACTGTATAACTTTGACACCTGATGACTGACTTGTCTGACTTATGTGCTAGTCAGTTACACTTAATTGAAATGTTAATATTAATGCTCTATCACTGAAATGATGTCCTTACTTACTATGATTGTATAACGGTGACATCTGATGACTGACTGGTCTGACATCTGTGCTAGTCAACTACAAGTCTAGCCAGATACTAGCCAAGGCTGATATGTTGCCGGTTCCATGAAATAACTCAAACCAGACTGTCCAGTATCAGAAGCCGGTGTAGTTCATCCGAGGCAATCCCACCAAAGTGCAGGACCCCAAAGAGTGAACTTCAACTGGTCATTGGCATCCCTACTGTTGGGCCTACCAAGTCTGATATCAGCAAAGGACAGTTTCAGCAGTATCAAGTTGGAAAGATAAGTGTCCTGTTTGACACTGACCACCTATACATGTGAAACAGCCAATAGTTGAAAACAATAAGTAACCATACATAAACTCAGTCAACTGATGACAGTTATCCTTAAATTCAAAGGACTAATAACAGTGATTTCAGTAACTTTCTTATTTAAGATCTTGAAGTCTAAACAGACAATACTAGTAATTGTGTGAATATTTTTATATATATGTGTATACTCTTTTTCCAACTAGTAGAAATAGAATAATAGTGCAATTATTAAACTATTTTAACTGTACCTGAGGATTTATTCACTTCTTCCATTTTGTGGGTTCAGTGAATGTACATTTTACTTATCCCCTAGCATATAAGTAATCATAAGATAGTCACAGGGAGGAGACACCTTAAATCCTGGTACTACTTCTTACCAACTGGGCCAGGGTTTTCACAGTCTGACTATTGTTATGATAACAATACACCAGTGCTTATTTCTAAGACTGTGGTATTACTTGTAAGGCCAGAACTCTTTACTGGCATACTTTTACATAATAAATAATTTTAAATAACCTCCCACTACAGTGGGGGCTCGTCTGCGGGATATATCTTTGATATTCCTGAGCCAACTTTCTATTTCTCTTGTGTAGAAATTTTGTTTTGTAAATTTTTTGGAAAGAGTAACATAGTAGGAAATAATTATATTTTTAGGAGTACCATTGAGTACAGATAAAGAAAGCTGTTTCATATATGGTGAAGTCAGTTTAATTAACTTTAATTTTAAATAAGTTAATTATATTGTAGTAAATTAGTTTGAGTAAGATCGCTTGCCCTACTAGACTACAGATACATCATGGCTGACTTGGTCAAATTTAGGTCTGCTACACTGCAGGTGGGAAAAGAGCTTGGCATGGATGGTGACGTTCTGATCCGGTATGTCACGACGGAATGTGAAAAGTACACCGAGAGAGAAGCAAAGCAATTGGAAGCAGAAAGAGAAGCCAAGAAATTGGAAGCAGAAAGAGAAGCCAAGAAATTAGAATTAGAAGCAGAGAGAGAAGCCAAGAAATTGGATGCAGAAAGAGAAGCCAAGAAATTAGAATTAGAAGCAGAGAGAGAAGCCAAGAAATTAGAAGCTGAGAGAGAAGAAAGGAGGTTACAAGCAGAGAGAGACCATGAGCTGAAAATGAGACAGCTTGATCTTGAACTTCAGGCTGGGACTATCACCCATGGTAATAGCTCACCTCATTCTGCGAATAGCTCTTTTCAGAACACAGCAAATGGGGCCATGAACTTCCACCTAGATCCATTTGTTGAAAAGGAGGACGCAATTGAGTCGTACCTGGATAGGTATGAAAGGCTAGCCTCTACATATGGACTGGAAAAGGAAAAATGGAGTCTAAAGTTATCCCAGGGATTGAGAGGTATTGCATATGATGTGTTTCTGAAACTCCCCAAAGAAGATCAGGAAAATTATGAAATACTAAAGCAAGCCTTACCGGACCCGGTATGAAAAGAACTCTGAGGCATACAGGAAGAAATTTAGAACTTCTAAACCTCTACCTGGAGAAACATATAACCAGTTCTCAGCTAGGCTAGAAACGTATTTGTTGAAATGGAGTAGTTTAGGTAAGTATCAGAAAACATACGAGGATCTGAAAGAAATGGTTATGTTAGAGCAAGTGAAAGATTCCATGTCTCAAGAAATGAGGAAATTCCTTATGGAACAAGGAGCAGAGAGGCTGGAAGACATTTTGAAATGTGCAGAGAGATACCAAGCAGCTCAAGCTGAATTGGTAGGAACAAAAAGGAAGCAGGTAGAAGGATATAAGCCACCACCGCAGAATACCCAGCTTGACCAGAAGGATCATCCATACAGAAATAAGCCAAGATTTGATAATAAGGACAAGAACCCTCAGACTCAGGAAAAGAAACCCTACAAACAGGGAGATAAGTGGTGCAAAATTTGTAAGATGAGCAACCACAACACTGTAGATTGTAGAAGGAAAACCCCTCATCACGCTGCATGTTTAGCAACAGGGAATAGGACAGATATGATGGAACTGACAGGGAGTCAGAATAGCCTCCGTCATCCCCCTGTGAGTGAGCTCGTAACCGTGAACGGAAATCGAGTCATGTGCTTATATGATACCGGCCTGGATTTCGACTCAGTTGTGAGTTCAACCCTAGTGCACTCTGATCAAATTACCACAGAAACCGTGGAAATACAAGGGGCAACTAAGGGAACAGCAACCATGACACTTCCTATAGCTAGGATCAATGTGAAATCTCGCTACGTGGAAGGAGTGATAACAGCCGCAGTGATAGATGACCCTATATACCCGCTGATATTGGGGTGTAGGTATGTATTTTTGGGTGACCCGATAAAACCTGTTGTCCTGGCAGCAGTCCAGACCAGGTCGAGCACCAAAAACGAGGAGGAAAATCCTAACAATACTCAGCCAGAGCAGATGAAACAGGCTCAATCAGAAGATGACACATTGAAGCCTTGTTTTGGCAAATTGCCAAAGGCCCATAACCCTCCAGAAAAAGGAGACTTGTATATGAAAAATGGACTACTGTATAGAAAAGCTGGTACAGGACCTCAAGGACATGGACAGCTGGTAGTACCAAAGTCATACAGGGAGAAAGTTATGGAGCTCGCACATGCTATTCCATTTAGTGGACACATGGGAATTGGTGCCACAAGTCAACGGATAGCTTGTCACTATTACTGGCCAGGGATCACGGAAGATATCAAACGATATGTGAAATCTTGTCCAGAGTGTCAACGGGTAGCCCCCAAGCATGGGACTGCCCAGCAACTCTAGGGGAAATGCCAATCATGGGTACTCCATTCGAGAGAGTTGCAGTGGATATTGTTGGACCCCTCACTAGGACTAAGAGAAGGAATAGTTATATCTTAACTCTAGTTGATACATGCTCTATGTGGGGAGAGGCCGTAGCCATGGCATCTATAGATTCTAAGCATGTGGCAGAGGCATTGTTGACAATATTCACCCGGTTAGGCTTTCCACATCAAATATTGACGGACAATGGTTCCCAGTTCAAGGGAAAGCTAACCCAAGAAGTGTTCAGGATTTTTCAAGCCAGACATTATCATTGCTCTCCTTATCACCCACAAGGAAATGGTCAAGTCGAGCGGTTCAATGGTACGCTCATTTCTATTCTCAGGAAGCTGGCAAGTGAAAAACCTGAAACATGGGATGTATACTTACCCGCTGCATTATTCGCATACCGGGAAGTCCCACACAATTCCACAGGAATGGCACCGGCCACATTGTTGTTTGGTCGGCCTATAAAAGGTCCACTGGAAGCATTACTGCGGACTTGGACAGATGAGAAGGCAGAGGAAAGTGTCACCTCATCAATTCAGTATGTAAATGAGTTGACCACTCGACTGAAAATGGGCTGGAAATTGGCTAATGACAATCTTCGCAGAGCCAGAAAGAAACATACTGAATACTATAACAAGAAAGCAAAGGATAGGGAACTTGCTGTTGGAGAAAAAGTGCTTCTTCTATTGCCCAGCAGTAACAACAAACTGCAGATTGGTTGGCAGGGTCCATATAACGTGCTAGAGAAAATATCGAGGACTAATTACAAAATTGACAAGAAGGGCAAAGAAAGGGTGTACCATGTTAATCTGTTAAAGAAATATTATGACAGGACATCAACGGAGGTAGCTCACATGATGACTCTGGCCATCGCAACCGAAATGAAGCATGAACCACTTACCTCAATAGAGTATCCATTAAGACCGACTGAGACATATGAACAAGTCAAAATTAGTACTCAGTTAACTCAGGAACAGAGGGAGCAAGTTAAAGAAGTTTTAAAAACACATGCAGATGTGTTAACTGATAAACCAGGATGCACCAACTTATTGACATATGATATGAAGGTCATCGATCCAACACCTATCTGCATGAAGACCTACCCTATACCATATGCCAAGGCACAGGCATTGAAGGAGGAAATTGATTATCTGTTGCAAGAACAAATCATTTCCAAGTCAGAATCACCTTACAGTTCAAGTGTTGTACTGTTGAGAAAACCAAGTGGAGAACACCGACTCTGTATCGATTACCGGAAATTAAATGCGATCACAGAAACCCAAGCTGATCCATTACCGGATACCAATCAGCTGTTCTCGACGCTAAGTACTGCGAAATATTTCTCTAAGGTCGATTTAAGTAAGGGATATTACCAGATTCCTGTCAAACCCGAGATCCGACACATGCTGGCTTTTAGCACTTCGGATGGTCACTACGAATTTAATGTACTACCATTCGGGTTGAAAAACGCACCAAGCGTATTTTCAAGGATGATGAGGAAATTGCTGGAACCCTTGAACAACTCTAACATCACCAACTTTATGGATGACATTCTCATAGCCACGGAAACATTTGAGGATCATCTACATTCTCTATCAATGTTACTGGGTAGACTCAGAGAGGCAGGTTTGACTGCTCGTCCAACAAAGTGTGTAATCGGATGTCAGGAATTAGAATTTTTGGGACATACAATTTGTCATGGAAACATGTCTCCTGATCCCAAAAATATAGAAAAGTTAAGGAATGCACCTAGACCACAGACAAAAAAAGGATGTGAGGTCGTTCGTATCCTTAGGAGGATTCTATCAAAAGTACATCAAAGACTTCAACACCTTATGTGCACCTTTGACGGATCTGACAAAGAAAGGAAAACCTGACACAATAAAGTGGACGGCGGAGTGTGAGCATGCATATTCAGAATTGAAGCATAGACTCACTAGTAGGCCTATTCTGAAGTTACCAGATCTGACGCAAGAGTTTATAGTACGGACTGATGCAAGCAATGTAGGAATTGGGGCCGCGCTTTTGCAAAAATCTCAGACCCAGAATGAGGAACTGTTTCCTGTTGCTTATGCCAGCCGCAAGTTGAACGTGGCAGAAAAGAATTACTCTACTATAGAGAGGGAATGTTTAGCATTGGTGTGGGCCATCAATAAGTTTCAACCCTATTTGTATGGCAAACCATTTGTGGTCCAGTGCGATCATCAATCCCTATCATTTTTGGCCTCATCACGTCATGCAAACACTCGCTTATTAAGATGGTCATTATTGATTCAGCCATATTCCTTCACTATTGAATATATTCCGGGAAAACAGAATGTAGGCGCAGATTTTCCTAGTCGCCATCCCACAGAGCTTGAGGAGGATAGAAGGAAGGAAAACTAACCTCGGAATGGTCGATTTGCAATTGTCTTGTACCCAATAGTTAAGCTAGATATCATCCAGCTTAAAATATGGGGGAGCTATGTCGCGAAATTGGTTTCAAGTCATTGCAAATGAGTTCAGTTAGATTTATAAACCCATCTACGATCGAGTGACCGCTTTCAAAATGGCGGCGTATCAGCGAAATGTGTATCGGACAGAGGAAATCGCCAACGATATATAAAAACGAAGGGAATCCGTATGAAAAGGATTTTACATTTCAGTACAGGGAAGGATGGTGTATAACTGCATATAAGATGGAACGGTAGGAAGTTCTCATTTACGGAGATATATGCGTATTTCGGCTGCCCACAGTTACGCTAAAAGCATGTAAACCCACTTCTGTTCTAAATATTAAAAGCAACAAATAACAGTTTGGGAATTTACATGGATAGGAAGATAGAGTTTTATCAGCTGTATAAAACTAGATAAGATGGAACAATATGGATATTATATATGCCGAGAATGATAAAGGCAAAATTTCAGTCGACGCACAGATCTGCCGAAATCACTGTTCGGGAAGGATTTTTTCAGGTTAGGTTTAGGCTGTGACGTCGGTACTCTCCGATACGTCCGCGCTTTGCGTATAAGTAGCGGATCGGTAAACTGAGAGAGATACACAACGCAAGAGGTTGAGACAAGACTGAGGGCAGATAACGCCACGACTCTAAATCCATCTGAAGTGTGAGCGGATCGCCAGAAAATTTCAGTCTAAGTGTCTGGAGTCTGAGGGTAAGCGAATTTACGATAGCTATCCTGTATAATAATTTCTTTTATTTTGTATTACAGGTTCATTTAGAATTCACAAAATATGCCTGTATAATATTCATTGATATAACGTATTATTATTTTAATATGATTTATTCATGTGCTTAGTGGAAGATGGTGGCTTGTACAAAAACGTATCAAAACTAGCCCCACAGCCAAATAGAAAATAGTGAATGCAGTCAGCGACTCATAGCTTGACTGCCTGCGTCAGGACCAGCGAACCAGAGCTGGTCAACACCGCGCTCCACCTCCACGTGGTGGTCCTGGAAACAGTCTGCAGCAGTGCAGGCTGGCTGAGCGAGCACGGATCGAAATGGGAAGGCAAACCCGGTCCTTAAAAAATGCCGTGCAGAAGTCGGATGTGTCGACCGAATGGTGCAGATATCACAGCTTAGGCGTAAACAGACACAACGCAACCACCGTCCTTTTCAGGGCGAACGAGGAAGAAGAAGAAGAAGATTATATTTAATGCTGTATCTCGTCGATATTAAATGCTTTATCGATTACGAAGATAAAGGCAGTCCCATGGCAGAGAGTGTCATAGGGAAATGAAGTGTTAGAAACTTCAGCATGGAAGATCCCAGTTACGAGGCTAAGGTGACTAGTCCCCTTCCTCGCTGCCTTTGCCTTCCCTAGTTCGAGCGCACAACTTTGTACTCATTTACAGCTGGTAAACTGGAGTGTTCTATAGCCAGTTTCAGTAGAAAGCAACCTGATCACGTGGTCACTCACTTTCTTTATTTATGTATTACTTTTGTGTAGATGCTAAGGATAGCATCAGTATTTGAATTTGTACTTGATATGATTTGGAAGGATCAAGTTATAGAATATGAAGGGATGTATAGGAGCGGAATAAACCAGATGATGTTTATTACTGATATGTTAATATTAATTCTATATCATTGAACTGATGTTACTTGCTATGACTGTATAACTTTGACACCTGATGACTGACTTGTCTGACTTATGTGCTAGTCAGTTACACTTAATTGAAATGTTAATATTAATGCTCTATCACTGAAATGATGTCCTTACTTACTATGATTGTATAACGGTGACATCTGATGACTGACTGGTCTGACATCTGTGCTAGTCAACTACAAGTCTAGCCAGATACTAGCCAAGGCTGATATGTTGCAGGTTCCATGAAATAACTCAAACCAGACTGTCCAGTATCAGAAGCCGGTGTAGTTCATCCGAGGCAATCCCACCAAAGTGCAGGACCCCAAAGAGTGAACTTCAACTGGTCATTGGCATCCCTACTGTTGGGCCTACCAAGTCTGATATCAGCAAAGGACAGTTTCAGCAGTATCAAGTTGGAAAGATAAGTGTCCTGTTTGACACTGACCACCTATACATGTGAAACAGCCAATAGTTGAAAACAATAAGTAACCATACATAAACTCAGTCAACTGATGACAGTTATCCTTAAATTCAAAGGACTAATAACAGTGATTTCAGTAACTTTCTTATTTAAGATCTTGAAGTCTAAACAGACAATAATAGTAATTGTGTGAATATTTTTATATATATGTGTATACTCTTTTTCCAACTAGTAGAAATAGAATAATAGTGCAATTATTAACTATTTTAACTGTACCTGAGGATTTATTCACTTCTTCCATTTTGTGGGTTCAGTGAATGTACATTTTACTTATCCCCTAGCATATAAGTAATCATAAGATAGTCACAGGGAGGAGACACCTTAAATCCTGGTACTACTTCTTACCAACTGGGCCAGGGTTTTCACAGTCTGACTATTGTTATAATAACAATACACCAGTGCTTATTTCTAAGACTGTGGTATTACTTGTAAGGCCAGAACTCTTTACTGGCATACTTTTACATAATAAATAATTTTAAATAACCTCCCGCTACACATCTGCTAGGGGAACTATGTACTTAGTCGCAACCTTCCCAATAAAGCATACACCAAATTTTTTTTATAACAAGGTTAATAAATTCGTTCTTACCACAATTCAATGAAAATATCACAAACATACGTTGACTGGCATTACCATTAATATATAAGTTCAGCTTTGCCCTCGTCCAGACTGCCAAGGTATTTTTATTTTCACTCTTAGCACTGCTGTTCTCAACGCAGCTTGCATACTAACAATTTTTTATCAAATGGCCATAAGCCTTGGAAGCTTTTGCCAATATCACTAGACTGGCCCAATCACAGCGAGGGTCTAGCTATTCAATTCAAATTTGAAGAAAAAAAACTCCAAACATACTAGGAGTGAGTCTGCAAAATATATTTAGCTTTTTGGGCCAACCAATACCCTCCTTCCTATACTCCTATACTAACCAATCGGATTTGAATCACTCTAATTCCTCTTTTTAAACTTGCGTCCCCAAATAACGTTGTGGATAGAATGAGCAAAAACAACAGTCCGTCCGTCCTACCGTTCGTAGATATATAGTATTCTTTCAATATCTTGGTTAATAATTGGACTACTATGTATTTTAAAACATATTATTGCTCAGGAGACTCTAAGCTATTCATATATATATGATTTTTATGGCCATATTCATTGTCGTTTGGATTTTCACTTTTGTCACTGTTAGTCGTCAAATATATACTTTTCCATAAGTCGGCCATCTTCTCCTCCCCCCCCCCTTCTCTATCATTTTTATTCAAAATAAAACAACTGTTTGGGTTACGTCAGAAATACACTACTAGGCAGGAATTGAGAGCTGTCTGTGTGTTTATACATTTCAACTGCGAGAATATAGTACGATGCATGCATGTGGCTTTGCGTCTTGTTTTTTCAAATCTGCTAAAGCTAATACTGTCGCGCGCTCGTTACAATTTTGCGTTAATTCTTGCTGCAGTTTTGTTCTACACTTCTGGAAATTGTCCGGATTGCTACTATTACTGGCGTTAAAGTTAAAATCTTACGTTAATTCAGAACGGCAGTTTGGTGTCGCAGTTCTGACACAATGTTAATTGTAAGTCTCAAGGATGAAACTAGGAAAGCGTGTAAGATTTGATGGCGAGATCATTTCTAAGCATTACCACTGCACAAAATTCAGCGCTCTACTGGCGTAGAAGACGAAGATAGGCAAACACACACGGGCGGGTTTATTTATTATCATAGGAGTAAAATCTTACTGAATTTAGCGATTATTTCACAGATTTCGCTACAATGAGAGCCTATACTATCCCATTCGCAAAAGAAAAAGCTTTAAAAGAGGAGATAGATTATTTGTTACAAGAAGGGATTATTTGTCATAGTGAATCTCCTTATAGCTCCAGTGTGGTATTGTTGAGGAAACCCTCTGGGAAACATAGACTGCGCATAGATTACAGGAAACTGAATGCTGTCACAGAAAGTCAGGTGGATCCATTACCTGATACTACCCAACTGTTTGCCAGGTTGAATAAGGCAAAATACTTTTCCAAGGTAGATCTCAGTAAGGGATATTACCAGATTCCAGTGAAGCCTGAGATTTGACCTTATCTGGCTTTTAGCACCTCGGAAGGACACTATGAGTTCAACATGCTGCCGTTTGGATTGAAGAATGCTCCGAGCGTGTTTTCCAGAATGATGGAAAAACTATTGGATCCCCTGAAAAACCCATGTATTACTAATTTCATGGATGATATCCTCATCGCTACGGAAGCCTTTGAGGAACACGTTAACTCTTTGAATATGCTATTTGATAGACTCAGAGAGGCTAACTTAACTGCTAGACCAACAAAATGTTTGTATTGGAATTCTTGGGACATACTGTACATCAGGGTAGCATGACCCCTGATCCTAAGAACCTGGAGAAATTGCAGAGTGCACCCAGACCCCAGACTAAGAAGGATGTGAGATCTTTCGCCTCACTTTGGGCGTTTTACCAAAAGTATATTAAAAATTTTAACTCTGTGTGTGCTCCTCTGACGGATTTAACTCGAAAAGGGAAAACAGATAAAATAGAATGGTCAGCAGAATGCGAGATCGCATATAATGAGTTAAAGCAAAAACTCACCACTAAGCCTATATTGAAATTACCTGATTTGAGTCATGAATTCGTGGTAAGAACGGACGCTAGTAATGTGGGATTGGGGGCCACATTGTTACAAAGGTCCTCTTCACCATATGGGGAATTGAACCCAGTTGCTTACGCCAGTCGCAAAGTAATTAGAGCGGAACAAAACTACTCAACCGTAGAAAAAGAATGTTTGGCTTTGGTCTGGGCGATAAAGAAATTCCAGATATATCTGTATGGTAGAAAATTCGTGGTCCAAAGCGATCATTAGCCCTGGTTTTTCTTGCTCAGGCAAAACATGGTAATGCACGATTGTGAAGGTGGTCACTCCTCATTGAGCCTTACTCGTTTACCATTGAGTATATTCCTGGATCGCAGAACGTTGGGGCAGATTTCATGAGTAGGCACCCACCTGCAGGAAACCAGGAATCCATAAAGGCCGAGAGAAGTCAGTTTGATCGAGATTAAAACACAGATCATAAAGCTGCACTAGTGGTGCAGGCTTTTTTAACAGGGGAGATCTGTAGTAAAGTACTCTGTGTGACACCCCGCTCAAATTTCCCCGATTCAAAAATCTAGTAACGTAAATTTACAACATATAACCCACTACTACTATTTTGAAATTTGTCAAGGGCAAGGTCAAACCTACCGCAAAAAAACTGGACAAAATAATTTGAATTTTCTACTACCCCGTTACAAATCTATAAATAATTTCCATGTTTGACCTTGGTCTAAAGGCCACGGCAAATCAACCGCTAGAAAATTAACTAACGTACTCTTAAAATCTATTAATAACTACAGCATTTGAAATTGTCTCAAGGCCATCGTCAAATAAAACCGCCAACATTTAAATAAAGAGTTGAATTTTCTAACACCAAGCGTAAAAGTCTCACCCCCAAACACAAACACGCTCTACCCTTTCCAAATATTTATGAACGAACGCCGTAAAGTTTGGCAGCTAATCAAATCGTTACCTCGTTTTATAGGGGAGACGGGAGGTTGTTTAAAATGGAAAGCAAGCCAAATCGGTGTGTTTGGAAAAACTTAGATAATGTATTTCTTTATAAATAAAGAGAGTTTAAATAAAAGGGATGTCTTGAATTGTAGCGTTAATATTGTTAAATATAATACCATAAGAATTTCCCTTATAGTAAATTATCTGGCCTTAGAAACATTTATTTTACTAATATTTTGGTTCAGTGAAAGGAGCAAATAATTACTTTAAAATTACCCATATGAAAACGGGGACAAATAATCACTTTCAATATTAAAAATCGACCCATTAATAACAAGGATATTGTATAAATAAAATTGAGACAGGCGAACAAACACACTTCTGAACTGCTCAATTTGATAGCCATCTGAAAAGTTAAATTTTCTTAACGCGTTTCTGATTGGGTAATTGTAGTTTAGGATGGGGCGATAAAATTAACAATCTGCCGGCATATTGCGCCATTTGAGAAAAAACTAAAACACAGACAGATTGAGAGCAGATGCAAAGCATTGATGTTGAATGCCTTTGCCGTCTGGACGATAGCGGTCTGAACTTAAACCATTAACCGCCAGTCAATCTTGTGATTGTGTGATTTATTCTTTACTTGCGGAAAGATAAATAAGTTTATTGATATTTCATTAGCATGTACAGGCCACACAGATAGTGCGCCATAATTTTGTGTTGTTCGACATTGCCTATTGGAAGAGATTAAAAAAAATTAGTTGCTTATCCTTTACAGGACGTGGCAATCAACCCCAGCTTTTATTGGCTATTTGTGATTTTTCTAGGCAATTTTTTCATTCAGTAGTATTGGAAGAGATTACGACACCCTAAATAGGAAATGCCTAAGCAGATTTATTTGGAAAGTGAAATAAAATGTGTAAAAATGTTTGAATATTGCATAACAATCTTACGACTGTAAGTCCAGAAGTTACTAGCAGTTTTCTGCAATGCATTAGTGTTCAAATAACACATGAAAACCTACATAGGATGTTTGCACAAAATATTTAACAGGTCACAAGAAGAAAATTGTATACCCCATCTGATTCTATGGAAGAAAATCAATGCTTAAGGGGTCAGTATCGTTGCAGCCATATGGGAACAGTATGAAAACACTGGAAGAAAAATGGTCAAACAAAAAAAGGGTTTGGTGCAATTGGTTGGCACGCGTAGCTGACCCTCTTTTTGAATGTATTATTGATAAAATTGTGGAATGATATTATAGATATGATATAAAGAGGGGAACATAACCTTCTTATTTCAGGGTTGAATTGCCAAATTGAAAAGTGACATAACCCCTGGAAATTCAGAACCTGTGGGCACAGCGAGAGCTTCTTATATAACTGCAAGCTTCCTGCCACATCAGCATCCAGGGAAACTCTGAAATACTTGTTGTTCTTGAAGATTCTCAAGCCATTACCACAGACAGGCTTTTAAGATAAGTCCATTAAAATTGGCACTTGAGGACTCATCCTTATTATTCCACCCAAATACAAGAAATTAAAAGAGGGCATGATGAAACACACAAACCCTCAAAACATTGACAGAATTCTTACCCAGTTTTACATATTCCAGTAGGGAGTACAAATCTATTGATATTTTAGACTTATCCTTTTATGGACAGGATGTCCACCCTATTTATTTAAAACTTGTAAATAAAGACACATTTCTTTGAGTTGAAAATTCCTGTTCCAGAAAATTGAGGTTCAGGAATATTAAAAAGTGTAATATAATTATATAAATTCACACACAGTCTTACTTAATTCAATTATATTGAGTTACAGTTGTGTTTGTTTTATTGACCCATCACTATACCTACATTACCCTAGACACGTAGCCATATAACACACCCAGAAAATGTTTCCCAGAGTGAGATCTCAGAGAGGTAGCGGATAGGTACCCTGAGAATACAACATCATCAACAATTAGACTCAGGGACTTACACAGCTTGACCTCACTCTGTTTACACTTAGTTGAGTAACACCAATAACCTCTCATATTACCACAATTTTCATGCCTGAAAGTGACAGGTCTTTGTCTGTTGTGCCATACAGATTGTATATACGGATGTTCGTTTAATTTATTGTTATGTCAACCCCTATGATTTCTGCTTGACTGTTGAAGTGCACTGATACTTTACTGCTTGGTATTGAGTTTCGTGTATATATCAGCACAATCCTATTGTGTCTTTCTTGATCGAGTCGGAAAGTCTGGTATCCTGCGACTGAGAATCTGTGGTTGCTGTTGAGGTGCATCTCTTGAAGGCATGCCGCATCTATTTGATCTTCATATAGACAATTTCTTAGGGGGACTTTTTTGTTGTTGTTAAAAAACTGCAGTTTGTGTAATTTGATGAACTCTACCTTGCTAAATGACCAAGTTTTACAAGAAAAGCATAATTAGCACTAAGTCTATGTGATTGTGTTTGGACTGATGTGGCGAAAGGTTTTTATAGTGTATAGTGAAAGTAATAAAGTAGAAGAAGTCTTCTCTCTAGAAAGGGCGAGGTCCCAGTGTTGGAGATGAACACTGGTATCATTGGATAGTCACGGCTGTGAAGGTCTCAGCTACAGATAGAATTCAAAGTAAGTCAGAGCCTACGGTGTCACTTCCGCTAAGAAAATATCTGTGATAAATTTAAACAATTCAATAAAACCCCACTTCAACAATATAAAGTTAATAAGTCTGTTGAGTACAATTGAATTATTTTTTTTACAGCTATCCTTCTTGTGCTGTTGGTCGATGGAAATGAAGGAATTCTTTTTATATACACAACCAGATGATGATAAAGTTAAATTAAATTAATTAACTAACTTAAGAAATGTTCTGGTAGACTTTTCCAAAGTACTTAATAGTTGAATAACTTAATTTTTCACTGTCTTTTCACTGTCTTCACTTTACTGTCTCGGCTATGCTATCCTACTAATATTTTCATCATGAAACAATTCTTGACAAATTACACTGACAAACAACATTTTTCTTTCTTATATAAGAATAAGTGTTCTTAGGTCAGTTTCTCGCGCTGATTTCAAATTTGAAATCCGTTTATCTCTATCACGTCGAGTTCTTAAGATATTTGTGAATAAATATATTTTTGGGAAACCGTTATTTGCTCCGTTTCATTTTTACTATATAACATTTTAAAAATTAATAAAATGCAAAATAATTCTACTTTTTATACTGCTAAAAGATGCATGACATATGTTACGTTAT
The DNA here is from genome assembly GCA_024509875.1 of Oreohelix idahoensis. Classification (NCBI taxonomy): domain Eukaryota; kingdom Metazoa; phylum Mollusca; class Gastropoda; order Stylommatophora; family Oreohelicidae; genus Oreohelix; species Oreohelix idahoensis. The sequence continues at coordinate 232,283 of JAMPIV010004796.1, forward strand.
ATTTGAAATAGTTACTGTATTTTGAAATAATTCTGAGTGAAATATGGCTTCTAGAAGTTGTAGAAATTCGGCTGATCTGTTCTGTTACGTGTGCGGATATTTTACCGATCGTGTTCACCAGAAAAACTTTACATCATTGCTAAAGAAAGCATATGAACTTTATTTCGGTTCGAAAGTTGATGATGCAAATAAATCTTGGATGCCAAATGCAGTTTGTTCGACTTGTGCAAATACATTGGCAGGTTGGTTACGAAAATCGCCGAAGCATAAGTCAATGCCTTTTGGAGTTCCAGTAATATGGCGTGAACCGACAAATCATGCTACTGATTGTTACTTCTGCTGGACAAATATCTATGGTTTCACTTTTAAAACTAGAAAGTCTGTGGTTTATCCAAATATTGAATCGGTTTCGAAACCAGTGCCTCATGATCCAATCACGTGTCCGATCCCAGTTCCACCAGAACAATATCCGTTGGACGTGAATGAACCATCAGAAAGTGATAGTTTACCTGCTTTAGAAACTAATTCTGACTCGGATTATATACTGGTGAATGATGGTGTTCACTTAATTAACCATTTAGAACTTTCAGATCTAATACGTGATCTCGCTCTCACCAAAGGACAAGCGGAATTACTCGGTTCGCGACTCAAAGAATGGAATCTTTTAGCGCCCAATACTCCGATATCTAAATTTCGTCATAGACACAGAGAACTTGTTCAATACTTTGAGATGGATGATGACATTTGCTATTGCAAAGATGTAAAAGGTCTAATGGTGCACCTTGGTCATGAGCACATAGTCAACGAATGGCGAATTTTCATCGACTCTTCCAAGACTAGTCTAAAAGCCGTGTTATTGCGTAATGGAAATTTATTTTCATCAATTCCAGTCGCCTACTCTGTTCATCTGCCATCAATGGTACCTATACCTTGTAGCGGTATGGCGGCTTGCATACCCTGACAATCCCCAGAGCTATGCCAGTGGGAGTTTTACTCCTGGTAGGTTCAACCAAGCTGGACTGGTCTGTGTGGGTAGGGGTCAGACAAAAGCTGGTACCCTGGTCCTCCAGGTTGGGGGTTTTAGCATAGGGCTGACACCCCTGTCTATGTAAAAAAAAATCGCACGTTACGGAAACAACAATAAATGGAAAAACTTTGCTGCGGGATGGACATTCGGAGACTGTGGCTCGTATGACTGTCAGTGGTGAAAGCCGAAAGGAAGCCACTGACATGAAAACGGATGTCCTGACCGCAAACAGGATACAAGAATAGGTTTTTGGAATGTCAGGACAATGTACGAGACAGGTAAACTAAGACAGGTCACGGCAGAAATGAGAAACTATAGGTTACACATTCTAGGGATAAGCGAGAGCAGATGGACAGGAGCAGGAAAAGTTAAAACAGCAACAGGAGAAACAGTACTTTACTCTGGAAGAGACGATGGACTGCACAATGAAGGCGTAGCCATTATTCTACAGAAAGGAATAGAAAGGACATTACTGGAATGGAAACCCATCAACAACAGACTGATAAGATTAAGATTGAGAGGGAGATTCACCAACACTACAATAATACAATGCTACGCACCAACGAATGATAGCGATGAGGAGGTCAAGGATGAATTCTATCAACAACTGCAGAAAGAAATGGAAGACACACCTAGATATGATCTTGTTATAGTAATGGGAGACCTCAATGCAAAAGTTGGTACACACAATACATATAATGAAAGAACAATGGGGAAATGCGGCAGCGGAAGAGCAAATGAAAATGGGGATAAACTAATAAGTTTCTGTAGCATTAACAACCTGGTCATTGGAGGAACACTCTTCCCACATAAAGAAATTCACAAATTAACATGGGAATCACCAAATGGTCGGGACAGAAACCAAATAGACCACATCATGGTTAACGGTAGATGGAGACATGCATTACAAGATGTGAAGGTAAGAAGAGGTGCAGATGTGGGAAGTGATCACCATTTAGTAGCAGCAAAACTGAAAGTGAAACTAAGAAGGGCTGCACCAACTGTAACTACACAGAAAAGGTTTGATATCAGCAAATTGAAGGACTCCCTTACCAGAAAAGCTTTTGCGGCCGACATAAAGAAACGATATCAATTTGCCAAAAGTCAGGAAAAGAAATTGACTGATGATATAGACCAGAATTTCAACACCATTTCAACGATATACAAAGAAAGCAGCAAATCATGCGTGGAATTCCAGGAAAGGAAGAAGCAAGACTGGATAACACCAGAAACATTAAACACCATAACGATGAGAAAGGAAATGAAAAGAAAGAAAACAGAAGCGAAGTCCCCCAGGTTAAAGCAACTATATAGCGAACAGTACAGTCAGCTGGACAAGGAAGTTAAACGCCAAACACGAGCCAACAAAAGGAATTTCCTAGACGATCTTGCAAGACAGGCAGAGGAGGCAGCACTGAGAAATGAACAAAGCACAGTATACAAAATAACTAAATTCATCAGCGGAAAACGAGGTGCATACAATATTACATTAGTAAGAGATAAGCAAGGTAATCTCATCACGACAGCAGAGGGACAGGAAACAAGATGGGCAGAGCACTTCAGAGAAATTCTGAACAAGGAACCACCAGAGACACAACTGAATGTTCCTGAAGCTGAAAACGAGCTAGATGTGAATACAGACATTCCACGAAAAGAAGAAATCATTACAGCAATCAAAGTGTTAAAGAACGGCAAAGCTCCGGGCCATGATAACTTAAATGCAGAGCTATTTAAGACAGACCCTGAACTAGCAGCAGAACTATTAGAACCCCTATTTGCACAAGTCTGGAAAACGGGGACAACACCATCAGAGTGGAACAAAGGAATAATTGTCAAGTTGCCCAAGAAGGGAGATCTTGCAGACTGCAATAATTGGAGAGGGATCACTCTTCTCTCAGTTCCCAGCAAAATATTAGGCAGGATAATTATACAGAGAATTTCAAAGGCAGTAGACCACAAACTGAGGAAGGAACAAGCAGGATTTAGAAAGAATAGAAGATGTGTAGATCATATATTCACTCTCAGGAACATTATAGAGCAGTGCTCAGAATGGCAAAGACAGCTTTACATTAATTTTGTTGATTTTGAAAAGGCTTTTGGCAGCATACATAGGGACAGTTTATTGAAAATACTGAGGGCTTATGGAATTCCAAGCTGCATAGTGTCAATCATAAAAAGCCTCTATGCCAACTTTACGTGTAGTGTTGGGCAGAGCAACCTAACCTTTGAGGTGAAGACAGGAGTACGACAGGGATGCCCCTTGTAAACCACTCTATTTTTAACAGTCATAGACTGGGTGATGCGCCAGACAACAGAGGGCAGTCCAAGAGGAATAAGATGGACAACATTTTCTACACTGGAAGATCTGGAATATGCAGATGACATTGCACTACTAGCACATTCACATCAACACATCCAGGAAAAAACGGATAGACTTAACAAGTTTAGCCAGCAGGTGGGCTTGAACATCAATTTAAAGAAGTCTGAGGTCATGACGCTCAATGTGAGCAACCCTGAGCCCATATCAGTAAGGAATCAGCAATTGGTACAGACAGATACCTTCACATACCTAGGAAGCATAGTAACACAAGACGGCGGGGCAGGCAAAGACATCAACATCAGAATGAATAAGGCAAGAACAGCCTTCTTTAGGCTAAACAACATCTAGAAGTCCTCCCAATACAGCACAAGCACAAAATTAAGATTATATCAGAGCTGTGTGCTTTCTGTGCTTCTCTATGGTGCGGAATGCTGGAGAGTTACAGAGAAGGAAATGTCGAAATTGTCCTCCCGTCACACAACATGCCTAAGAAAAATTCACCGAATCTTTTGGCCGAATACCATCACTAACCAAGATCTGCTTACTCGTAGCAAGCAAGAGGACATGCACACCATCATAGCTGGCAGACGCTGGAGCTGGGCTGAACATGTCCTCAGAAGAGACCCCGATGCCATCACAAGAACAGCTATGCTTTGGACCCCTGAAGGAAAACGAAAGAGAGGCCGACCAAAAACAACCTGGAGGAGGACTGTGGCGGCTGAGATGCAGGGAAAGAACCAGAGTTGGGGCACTGTACGAAGGATGGCCACCGACCGAGCAAAGTGGAATCAATTTGTTGTTGCCCTACAAGACGCCACTAGGCGTGATGGCAACTGACTGCTTTGACGGTCGGCGGCTAAGGATCAAAGAAGAAGAAAGAAGACTCTGTTCATATGAAAGAAACTTATGACAATATGGCTATACTTTTGGCAAACATAAAGTACAATGACTACCAATGGCGGATTTGTGGAGACCTAAAGGTCATTGCAATTCTCACGGGCATGCAGACTGGGTATACTAAATTTTGTTGCTTCCTATGTGAATGGACAGCCGCAACAGACAGGAACATTATGCAAGAAAGGTGTGGCCTATCAGGGATCGTATGCAGCTCGGGCATAAAAATGTAATACACGAGCCATTAGTTAACAAAGACAGCATCATTTTACCACCGTTACATATAAAGTTGGGGCTCATGAAGAATTTCGTAAAAGCGTTAGATAAAACGAGCAAAGCTTTCAATTATCTTCGAGAAAAGTTTCCGCAAATTAGCGATGCAAAGATAAAGGAAGGTATCTTTGTAGGACCTCAGATTAGGAAAGTTATTGCAGACAAACAATTCGAGAACTTGTTACATGGTAGTGAACTTCGCGCATGGATGGCATTCAAATCGATCGTCGATAACTTTCTGGGAAATCACAAATCTGTCGACTATGTGCATATTGTTAAGCAGTGCATAGATGCATACAGAATTATGGGCTTTAACATGTCCCTCAAAATCCATTTGCTCGATTCGCATCTTGACTTTTTCCCTGACAACCTTGGCGAAGTCAGCGATGAAAATGGAGAACGATTCCATCAAGATATCGCCGTAATGGAGTCACGTTATCAAGGACGGTGGAGTGTGACCATGCTTGCCGATTATTGTTGGATGCTTCATCGCGATGTACCACATGTCATTCACCGACGAAAGTCGACTGCAAAGAATGTCAAGCCTACATAACTGTTATACTTCTTGTACAAATGATGTTGTAATACTGTATGCTTGTTAAAAAACTTCAATTGCGTATTTCTAGAGATCCCGACCTGATAGAGAAAAACGGTTTGCAGATTTAAAAACAGCGCATTAAAATTGACCAGAAAAACATAGAAATGTTAGAGAAAGAAAAAAAAATTATTTTTGTTAGCCAGTGTTATCACTCAGGGTGCACGATTGTCAGTGACATTCACTTAACTACTATGTCAGATTAAATTTGGCTTTGAAATGCACAGTTTGGCAGATGGGTCTTGCTTATGCCTATCCAGACACTGCTGGGTTGTAAAGTATCGATCTCGAAACCACCACTGAGACTTATTACTCGTTAGCTCAAGTGGTTCTCGATCTTTGACATCTGACTTATGGTGACAAGTAGAAACATGAGGACAAGGTGTTTAGTTTTACTGCCTACAAGTCTGATGTATGTGAGATGATATTGTTTTCAGATGTCTGTGGATGTATGCAAGATACATGGATCAGTCATGATAAGCGAGAGCGAGACAAGACAGGTGTCTAGCTGCAGAACATTTTCTAAAATAAAATAATATAGAATATACTAAAGTTCCTACATCAGTTATACACACATACATGTTATGGTGTCTTAGTCACCCTTACTCCCTCTGCCTGACAAGTCAGCTCTGAAAAGTGATGTAACTTTATGGCAGGGTACATAAGCCCTGATAAGGACTGTATTTAGTTCTGATAAGGACTGTGCTAGTCCTGATAAGGACTCAATCACTGTGTGGTTATTTTATCAGGTTCCAACCTTCGACAGGCATACCATTTGAACCACACATTATGTATGATACTTTCATAACACATAGACTAACCAAATCCTGAAATAAACAGTTGTTATGCAATACCATAATTCCCGCCGTAGGTACGTCGGTCGGTCGGTCGGTCGGTCACATCATGCACACCGTCATTTGCGCACTTTTCTATTTTCGAGAGAGTACATTAACTTTTAATCACAGCTAAGGGGTGTAACTGTGGTTGAAAGTTAGACAATAATTGTATTGTTTCCCTTATATGTACTCTCCCGAAAATAGAAAAGTGCGCAAATGACGGTGTGCATGAACAGTTTGATTATGGAAAGAAGCCAACTGCACAATTGATAAACAGTACATGAACTGCAGACAGGAAGGTGCGGAGATACAGATTAAATCAACAGACAATCAAGATACTCTTCTACCCAGTTTCATTCGGGAAACGGATTTAACTCATCTACTTTCTTAAAAATAACCTTAAAATGTAAGCTTTTGATTGTTTCTTCAAGACAAAATTTTAATTTAAAGTATTGCAGACTTATTATTAAGGATCAAAATGATAAGATGACTACAATTAAAAACCATTCAATTTTGATGGGTTATTGCTAGTTAATGTATTAAATATAGACAGTAATTCTACATACCCTCTCAAGATCTATATAATGTTAAGAAAAGACTGGCTTTGGTGGAGAATAATGCTGCCCGGCCACAGATGGCAAGAAGTTAGCCTCACAAGCGTCTCTCTCTAGCTTCCGTCCTTCTGTCTATGCTGTGCAAGTAAATTTGAATTATCCGCGATCTCCTTATATAGGCTGAACGCGTGCGTACAAGACGACAGGTTCAGTAACTCTGTTTCAGTGTCCAAAATATTGCCTCTTCGAACGAAACTGTGCTAGATATAATCCACACCTTGGATTCATGTATCTCACCCATCTTAGATATCGTCTTTTGAGTTATAGTCTTTATCTCTCCATGGGTTTTGCATTCTATCCATGTTACATCCCATAATTGGTCTTGTTAGTGATTTTGTATCGAATTTTAATTGGGAAAAACACAGGATTTCTAGAAGAACTGAAACCTTTTCTTTCACATATCTTCAAAATTACTATATCAATCCAATTTTCCTTTTCCATGCACATAGTTGATGTTACAAGTATTCCCAATAAAATGATACCACTTTTATCCATTTCTGATGGCCCATACACATGTACTGGTCCTAAGTCTAACCCCTGGTTCGTAAGTTTTGTTCCTCCATGTTAAACGTTCGTAGACGTATCGATCAGTTTTTATGAGAGCTTCCCTTCAATGACTGGCTGCCCCGGACACACCTCCGAAAAATAATACTACTGCATTGGGCCTTTTACATAAATTCCTGTCCTAATTCATTAACTAGCAATGCGTAGCATGTGACAACAACCTCCCTCTTTTTAAGATTTACCCTTATACAGCTAACAATTGTAAGCATCGCTGTAGTTAATTCTCCTTTTTTTATCTTGTCCCATTTCAGTGGGGTGTCGCCTAAGAAAATCCAATCCCACATTTTCTTTTCCAGGAATGTAATTCACCGTAAATGAGTATGGAGATAGAAGAAGACTCCATCGCAGTAATCTCGAATTTAGTTTCTTAGACGCCGCTAAGAAGGTTAAGGGCTGATGATCATTTTGTATAATGAAGTGTTTGCCGTAAAGATATGCAGAGAACTTCTCACTCTACCAGACTAAAGCTAAACATTCCTTCTCAATCGTGGAATAGTTCAGCTGAAGTCAATTTCCTACTGGCGTAAGCGACTGGCAAAGCTCTTCCGGCTGGGCCTTTGATTTTTTAATAAGGTTGCTCCTATTCCTATGTTACTTGCATCCGTCCTTAAAACAAATTCCGGAGTGATATCGGGTAAGGTCATCACAGCCCGCCTGAAAGACTCGCGATCTCTAGCCAGCCCTCCTGCCTCCTCCAATGTCATGTTCAAGGTGTCTTCAATGTCCTGTATCCACCGTCGTCTTGGTCGGCCCCTGCCTCGCCTTCCATGTACCATACCCTCCATCACTGCTCTCTCTAAGCCACTATGGCGTTTAATGTGGCCAAAATATTTCAGTTTCCGGGACATGATATTGTTTATGAGCCAGTTTTCCTCGATGTTCAGGTTGTGTAGGATGTCTATATTTTTTTCTTCTTGGTCCACGATATTCTGAGATTTTTTCTGTAAAACTTTGCTTCGAAAGATTCGATTTTTTTCTTTAATGTCTGAGTAATGGTCCATGATTCACATCCATATGTTGCTACCGGAAAGATGCACTTTGTTATGCCATAGGCTCTTCATTTTATTTAACCTCTGCATTGCTATGGCCAGTCTCCTTCTGACCTCTTTTGAGCAGTCTCCATTGTTGTTAATTATGGAGCCAATATATTCAAAATTTGTGACATTTTCAATTTCCTCATCATTGATGGTAATTTTTGGTTGGCATCTTGTTTTGTCTGTGGACATAATCTTTGTTTTTTTTTTTTTTGTGTTCAGAAAAAGGTTATGATCCTCACTGTGTCTTTTGACAGACAGGATTAACTGTCCTAGTCCCTTGGCACTGTTTGAAAGATTAACTGTGCCATCTGCGTACCTGAGTTCTGGGATCGCATTTCCACCAATTGTGAACGGATCGCAATGTTCACATTCTTGGTCACTCCGAACATTTCTCATTATATTTTCTGCATAGATGTTAAACAAGTATGGCGAAAGGATGCAACCCTGTCTTACTCCCCTTTTCACCTCAAACCATCCTGATGTTTCTCCCGCTATTCTGACAGCTGCTTGTTGTTCATGGTATAGTGTTTCAATTAGATGGATCAAATGCGCTGGAAATCCCATGTCTCTCATGATATTCCACAATTTCTGATGTTGTACGCAGTCGAAGGCCTTGGTGTAATCTACAAAACAGGCATGAAGATCTACATTGTATTCTCTGCATTTCTCGAGGATGTTTCTCACATTAAAGATGTGATCTCTCGTACCTCTGCCTTGTCTAAAACCCGCCTATACTTCATGTATTTCATGTTCTAACTTTCTTTCTATCCTCTTCATGATAATTCGCAAGAGGATTTTGCAGGCATGACTTATTAAAGCAATAGTACGATAGTTGGTACACAGTTTTAAATTGCCTTTCTTTGGGAGAGGGATATACACAGATCTTTTCCATGCTTTGGGCCAGATTGCACTGTTCCAGATCTTCACACATAGTGCATGATAAACGAGGACACTGGCCTCTCCTCCTGCTTGGATTAGTTCAGTTGGTATATCATCGCATCCTGGTGATTTCCCTTTCTTCAGGCTTTTGATTGCTGCACGTACTTCATCTAATATAGGTTCTGGCTCTTTCTCTTCACTTTCAATCGTCATGTCTGGGATCTTTGTACTATCTTTATACATTTCTCTACAGTACTCCTTCCATCTCTCCAATATATCCTTACTTTCTGTTAATATGTTACCATTTTTATCATTGATTACATGTAATGATGGTCTAAAATCATCTGTTAGCGTTCTGATTTCCTTGAACATACCCCTATCCTTTCCCTGAAATTGCAGATCTTCTATTCTATTGCAGGTATTCGTTATGTACTGTTTCTTGTCTTTCCTAATCTCTCTCCTGATGTTTCTTGTGCAGTTTTTGTATTTGTCACTGTTCCGTTCTACCCCTGTTTGCTTCAATTTTCTTCTTTCCTCCATGAGCCTCAATGTTTCCTCCGTGATGTATATCTGCTTCTTATGCACTTTTCTAGGGATCATGTTTTCTGCTGATGTGATGAGAATATCTCTCGCATGTGTGGCTAGCTCATCCGGTGTCATATCCTCTTGTACAGCCATCAGTGCTTCGAATTTGTTTTGTACTTCTATGTTATATTCAGGTGGTATGGCGCTTACATCGAGACGGAGAGGTCGAGCACCTTTTGTCACTTTTTTCAATTTTAACTTAAAATCTGCAATTAGTAGCTCATGATCTGAATCACAACCGGCTCCTGGAAGTGTCTTTGTAGATGATATACCTGACCTCCATCTTTGTTGTATCAAGATGTAATCTATTTGATTCCTGCTGTTGCCATCTGGTGAGGTCCATGTATAGAGCCTTCTGGGATGTTGTCTAAATAGGGTATTTGTAATGGAGAGGTTGTTTTCTAAGCAGAATTCGATTCGTTTTTCTCCTCTTTCGTTTCTATGTCCTACACCGAATGGACCTCGCACCTTTTTCTCTTCCTCTGTTCTTTCGATGCCAACTTTCGCGTTAAAGTCGCCCATGATTATCATGATATCCCTTTTTTCCACTTTCCCTAAAGTCTCTTGTAAAATTCCTCAATTTCATCATCATCTGCTGCAGATGTGGGTGCATAAACTTGTAAAATTGTGATGTTCCTTTTCTTTCTCTTGAGTCTAATCATGAGAAGTCGATCACTAATCGGATTGTATCCAAGTAGTGCTATAGATGCTTTCTTTGTCAGGAGGAAACCAACCCTGCTCTGACCACCCTTTTCCTTCCCTGAGTATATGAAGGTCTCTCCTGTTTGAGTTATAAAATGACCTTGACTGGCCCATCTATGTTCAGAAATGACCAGTATTGTTTTGGTTCTTTCTTTTCTTTACTAATCATACTAAGTTTTCCCTGATGTAGGCTTCTTATATTCCACGTGCCTATTCTTAATTTTTTCTTTAGTCCGATGTCATGGCTTTCCGCAGTAACACGTCATCACCATTACTTGCACTTGCTCTGGCATCGTTCTCTTCCCTAGTTCGCATAGTCGATCTGCCTGGCCTGGGGACCACACCATCAGATCTTTGTGTTTCGAGATTCATCATTCTTGGCTGTCATGATTTCTTGGCAATATTCATTCAGTAGTTTGCCATTGCTTTCTGAACGGTTCTAGCCGCTTACCAACTTTGGTCCCTGGTGCGCCCTGAAGCCCGATACCAGGCCGAGCCAGCTCCTGCCTTCAAAGTCGTTGTCGAATAAATCGACCATCCATCTCTTCCGCCAGCAGCTGTGTATACTAATGAGGGGGGACTCCCTTCTTCACTTTGCTCAGCGTAGTTTAGCCGGCTAGCCAAAGCCGTTGCCCGGGGGTGGCGCTGCCGTACACAAGCAGACTCTGGGAGCCATACGTGAGCTGGGAAGAAGCGGGGGAACCAAATAGGATCCAGGCCATCCTAAAAGGGATGTGGCTGCCCCTCACCGTGTGGTACTATCCCTTACACACTCCTGCTCTACCCCCCAAAACCTACACAGACACAAATTACCTTACATCCTTCTGTCACGAGTGAGCTATGTAAGAGTGCCTGAGACGAAATCCAAGTCTTGTGATGTCAGAGACAAGACAAAGGTCTGAGAGAGGTCTGAGATGATAGAAGAGAAATGATGTTGATGGTGGATAGTGTGACTTATAGTTATCGAGGGTGGGAACCTATACTGACTCTCCCTTCGTCAGTCAGTGACCTTTAGTTAAACTGCTGTCACACTGCCTTTTGCTCTGCTAGGAGATAAGGTTTATTACACTACAGTATATCCACATACAACAGAACGAGTACAAGGTAAGGAGTACAGGTACAGATAGAAAGGGAAATCTGATCCGTTAAGTAATTTTATATTTTTATTAACAACCGTCAAAAAGCTATTGTAATATAAGCATGAAATCTATCACCACATCAAATAAAAACCTTAGGTATCAATGTACGAGGCACACAAAAAAAAAGGTTAGTATACAATTTTTTTACACTCCAGAACCAAACAAGTAGGTTCCACACTCCCACAATTATGGGGTGAGAGTTCAACTAATAATCCTTTGCTGGAAATCCTGAAATAAAGAGTGCTACCTACACAAACTAATCCCGCTGACTTGTCCCTGTCAGCGACACTGCTAATAAATTTCACTAACTGCTCCGGGCCACAATGTTCTTAAAATCTACCCTCCCCCTCTATAAATTTGAGTGCACTCTCCCCCGAGTCCTTCTTTGTTGGCACGCGTACGTTGATACTCAAACGGGATCACTATTAGCCGTTGGAAATATGCTAACCCTCTCTTTCCAGGGAAATGGCTGACTTATCCATGTAATAAATGCACCCGGCTGTAAATCCAGGTACTCGAGATGTGCGATGGAAACTCTCACGATACAATAGATGCTGAGGAATAAATCCACGTTCTGTATTGGCCCACTACTAACGTAGCAGCCCTAAATAATAGTGGACGACGAAGCTTGATGGGAAAAATAAACTGGTGCATTTGGAGCGGGCGCTCCTATTACTTGGTGGTTGACGAATTATTTATATTTTCCAAGCAAGGGAAATACCAATGGGCCCGTAATAGGGTGATGATTATAGGCACTACTATAGTTGGTGTGCAACCCAGCTGTACATGGGTCGATGACTTATCCGGCCTTTCCACGAAGGCAAAGTCAAGCTGATGGCTCAGCGGTCTACCGGAGATGACAGGGGTTTGCTGTAACGAAAACATAATCAAAACCCTCTGAACAACTCGCTAAATTAAATCATAAAACTTTACAACACGGCACAACAGATAAACAGGGTCGAAATAGGTGCAGATAATCATACAACTATCCCAACTCCCCCTCTCAGCTGGTCAGTTTTGACCTGCTGGTTGGCAGTGCCTTCTTACTCTCCCCTGCTCACCGTCCGAGCAGCAGACATCAAACAATAAGTGCTGGACCGGCTTATTGTAGCTTTTGCGTAATAATACGAAGACCGGTTACCCGCGACTAACGCTGGGATGGGTTTTTAGGCATGTATACAAGGCTGCCCTCCACTCTTTCTCTTGGCGAGACGTGACCTTAAAATCAGTCAAGTCGGCTAACCCGTCGGCAGATACCCAATTCGCCGACCAGTCTAAACTGGTAGTACTGGCGTTCGACACATTTAATAATTACATACAACATATGACAACAATAGAAGCCTGCACTAGGAAAGCATTATAAATGAGTTTAAAATAATCAACTAATGTACAGGTGCTTACTTAAATTCAAGTTACATGTGGGGAAAAAAATTATATTTACACAAAAAGATTTCGATTGCTTAGGTTAACCTTTTTGTGTGTTAAAGACTCAATTACATAGTTATCCATATATAGAGGAAGCTGAGTACTCCTTCTAATGAACTATATCAGACATCAAGTCACATAACCATTTGGCTCTTATAACTAGTAGCAGCATACAATCACAATTCCCTTCTCAACAAAGAAAACTGGCTATAGCTTCAGATTTTGGGTTGACTGATTGCTGTAATTTACCACATTACTAAAACCCTTTATGAAGACTTACTCTGACTTATTACAAATTCCAAGCACAAATTTGTACTAATTACCAAGTACTAAACTTGCTTACCAAGACTGTCAGAATCTCCCACCCTATAATAGCAGGCAAGCTGGCGTTAAGTCTTCTCACGGCAGGAATTTTAGGACTGAAGCCATGAGAGACAGACCAGAACACAATATATATTGCCCCTAAGGTAGCAGGTGTTCAAGCGTTAGTGGGACACCTGCATAGAGGAGCAGACAACAACTCATAATATCTGACCAGAGAATTCTCCTGGGAATGCAACTTCAAGAAGATTTTGCGTAACCTGTTGAAATGGTTACCCCAAATTTCCCAGGCATCAAAAACACAAGGGACACCTGCGCTCTTCGAGCGACTTATCCTGCCGTAAGTCTGGCGTAATAGTGGTCCCTGGAAACATGGAAAAGCGAAGGCCGTCTCCAGTGCCAAAGAACCAGGAACGTTTTTACCGCCCGTGTATCTGCATAATATAATGCCATTCTACGGAGCTCTGAGACGGGGTCCCCGGGACATACACTGCACTCAAGAAACACCGCCGTGGGTGAATGTAATAGGATTTGCGCGTGGACAGCGAAGGCAGCTAATCTTCCCGGGTCTCAAAGAAACAATACGGAGAGTTGTAAACGCTTCAAAAGATTACTCCGACCACCTTAACAGGCAAGGGGAGGAAAGGAAACCTGTCCTAGTAAGAGTGACAGCAAATACTCCCCCTTTCGTCTACAGAAAATAAAATAGAGAAAAGAAAGCAGTCAAGAAGAAATGACGGGTAGAGGTGTCGCGCCACCCCGTGCCCAACAATTTGTTACGCAATTCTGTCACACGTTCTTAGTTTTTGGCTTCAAAAGATTACTCCAACCAACTTTACAGGCACGGAGAGGGAACCTGTCCTAGTAAGAGTGACAGCGAGTACTCCCCTGTTAGTCTACAGAAGATATAATAAAGAAAAGAAAATGCGAGCTGTGATAACAGTCAAGAAGAAATAACGGGTAGGGGTGTCGCTCCACCCCGTGCCCAACAATTTGTTACCCAATTCTGTCACACGTTCTTAGGTTTTGGTCTGGGTGCCTTCTTCAACTTCTCTGTATTCTTAGGATCCGTAGACATGTGATGTCTAGAAATGGTGTGATCGAGGAATTCCCTCCTTATACCCTATATAACACTTGGTTGGACGTGTAGTCAATCCAGTTTCTCTCAGTCTATCAAACAACATGGAGAGTGATTCTACATGCTCCTCAAACGTATTGGTTGCAACAAGTATGTCATCCATGAAGTAAGTGATATGTGGATTTTTTAGAGGTTCCATCAACTTTACCGTCATTCTTGAAAACACATGTGGTGCATTTTTGAAGGCAAATGGCAGTACATTGAATTCATAAAGTCCTTCAGTTGTACTAAATGCTAACATGTGCCTGATTTCTGGTTTCACTGGTATTTGCTAGTATCCCTTGCTTAGACCCACCTTTGAAAAATACCTAGCTTTACTCAGTGTAGAGAACAGTTGGTTTGTGTCTGGTAATGGACCCACCTGAGATTCTGTAACAGCATTTAATTTCCTGTAATCAATACACAACCTATGCTCTCCACTAGGCTTCCTTAATAGCACTACACTTGAGCTGTAGGGAGATTCTGACTTTGAGATAATCTTCTCCTTCAACAAGTAGTCAATCTCTTCCCTTAATGCCTGTGCTTTTGCATATAGTATAGGGTATGTCTTCATACATACAGGTGTAGGGTCAGTAACCTTCATGTCGTACTCTAACAGATGTTTACAAACTGGTTTATCTGGGAGCACATCCGCATGGGTTTCCAACACCTGAACTTGCTTCCTCTGATCACTAAGTGATCACTAATATTCACTTGTCTATAGCTCTCTGTAGCTTTCAATGGGTATTCCATAGAGGAAAGAGGTTCGCTCTCCATTTCTGTTGCAATGGCTAGGGTCATAATATGTGCAACGTGTGATGATTCCCTGTCATAGTACTTTTTGAGAAGATTGACATGGTATATTTTCTCCTTTTCTTTCTTGTCAATCTTATAGTTGGTTCTGGAATTTTTTTTCCAGAATGACATAGGGTCCCCAGTTGAATTGTGTGGGACTTCCCGGTATGCAAATAACGCAGTGGGTAAATATACATCCCAAGTATCAGGTTTTTCACTAGCCAGCTTTCTAAGAACGGAAATAAGGGTCCCGTTGAAGCGCTCTACTTGGCCATTCCCTTGTGCATGATAAGGAGAGCAATGATAATGTCTGGCTTGAAATATCCTGAATACTTCTTGTGTTAGCTTTCCCTTAAACTGAGAACCATTGTCAGTCAATATCTGATGTGGGAAACCTAACTTTGTGAATATTGTCAACAGTGCCTTTACCACATGCTTCGAATCTATAGATGACAGGGCTACTGCCTCTCCCCACATAGAGCAAGTATCAACCAAGGTTAGGATGTAAGCATTGCTCTTCTTGGTTCTAGTGAGGGGTCCAACAATATCCACTGCAACACGTTCAAAGGGTGTTCCCATAATGGGCATTTCTCCCAGTGTTACTGGTGCAATCCTATGTTTAGGAGCTACTCTTTGGCATTCTGGGCAGGATCTCATATATCTCTTTATGTCCCCTGTGATTCCTGGCCAGAAGTAGTGACAAGCTATCCTTTGTCTAATGGCACCAATTCCCATATGTCCACTAAAAGGTATAGCAAGTCCTAGCTCCATAAACTTCTCCCTGTATGATTTTGGCACTACAAGATGTCCATGTTCTTTAGGTCATGTTCAAGCTTTTCTGTAGAGTAAGCCATTTTTCATGTAGAAGTCTCCTTTCTCTGGAGGGTTATGTGCCTTAGGTAATTTGCCAAAGCAAGGCTTCAATGTGCTTTCTGTTGCTTGAGCCTTTTTCATCTCTTCTGGATTAGTATTGATAGGATTTTCTTCCATTTTCTTTGAGCTTGCCCTGGTCTGGACTAATGCCATAACTACAGGTTTAGTAGGTTCTCCAAGAAAAACCTATCTACGTCCCAGAATCATGGGGTAAATAGGGTCATCCGTCACTGCTGCTTTTATCTCTCCTTCCACATAGCGAGATCGTATATTGATTCGGATTATGGGTAGTGTCATGGTTCCTACTCCCTTGATTGATCCTCTGATTTCATCTGTTTCTGTGGTTATCTGGTCAGGACTCACCAGAGCCAGGACACTACTGAGTCAAAGTCCAAGCCTGTATCATATAAGCACAGTACTTGGGTGCCATTCAAGGTCACTTCCTCACAGACAGGGGAATGACGGAGATCCTTCTGACTAACTGTCAGTTCCTTCCTTCCTTTATTCCCTGTTGAAGACTTGCAGCGTGATGAGGAGGGTTTTTCCTTCTGCAGTCTGCAGTATTGTGGTTACTCATTTTGCAAGTTTTACACCACTTATTGTCCTTTCTTGAAGGTTTCTTGTCTGATCGTGGAAGGTTTATTATCTTTGTTTGTTCTTGGTTGTATTGTCCTTTTGGTCAAACTTGGTTTGGTTTTGTGGTGACGTAAAACTTTCTCTCTGCTTGTTATTTTCTCTCAGATTTCTGCCTGTGCTGCTTGATATCTCTCAGCAACTTTTAAAATGTCTTCTAGTCTCTTTGCTCCTTGTTCTGTAAGAAACTTCCTCATTACTTCAGCATGGACTCTTTCACCTTTTCCATCATATTTTTTTCTTTTAGATCCAGACACTTTCCTAAGCTAGTCCATTTTGCCAAATTGTCAAGTCTAGCAGAGAACTGGTGGTAGGTTTCTCCAAGAAGAAGCTTAGCCGTTCGGAATTTCTTCCTAGAAGATTCTGAGTTTTGTTCATAGCGGAAAAGCAATGCCTGCTTCAGAACTTCATAATCTTCTTGGTCTTCTTTTGGGAGTTTCAAATAAACACCATATGCAACTCTTCTCAGTCCCTGAGATAGCTTAAGGCTCCATTTTTCCTTTTCCAAGCCATAGGTAGAAGCAAGTCTTTCATACCTCTCCAGGTAGGCCTCTATTGCATCCTCTTTCTCCACAAATGGGTCCAAGTGAAAATGCATGGTTCCATTTGAGGTGCTCTGGCTGGAGCTACTCTCAGAGTGAAGTGGGCTACTTCCGTTTGTCCACTTCGGTTGTCACATACTGGATGAGATCCTTGCCTGTCAAGCCTAAATTCTTTCTCTAACTCCTGCACGATCGCAGTCCTAAACTTCACCAAGTCAGCCATGATGTTAAGTTAAGTAGGGTATCTAGCCTTACTTTAACTAAATTAATCTTATTACTTAATGGACACTACAATTAATCATGCAACCTTGTGATAGTCAACTCTATTCTGAGTATTCAATGGTAATGCTCGTACGAAAAATCTAGTATAGAACTTTTCAAAAATTTACTTTTACCCTTATTGGGCAAAAGATAGACTAGATGTATTGGCTCAGGATATAAAAGAATATCCCGCGATCGAGAATTATTTTTATATACACAACCCGATGATGATAAAGTTAAATTAAATTAATTAACTAACTTAAGAAATATTCTGGTAGTCTTATCCAAATAGTTGAATAACTTAATTTCTCACTGTCTTATTTTCACGTTACTGTCTTGGCTATGCTATCCTACTAATATTTTCATCATGAAACAATTCTTGACAAATTATCACTCAGGGTGCACGATTGTCAGTGACGTTCACTTAACTTCTATGTCAGATGAAATTTGGCTTTGAAATGCAGTTTGGCAGATGGGTCTTGCTTATGCCAATCCAGACACTGCTGGGGTGTAAAGCATCGATCTCGCAACCACCACTGAGACTTCTGGTTATTACTCGTTAGCTCAACTGGTTCTCGATCGTTGACCTCTGACTTATGGTGACAATTAGAAACCCGAGGACAAGGTTTAGACATGTAGCTAGGTTTCGTTTTACTGCCTACAAGTCTAATGTATGTGAGATGATATTGTTTTCAGATGTCTGCGGTATATGCATGATACATGGATCAGTCATGATAAGCGATAGCGAGACAAGACAGGTGTCTAGCTGCAGAACATTTTCTAAAATAAAATAATATAGAATATACTATAGTTTTACATCAATTATGTACACACATATATGGTATGGTGTCTTAGTCACCCTTACTCCCTCTGCCTGACAAGTCAGCTCTGAAAAGTGCTGTAACTTTACGGCAGGGTACATATTCCCTGATAAGGACTGTATTTAGTCCTCAGAAGGACTGTTGTAGTGGTGTCGATGGTATTGTATGATGGTGATATTACTAAATGTAATTGTATGAGGCCAGCTGTGAAGGCTCCTGAGATAAAATGTAGTTGAGAATTGTCAGAAGGCCTTTCTTGCTACCACTACGACCTCACACTTAATTTTTTTTAATGAATGTGGCTACGTAAAGTGTCTAGGGTTATGATGTGTAGTGTGGTGTAATAGGTTATAGATATACCCACAGATATTTAACAAGACTAATAATATTAATAAATGTTAAAATACACTGAACTAACTCACGTGTGTAAAATTTCTTGATAGAATTATATTACATTTATTTTGTTCTGGATCAATTTTTTAGGTTGACCAGAACTTAAAAGGATTTAGAGATTATGAAAGAAATGCATGGAATATTATATCATAAATGCAATAGTGTACATATATATGTACTATACTAGTTAGTTTTATTAAAATGTTCTAGTAGTCATCTACTTGGGAGGATAGTTAATGTTTGTGCTGCTGGGGTGGCCTCATCACACCTGTCTATATTTACTACACAGTGTCCAGAAAATGGTGGGAATTTTTATGGGGATATTAGTAACTACACAGCGTTGGTGAATGTCCAGCAGACCAGAGGCTCACTCATCTTGTAGTTGTAGCTCTGGTGCTGAAATCTTGTGGTCCCACCTCTCCGTGCTGGCGGGCAATAATGGTGGTCTCTGTCACAAGTACTGCACAGATACACTCGAGTAAAGTCACCAACTGAATAGACACTGCTTTGTTGACAACAGAAACTCACAGCTCTGCAATCAAAGTATGGGCCATGTGTCAAAATCTATTCTCTACCCACGTCTGGACACAACACTGACACAACAACCACATCATACAGACAGGTCAGATCTCTCTGACCAAACAGCACATTTACCATGGTGGTTTTACATCAGATAGATCCTCCCAGACTATAGATTCTGAAAAATATTTATTAGTTTTCTGCCCTAAAAGAGGATAGGTAATATGTTTCATTATTCTCAACACTTGATCTGTCTTGCCTAACCCTTGCTGGAGTTTATGTACATTGTTGGTCCCTAGACCCTGACTAGGGCGGGGGGTCTAGAGCAAATCCCTACTTGTTTGTAAGGCTAGATTTCGATATGGCAGTATCAAATCACTCAAACATGAAACAATATTCAAAATATATAAGGAAATAATTTCAATCTTACCAGATTATGAATAAATAACACAGAATTGCTAGCAAAACTCAGCTGAGCTGCTGGCTATAGTATGGCGTCCCTAAACTTCTTTCACTTTCTTTCATATGGAAATCACCACACTTTAAAATCTGTGTCTATCACTGAACAACTATTGAAGAATGGCCCCACTTTCGCGTCTGAGCGCTAATGATATGATTGTCTGTGGCCAATCACTGCCTAGGTTTATTTTAAATTCAAATTTCCTACCCTAAAGTCATTTCAGTCATGCTTCAGTCAAGTATGGATGGTTATCTGTTAGTCTGTCCGTCTCTACTTGTGTTTCTACAAAAATGTACTTGATTTTTGAACCAACCTTTCTCTCCCCTCCAAAATTTTGTCGTTAAAAGTTATATTTAGACACAGCTACCACCAATGTCCCTCTCTTCCATACTACGTAGATTTGAACACCTGCGTCCCAAGGTCGTGTTTTTTTTTTGTGTGCAAATAGCGACACTTTTAGATTCAATACAGTCTGTCGATGATGTGAACAACACTGTCTTTTGTCATTATCTTCAATATTATCTATCCGTTTGTAAAATTAAGAACATATTAGTTCACTGCTCAGAATGGGTCATCCGGCCAGCTAATTTTTATATTCCTAACATTAATATTAAGAAAAAAGTACTTTTTAAATTTTGTAATATTCCAAACATCTGCGTTTTAGCCGCTGAATTCAAATCAAGGGCTTGGTATTGCAAAAGCGTCCAATAAATGACTGTGGCGTAACATATCTATGGTCCCTTCTGTCGAGTTGCTTACTTTTTATGTCAACTTGGGAAACGTGACTTTTCTCCGTTTCCCCCCCAATTGCGTCTCCTTAGCCTTTCTAGTCTCACGCAATCTTTCCAGTCATATTTTTTTCCTTTTTGATCCGCCGTTCCCCTCCTGTCTAGCAAGTCAATTATTATGGAGGATGATGACCCGCGGTCTAGGCGATCATGTACTATTCGCAGCCTACGCATTATGTTTTTATCCTTAAATGTTATCTTTGGAGGTATTTTACCGTTGTATCTCTGTCAATTTCACTACAACTGTGCTAGTCCTGATAAGGACTCAATCACTATGTGGTTATATTATCATGTTCCATCTTTCGACAAGCATACCATTTAAACCAAACATTATGTATGATACTTTCATAACACATAGACTAACCAAATCATGAAATAAACAGTTGTAATTAATGTATTAAATATACACTAATTCTACATTCTTTCTCGGGATCTATTTAATGTTCAGAAAAGACTGGCTTTGGTGAAGAATAATGCTGTCCGGCCACAGATGGTAAGAAGTTAGCCCCACAAGCGTCTCTCTATAGCCTCCGTCCTTCTGACTAGATTCTGTGGAAGTGAATTTGAATTATCCGCGGTCTCCTTATGTAGGCTGAACGCGTGCGTACAAGAAGACAGGTTCGGTAACTCTGTTTCAGTGTCGAACGAATTTGTGCTAGACATAATCCAAACCTTCGCTTCGTGTATCTCACCCTTTTTAGATATCGTCTTTTGAGTTATAGTCTTTATCTCTCCATGGGTTTTGCATTCTATCCATGTGTTAATTCCCATAATTGGTCTTGTTAGTGATTTTATATCGAATTTTAATTGGAAAAAAGCGGGGAGCCGCGCTAGCGTAGTGGTTACAACACCGCTCTGGCGACCGGGTGATACAGGATCAAACCCGGGCGACGGCATTTGAGGATTTTTCGTCAACCGGGATTTGGACTGGATTAACTCGAGACCTGGCGAGGACATTTGAAGGAGTGTCGTCGACCAGGGACTGGCGGCTCCTGAGCCGACCCAGCTGCAATGGGTACCTCCGAAATCGGCGAGTATTTGCCTGAATGGCGAGGGACACCTGTCTCTGTACAAGAAATAAAGGTATACTCACGTAAAAATCAATGTCAGGTTAGACATAAAATAATAACCTGAGATTTCGCCTCGAGTATTAGCGGGCGAACGCAAAAAAAAAAAAAAAAAAAAAAAAAATTGGAAAAAACACAGGATTTCTCGATGAACTGACACCTTTTCTTTCACATATCTTCAAAAGAACTATATGAATCCAATTTTCCTTTTACATGCACATAGTTGGAGTTATTTCCAATAAAATGATACCACGTTTGTCCATTTCTGACGCCACATACACTTGTTCGGGTCCTAAGTTTAATCCCTGGTTCGTCAGTTTTGTTCCTTCATGTTAAACGATCGTGGACTTATCGATCGGTTTTTATGAGACCTCCCCTTCAATGATTGGCAGCCCCGTACACACCTCCAAAAAATAATACTACTGCATTGGACCTAAATTCCTGTCCTCATTCATTAACCAGCAATGCGTAACACTTGACAACTGAGCTCATCTTCTATTGTATCTACACATGTTTCAAACAAATAAAGAAGAATAACGTCATATAAAACTGTTTACTCTTGTTTAATGTTTTAATTGTATCCCTAG
Organism: Oreohelix idahoensis; assembly: GCA_024509875.1. Lineage (NCBI taxonomy): Eukaryota > Metazoa > Mollusca > Gastropoda > Stylommatophora > Oreohelicidae > Oreohelix > Oreohelix idahoensis. The sequence goes on from JAMPIV010004796.1 coordinate 254,350, forward strand.
CTTCATCGTCTACCAAGAACTAGTGATTAGATGTTACGGTAGGTCTAGTTTTGTTGCTTTTTGATCGGCCAGAATATGACTACGCCCACTTATCAACTAAATCTAGTATGTCTAGCTTTTCTGCACTGATTCCGTATTTTGACAACAAACTGTGACTACCAAACAATCATCATCAATGTCAGCAATGTTTCAAAGTAGTTTGACACAGTTATTTGCTTAGGAGACTTAGAAAATGTAAATATAAAGCGTGACATATTTCTCTAGCAATAACAACGAAAAACGCAAACACGCAAATCTTCACAAATATTGTGATAATAACGTCAAAGCCCGCACATGTGCTTATTAACTACAGTAAAATTAGTTGTTTAAATAGTAGTGGAAGTCATTCTACGAGTTTTAATATATGAACTGCATAAAACAGACGATTTTTAGGGTTTATTCGTGATAAACTAAAAACCACGCTGTGTGCGTTGCTCTGGCATGGCGCGTTGAATTTTGCAACGCTCAGAGCGTTGGTCTGGAGTCAAAGAGTTAACTTTAACGAGCCCAGTTCGTTTAACAAATATATCCGATAGGAGGATGGTCCGTAGCTCGTCTGTATTCATCGTTTAAGTAGTGTAGTCTGTCAAAACTTGGCGTGATTTCGAGATCTCCAAGATCGATTCTTGCTCGGCGTAGACGAGGAACTGTAATTCTTCGGGTGTGATATCGGCGAATTTAAGTTCTACTGAGACAGGGCCCGACTTGGCCATCTCAAACTGATCACCGTCCAGTAAACTGGGGGTGAGGTCAAAGGCGTATAAGGCGTACCCATTCTTAAAATGTCTTTACTCGAGATCGTTGCCGGCGTCTTTACCAATTAGTCCCATGGCCATATTCGTCCCGAAGAAGGCGCTCACGTACTGGTTGTGCTCATAATCCATGGACAAAGGTTTGCCACTGACTGTTCTGCCGTCCGCGCTGACATTTAAATAGATCAGACCAAAATTAGCGAAATTGAATGGGTTAGACGTATACGATCCGTTAAAAGCGGTCGAAGTGACTAGGCCAATCACTAGGCGGGTCGGGGTTTGACTGAGAAACAGATTATCCTGCAGGTGTGATAAAATACCTCTAGGGATAGAGAAAGCTTTTAGCACAACTCGTTTCAAGGGGTACTTGGCATTACCTCGCAACAAGGCTTTCTCGTGGGTTAGAGAGACGGCTGGGTTTAATTTGGCTTTCCGTACAACCAGGGCCGCATAAGTTATAATAGATTTATAACCACCAGCGTGGTCGTTTCCCAGCATGTTGAACGCATATTTAGCCGGCGTGAGTTTTACTTTAACTGTCACACCGTTTAACAGGTAGCGATCTTGGGCGAAAATATCTGAATGTAACCGACCCATCATATCGATGTCCTGAGAACCAGTCGCTATATTTCGACGCAACTTTAGTCCGTTGTTATTATCGCCACTGGTGTCCGGAATAAAGTTTGGTGTGTCTTTGTAAAACTCCGCCTATGCCGGTCCCAAGCCCGGATGAAAAAGCAGGAGTGCGGCCTGCATGGAGGCCGTAAGGAGGCAGCCCCTCCACCATGCAAAGGCACAACAGGCCAATCACCTGTTTGCTTTAAACTATGATTACGAGCAATATAAGAGAGAAAACCGGACTGATTCTAAAGGCGACGAACTGGAACGGACTACGACTTATGGAACTTGGAACACAAGAAGTATAAATGGGAAAGAAGAGGAGCTGATGGAAGAGATGAGGAAAGCAAAATTAGAAATCCTGGCTATTACCGAAACAAAGAAAAAGGGACAAGGAGTCATGGATCTCGATGGCAACACGCTGTTATACAGTGGTGTACCCACATCTGAAAGAGCTAAAAGGGGCGTGGTATGCATTGTGGCCAAAAACCAGAAAGATAGTATCAAGGGATGGAACTTTGTCTCAGAGCGCATTATGGATGTAAAACTAAAAGAAGGAGAAACCATAGTCAACCTGGTCATAGTGTATGGGCCAAATGAGGATGAGAGAGCAAAGGTCAAGGAGGAATTCTTCGAGCTGCTTCAAAGAACAGTGGATGACTGCCTAGATGAAGTTATCATGCTCGGAGATTTTAATGCCAGAGTTTGAAATGACCATGCTAGATGGGGTGGAGTTATCGGAAGATATGGAGAAGATACTCTCAATGACAATGGAAAGCGACTCCTTAGATTCTGCAGTGAGCAGAATCTGATCATCACAAACACAAAGTTCCCCCATAAGCGCAAACATGCATACACTAGATGTGAACCAAACAAGAATGAGAAGTCAGTGATCGACTATGCCATTGTTCCGAGAAGCTCATTCAAATATGTCCGGGATGCTAGAGTCTGGAGGGGGCCAGAAATTGGAAGTAATCACTACCTGCTAACAATCAAAAGAACAACTGAAAGAGTTGCTCAGCCTAGGAACTGCCCAACATCACGCAAGAAACCAAGTAAACGAGCGGGAGAACTGAGCATTAGGACCTACAAGCTGAAAGAGCCAGAAATTAAGACCAGATATCAGGGGCGTATTGCTGCAGCGGTGAGCAACACAGAAGAACGACCTGATGACGTGGAAACCCTCTGGAATAAATTCAAGGATATCATAAAGACAGCTGCAGCAGAAGCATGCGGTGAAGTCCGACTTGGGAACAAGAGAAAGAGGACACCTTGGTGGACAGAGGAAGTCAAAGAGAAAATAAGAGAGAAGAAAATGGCATGGAAACAATACTTAGGAGCTAAAAACACAACAGGACAAATGGAGAAATATAGAGAATATGTGACACTCAGAACAGAAGCAAAGAACAAAGTGCTAACAGAAAAACAGAAGTCCTGGGAAGAATTTGGAGAAAAGCTAGAAAAAGATGCACAAGAAAACCAGAAATTGTTCTATAAGACCTTAAAAACATGAGAAAGGAAAAACAATGCCCTCTCAAATTTATAAAGGACAAGCAAGGCAAATTGCTTACTGCCCCGAAGGAAGTAATGGAAAGATGGAAAGAATATTTCTCAGAACTCCTGGATGGTGAGCATGGTGAAGCATCAGAAATGATAACCACTAGCACAGAAGAGAAAACCAATGATGGTGAAGATGACATAAAGATGGAAGAACTGAAGGCAGCACTGGAGAAAATCAAGATGGGCAAAGCAGCAGGGCATGATGGTATAACACCAGAAATGGTTAAGTACATGGGAGCATCAGGCGACCTACTACTCTTAAGGGTTCTACAGGCAGTGTGGTACAACAAGACCATACCAAAGGATTGGGAGATTGCCATTATAACACCAATTTTCAAAAGGGTGACAATCGACAGTGTGGAAACCATAGAGGCATATCCCTTCTCAGTGTCCCTGGTAAAATCTACTCTAGAATCCTAGAGCAGAGACTCCGACGCCTAGCTGAGCCACAACTGGATGAGGTCCAGTGCGGATTCCGAGCGAACCGAAGTACTCAAGACCTAATCTTCACACTCAGACAGTTGAGTGAAAAGGCCCTTGAGTATAAGAGTGAGATCCATCTTTGTTTCATAGATCTGGAAAAGGCGTTTGACAGGGTCCCCTGGAGCAAACTTTGGGATTGTTTGGCAAGGAAGAACATTCCAGCACCTCTGATTCATGCTATACAGAGCTTCTACAAGTTTTGCAGAAATTATGTGAGGACAGCAAACCATAAGTCAGAAGAGTTCAGGACCACCACTGGTGTAAGACAAGGTGATATCCTGTCACCTTACCTTTTCATACTCCTCATAGACGATGTCATTAAGGCATGTAAGGAGAGAACAAGAAAGTACTCGGTGGGGTACTGTAGGATGAGACAGGTCTGTATTTCGGAGCTGGCATTTGCTGATGATGTTGCCCTGATTGCTAAATCAGAGGCACATCTCCAATTCAACCTGCAAGTCTGGAAGGAAGAGCTGGAGAAGAGAGGGATGGTCATAAGCAGCTCTAAAACAAAATCCATGGTGATATCACGAGAAGAAAGAAGACATCAGATTAAGCTGGGAAAACAGGTCCTGGAGCAGGTAGACCACTTTAAATACCTTGGAGCTATTATTGATCTTAAGGGAGGCATCAAAGAAGAGTTGGCCACTCGAAAAGCAGCAGCTGGGAGACTTTTTCAGGCCACAAATCGAGGATTCCTCAGCAAGAGAGAGGTTGGTAAGAAAACGAAGATGGCTGTATACCGCTCCACCTATGTCCCAGTCTTGACATATGGATGCGAGTCATGGGCAATGACTACAACCCACAAAAGCCAGATCCAAACCTCAGAAATGAGGTATCTGAGGAAGGTGGTTGAAGTAACAAGAAGAGACATGGTACGAAACCAGACGATACGTCAAGGCCTTAAATCCCAACCCCTGCAGACCCAAGTAGAACAATCCCAACTAAGATGGTTTGGCCATGTCTGCAGAATGGGAGAAGATCGGCTACCACGACAAGCATGGGAAACAAAGAGCCAGGGATCCAGACCCCCAGGACGACCCAGAGTCTGCTGGGAGGACAACATCACACAATCTTTGAAGGACCGAGGTCTAGAATGGAACCAGGCCAGGAGGAAGACAGCCGATAGGATGGTCTGGCGCTCTCTCTTCCAAACCTCTACACCTCACGGTAGAAGAGGAACGACTAAGTAAGTAAGTAAGTGTCTTTGTAAAACAGAGCCGCTGTCATATGGCCTCGCTTGGCTTCCTCCCAGTAATTCAAAGTGGCTTCCAGGTAAGCTCTATAAGGATAGGTGTTCTCGCTGGGTGTAATCAGCGTGTCGTTTACGGAAACGTCGACTTGGGAGAATAAACTATGCAGGTAATAGTTGATCGGGGCCACATCGGCGCCAGCGGGTAATTTGTCGCCATTAGCTAACGTGATTTTGGCGCGCACGTGCAGAAAAGTATTGAACAAATCTAGATATTCTTCACCGTTTCCCGATATTACAAATTCCACCGGTTCTCCGTGTGCTAAGGCAGCCAACGGGTGTATCTCCACAAATTGTCTGTCCGGTGGTGGTAGCTAACGTGACATTGGGGTTGGCGCAGTAGTACCGTCGCTTCTTCGTTTTCGGCTCGCCCGGTGGAGCAGCTCTCGTTTTTCTTTTTCTTCTAAGACCGCTACCCGATTGGTTAGTGGTGAGGTGATCAACCGCTCCCTGTAATAAACGCTGACCCGATTCTTTGGTTCGCTCACGAAATGACTCGCCAACATTTCTGCCGGCTAACGCGTCGCTCGCGACCTGTAGACCGGTGCCAACCCCTTCTCTGAGTAAAGCTTTGCCTACAGTTTTTAACCACGGGAGAACCATACGACCGAGCCCGCTGAATAAACTACCCAAACCATGTCCGCTTTGGCTTCTGCCTCCGATCAACACTGGCATCCGTGTCCAGCTTGGTTGCAGTAAAACTCCTCATACATTTTGGGGTTTCGTCGGATGGGTACGTGTCTCACCATTTTTCTATTCAAAATCAAACCGTCTGTGAGTTCGGAAGTGAAGTGTCAGCACCGAAGCTCCGCTAGTGAATGGGATAGTCTTACCCTGATCGTTAGTTAAAAGGATTTCCACAGCGTCAAACGAAAAACGACTCAGGGATACTTAGTGGGGTTTGTCGTAAATCCTAAAAACCGAAGCGGTAGTCCTGTCCAAAATAGGGACAATGCGTAACAAAGGGACAGAGGAATCCCCAACCGGTCTCGCCGCTACGAGGTCGCAGTACACGTAGACATTTTTCATGTCGCTATCCATTTGTACTTCAGTCTCTCCTCGTAGTATTGGTTCGATGTCTGTGGCGATCGAGGTGGGCAAGCCTAACATGTGTTTCAACGTCTCGCTAATTCTAACTTCAGCCCCCGGTTCATACATATTCAAGGTGGTCTTATTATTTTTATAATGGATTCTAACTCGGGCTTTTTCATTCACATCCGTGCCTAAAAGCAAACGATTCAACTCGTCGATCAGCGTGTCGGGTGAGGTGTATAGACCAGCAGGTAACGTGAGTATTATAGGTCCCTCGTCTTTGTTGGGAAGTAAGTATTCTATAGACCGGTGTTATTGTTCGGATATATTTTCATCGAGGCATTGCTGGGTAAAGTCACGTAAAAACTCATCCTAGCTTAGGGTTAGATAACATGTAACCCAAACAACTGCTCATTAAGGCGATCCAAAACTTGCCGTCCGGTCCCTCGGCGTTGCTCTGACTCAGATTGAATAACGAGACCCCGATGACGACATATACAACGATCATCTGGCAGATGAAAACGATCTCTAGTCGTGGGACTAGTTTCCCAAAAAAAGACCAGAGTGAGGTTCTCGTGGCCTTGGGCGGGGGTGACCGTAAAACTGGGGTGCTCACTTCTTCTATCTTCATCAGTCTAGATATCTCGCTAGTTGTTTGGAGGACATCCAGCTGTTGAATGCCGAGTTATAACCGAACCATTTGACTAAATACTCTTTAACACCCCTGATACCTCGCCGTTCTTGCAAAATGGACTCGATTCGATAAACTACCTTGTCACCGACCCGCTGCAATTCTTGTTGGTAAAAAGACCCTTTCAATTCCTCACCGAATCATCTTTAAGGATGTACGTGACCGGTATTGTTTGGTTTAGCCGACTGACCGTAAAGAACTCTTCTGTCCACGCGGGTGTATAACCCTTTTTAAAAGTTTGTTTGGCTTGGGCGATCCGCACGCGATCACTTGCTTTAAAATAGACTTTTCTGCCGACGACGTCAGGGGTCGAATACAACGTATGCCACACCTCTTCTTGATTGATCGGGGTAACTTCCGACGGCGCCATCTTAATACTCCGGTGACACGAATAATTGTAGTTGTGGACCAGTTGGTTTATCACGTCGAGGTTTCGAAGACTGTTGGTTTTGGTAAAGTAACGCCACGTTTTTTCTTTGAGGGTTCGATTAAACCTCGACAATAGCTGCTTTGGTTTCCTCATTTTCCGTAGTGAAGAAATGGACACCTTCATCCTTAAGAAACTTTAAGAATGTTTTGTTGACGAACTCACTGCCTTTGTCTGTTTGAAAATTTATCGGTTTGCGACTGGTAAAAATGGTCTTCACCGCTGCTACTAAATCTGTCCCAGTTTTGTTTTTCAGAGGAACAGCCCAAGCAAATTTACTAAACACGTCGATACACGTCACTAGATAGGAAAACCCATCGTTGAATTTTTTTTAACCCCGCAAGTCTATTAAATCAGCCTGGAACTGTTGATCGATACCACCCGAGATGGTCGCGCGTCTTGTAAATTTTCTACGCACCGGTTTGTATAAGGTGTACGTATCCTGATGACCTAAACACTCTTCAATTTTTTTACGAGTGAGTTTGGAACTACGTTGCAAGGTACCGACTCCGCCATACGACCCGGGTCGTTTCGGGTCGTAGTAATGTTGTTTTAAAATCTTAATCACTTCTTTGGCCATGCTTCCCACTTTAGAGTTTTTTTATCTTTTTCTTTCTTCTGAGCGAATACGACGATGTTTCTCGCAATTTACTGGCAACCACCTTTTTCAATTAGTGGGTGTGACTTGTTCGGGTGGGGACTGAAGAATTTTGTCGACAATCTCGTCTTTAAGTACAGTGGGTTGATTGATGGGAGGCTTCGAGCTCGACTCGTTAAGTGGAGACTTAATGTCCACGAGACCTAGAGGCACGTGACTGTACTGTTCTAGTCGAGTCAAATAACGCTGCAGTGTTCGCTGATATAATCTAGCTTTGTCACCAATCGGTAAATCTTCTCGTTCCAAGACTAGTTGCATTTGAGTATCCAATTCTCCCAAGTTATCTCTCAGAGCATCGGGGGTTTTATAAGGTTTTTGCGCCTCTAACAAACGAGGGTCCATCAAAATCATTTTCTTGGCCATCTACAAGACCCTTTTTAGCACGGTTAGTAGGGGGGTTAACAACGCACTTAAAAAACCTCTAGTTTGTAAAAATTGTTTCCGTCTTTTGAGCGACAATTACTTCTTGGTGAGCGCTCTCAGGATGTTTTTGTAACGACGCATACGCCTCTTCTTAGGGGTGTCAGTGAAACGTTACCTTTTAAAACGTTGTGACAACACTCACAGAGTGTTCCTACAAACTCGGGGGACGGTGTTTTCATAACAGCCTTGATGACTGGTGTTTTGGCAGTACTTACAAATTTCAGTATTTCAGCAAGTCGTTTCCCTTTTTCCCCCATCTCGTTATTTGGGTACGTGGGCGACTTGTTGTTCGTGTGGAAATATTAGGCTACGTAATCGCAAAGTGTCTGGTGTTGCCTGTTTCAGGTCGATTAGCAAATAACCGTGTGGGGCCGACGTCGAGCTTTAAAACTTTCTTGGACATAGGCAGCACGACCTGGGTACATCTGTTTGGCTAGATTAATAATTTGCGAACCATCGCGTGGATTTTTGAAAAGCACTATATAATGAGAATTCAAGCTAATGGTTCTGTGTTCTTTGTTCTTACCAAATAGATTTTGCACAATGTACATTACACTAACATCGCGATGATGACTGCCTTTTGTGAATAATTTCGTTATTCTATCATCCGTCTCACTCATCAGATCATCTATAACGAGCAGGCGTTTCTTATCACCTGTCCACTGGTCCATGTCCGGTAGTCCTTCAATAAACTGAACTCCGGTCATCGAATTATACATGAACTGCCACTCTCCATAACACCATATAATTTCGTCAGGTGCAGATACCATCATATCTCGGATATGTTGTAAAAACCTTTGTACAAAGACAGATTTGCCAGACCCCGTGGGCCCGGCTATAAGCGCTGTAAGGGATGTATCCATCTTGGGTCCATAGCTAACAATGATAAAATACACTCATACGCAGTTATTCTATTCAACAATGTGAGACTCCCCTGTTTTCAACAACGTGAGCCTCCCTGCGACGTGTTAAAAATCAACAATATGAGAAACACTCGTTACTCCCTCAGTCACAACCACGCGACTTTTTTCCCATTCACAACAAATATCACTCGGTTGTTATTCATTTTTTAAAGCTAGTGTTTATCACTGTTTTACAAGCTTGACCATGTTCTGAGTACACTGTCACAAATAAAGAGCTCTAGTTTTATGTTCGATTGTAAAACGCTGGCTTCACCGGTACCAGATTAATTATTCATGAACACCTGCACGCAATTAAAAGTTTGTGTATCAAAAATAGTCAATAACAGACTTCAGACCATTGTATCAAACCAACCGCTAAGTTACCGCTTTGTGCACGTGCCAGATTGCACGCGTGAGTTCTGAAGTTATCGATTCCACTTTCCGCCCATTGTGGCAAAATCGCGTGAAAATATAAGCGGCTGTTTTTGTTATTCATGTTTAGCCATCAGACCATATATATATAGCATGTGCTTTTTTAAAGGTTGTATACAACACAGTATTACCCGTTTTCTCACTGAATATATTTTTACATACAACATTAACAGACGAACGGAAACACATAAATCGTACTGGGTACACTTAGTTATAAAAAAGCATAGTTTTATTTTTGTAAATGTCAACCTTTGTTCAACAGTTGGATCGTAATGGGAAACGACCACGCTGGTGGTTATAAATCTATTATAACTTATGCGGCCCTGGTTATACGGAAAGCCAAATTAAACCCAGCCGTCTCTCTAGCCCACGAGAAAGCCTTGTTGAGAGGTAATGCCAAGTACCCCTTGAAACGAGTTGTGCTAAAAACTTTCTCTATCATTAGAGGTATGCTATCACACATGCAGGATAATCTGTTTCTCAGTCAAACCCCGACCCGACTAGTGATTGGCCTAGTCACTTTGACCGCTTTTAACGGATCGTATACGTCTAACCCATTCAATTTCGCTAATTTTGGTCTGATCTATTTAAATGTCAGCGCGGACGGCAGAACAGTCAGTGGCAAACCTTTGTCCATGGATTATGAGCACAACCAGTACTTGAGAGCCTTCTTTGGGACGAATCTAGCCATGGGACTAATTGGTAAAGACTCCGGCAACGATCTCGAGTAAAGACATTTTAAGAATGGGTACGCCTTATACGCCTTTGACCTCACCCCCAGTCTACTGGACGGTGATCAGTTTGAGATGGCCAAGTCGGGCCCTGCTCGTATGACTGACAGTGGTGAAAGCCGAAAGGAAGCCACTGGCATGAAAACGGATGCCCAGACCGCAAAACACGAAACCAGAATTGGTTTATGGAATGTCAGAACTATGAACGAGGCAGGAAAGCTGAGACAGATTACAGCAGAGATGAGGAACTACAAACTACATATCCTGGGAATAAGCGAGAGCAGATGGACAGGGATGGGGAGAATAAAAACAGCTACAGGGGAAACAGTACTTTATTCTGGTAGAGAGGACGGTCAGCACAACGAAGGTGTAGCCATTATCCTTAAGAAAGGAATGGAAAGGTCTCTACTGGAATGGAAACCCATTAACAACAGACTAATAAGAGCAAGACTGAGAGGGAGATTCACCAACACCACAATTATACAATGTTATGCACCAACAAATGACAGCGACGAAGAGATCAAGGACGAGTTCTATCAACAGGTACAAAAGGAAATGGAAACTGTACCCAGGTACGATCTTATTTTAGTAATGGGAGACCTAAATGCGAAAGTTGGAACACACAATAATTATAACGAAAGAGTAATGGGGAAATGCGGCAGTGGAACAGTAAATGAGAATGGGGACAAATTAATAAGCTTCTGCAGTATTAACAACCTGGTCATCGGAGGAACACTTTTTCAACACAAAGAAGTGCACAAGTTAACATGGGAATCACCAAACGGACGAGACAAAAACCAGATAGATCACATAATGATCAATGGCAGATGGAGACATGCACTACAAGACGTGAAAGTAAGAAGAGGCGCAGATGTGGGAAGTGATCATCACCTAGTAGTAGCAAGACTGAAGGTGAAACTCAGAGCTGCTGGACCAGTTGCAGTCAAACAGAAAAGATACAACATCACGAAACTTAAGGACCCCCTCACCAGAAAAGCGTTTGTGGTCGACGTAAAGAGACGATATCTGATTACCAAAAGCCAGGAAAGAACAGAGACCGACGACGTGGACCAGAAATTCAACACCATCTCAACAATATATAAAGAAAGCAGCAAGTCATGCTTGGGATTCCAGGAAAGAAAGAGCCAAGACTGGATAACACCAGAAACGCTAAACACCATAGCGAAGAGAAAGGAAATGAAAAGGAAGAAAACAGAAGCTAAGTCTCCCAGGTTAAAGGCAATATATAGTGAACAGTACAGTCAGCTGGACAAGGAAGTAAAACGTCAAACCCGTGCTAACAAAAGGACATTTCTGGATGACCTTGCAAGACAGGCAGAAGAGGCAGCACTGAGAAATGAACAAAGCACAGTTTATAAAATAACTAAAGCTATCAGTGGAAAACGAGGTACAAACAACATAACGTTAGTAAGAGACAAGCAAGGAAATCTCATCACCACAGCACAGGGGCAGGAAACAAGGTGGGCAGAGCACTTCAGAGAAACACTGAATAAGGAACCACCAGAGACTCAGCTGAATGTTCCTGAGGCTGAAAGTAACTTAGACGTAAATACAGACATTCCACGAAAAGAAGAAATTATCACAGCTATCAAAGGGCTAAAAAATGGAAATGCGCCTGGTCACGACAATCTGAATGCTGAGCTATTCAAGACAGACCCTGAACTAGCAGCAGAACTATTAGAACCACTATTTGCACAAGTCTGGGAAACTGAGACAACACCAACAGAGTGGAGTAAAGGAACAATTGTCAAATTGCCCAAGAAGGGCGACCTTGCAGACTGCAACAACTGGAGAGGAATTACCCTCCTCTCAGTTCCCAGCAAAATACTAGGCAGGATAATCATCCAGCGAATTTCAAAAGCAGTTGACCATAAACTGAGGAAAGAACAAGCGGGCTTCAGAAAGAACAGAAGATGTGCAGATCATATATTTGCCCTCAGGAACATTATAGAGCAGTGCTCAGAATGGCAGAGACAGCTGTACATTAACTTTGTTGATTTTGAAAAGGCTTTCGACAGCATACACAGGGACAGCCTATGGAAAATTCTGAGGGCTTATGGAATTCCCAGCCGCATTGTTTCCATTATAAAAAGCCTCTATTCTAACTTTACGTGCAGTGTTGGATCGAGTAATGTAACTTTCGAAGTGAAAACAGGAGTACGACAGGGATGCCCCTTATCAACAACATTATTTTTGACAGTCATAGATTGGGTGATGCGCCAGACAACAGAGGGCAGTCCAAGAGGAATTAGATGGACAACGTTTTCTACACTGGAAGATTTGGAATATGCAGATGACATTGCACTGCTCGCGCATTCACACCAACACATTCAAGACAAAACTGATAGACTGAATAAGTATGGCCAGCAGGTTGGCCTGAACATCAATCTGAAGAAGACAGAGGTCATGACACTAAATGTGGGCAATCCTGAGCCAATAACAGTAAGAAGTTAGAACAGACAGACACATTTACTTACCTAGGAAGCATAGTAACACCTGACGGCGGAACAAGCAAGGACATTAACAACAGAATGAATAAAGCGAGAACAGCCTTTGCTATTCTCAACAACATTTGGAAGTCTTCCCAGTACAGCACAAACACCAAATTAAGACTGTATGAGAGCTGCGTACTTTCTGTGCTTCTCTATGGTGCGGAATGTTGGAGAGTAACAGAGAAGGAAATGTCGAAACTGTCCTCCTTCCACACAATCTGCCTAAGGAAAATTCTCCGAATCTTTTGGCCAAACACCATCAGCAACCAAGAACTACTTATTCGGAGTAACCAGGAGGACATGCACACCATCATAGCTGGCAGACGCTAGAGTTGGGTTGGCCATGTCCTCAGAAGGGACCCTGATACCATCGCAAGAACAGCTATGCTATGGACCCCCGAGGGAAAGCGAAAGAGAGGCCGACCAAAAACAACTTGGCGGAGAACTGTGGAAGCTGAGATGCAAAGAATGAACCACAGTTGGGGCACTGTACGAAGGATGGCCGCCGACCGAGCAAAGTGGAATCAATTTGTTGCTGCCCTACAAGACGCCACCAGGCGTGATGGCCGCTGACTGCTTTGACGGTTGGCGGTTATGGATCAAAGAAGAAGAAGAAGTCGGGCCCTGTCTCAGTAGAACTTAAATTCGCCGATATCACACCCGAAGAATTACAGTTCCTCGTCTACGCCGAGCAAGACTCGATCTTGGAGATCTCGAAATCACGATACGTTTTGACAGACTACACTACTTAAACGATGAATACAGACGAGCTACGGACCATCCTCCTGTCGGATATATTTGTTAAAAGAACTGGGCTCGTTAAAGTTTTACCTCGTGATCAATTACCTCTACGTATCGATCCGATCCAGACGGCTGCTTTCGTCATCAACACTGACCCTAGCTATCGACCCGGTGACCACTGGGTCGCTCTATATTATAATGGACTTGGAACTTTTGAATATTTTGATTCTTTTGGACTACCACCTACATACCCGGACCTGGTTAATTTTATAGCCAGAAACTCTAACCGACCTTTTAACTACAACGCTAGACATTTACAAGATGTAGTTACCAATGTTTGTGGCCTCTACGCCATTTATTTCATCTTGATCAAAGTTCGTGGTGGTACTATGTTCCTCGTCCTACTACCCTTTTCGGCTAGACAACACGCCAACGATCGATTAGTTTTTCGACTAGTCAGACCCTGGCTAGCGAACCACAAGACTGGATACGACTGGGTCTACATCAAAAGAAGTTATGAAACGCTTGTGTTGTTGGAGAGCGGGCTAAAGGCCGCGTCTGTAAGTGTTTACCGAGGCCAACCTTTACTACACGTGCGAAAATATTTTGGTGAATCCTACCTCAGGTTTCCTACCAAAAACGGCTTTACGTTAACTAGATCTGAGTTTGAACATTTGCTGACTTTACAGGGTGAAATCCTCGCCGAATTTGACCGACTGCAGTCACCAAACATGGATACCTATCTTACTACTTGTACCAGTAACACATTTGACCACTACATCAATTCCAGTTGTTACCAACCAAGATCCCCAGAACCGAGTTGGTTTCCTACTACCAACCCTTGTACGTCAGCTCCCACCACAGACAACCACCTGGACGATGTTTCTAATCTACCACCGAAGAAGCAGAGACCTACTACCTCCCCCAGTAACACGCTTGACGACTACATCAACTCCAGCTTTTACCAGTCAATATCCTCAGAACCGAGTTAGTTTCTTAACACCAACCCTTGTACGTCAGCCCCCACCACAGACAACCACCTGGATGATGTCTCTAATCTACCACTGAAGAAGAAGAAGAAACCTACAAAGCGGCTGAGACTTGTGCTTTAGCTTGATATTATTTTAACAGAATAAAATATATTTATTAACTAAATTCTTTGTTACCTATGTCTAACTGTTGTAATATATATCTATATGTATAAATACTGTCTAAATATATCGTCTTCCTGTTGTAAATATATGTCTAAATATATCGTATAACTGTTGTCTAAATAGTGTCTGTAAAACATAAATAAACAACACACAACAACACATTACCTACACACCCGCCATTATCGAACTATTCTAGGATGCAAGCTGATCGTCACCCCGGCTAAAATATATTGCTATATAAAAAGTCATGTGCAAACGCCTGGCGCTCTGCCTGCGCGCCACCGTATTTCCTTATATAAAAAGTCATGTGCCAACGCCTGGCGCTCCGCCTGAAATTCCAACACCTGCGCGCCACCATATTTCCTTATATAAAAAGTCACGCGCCACCTGCTGTGCCACCTGCGCGCCACCTGAAACCGCCTCGTTTTGCGCATTTTATACTACTAAGAAACTCTTGAGCCTTGTATTAGTACAATAAGCTGTTGCGTTGCTAATATCTGCAGACGTTATTAAAACTACAGGGAATATATAGATACTCACCTTACATCGGAATTGGTTTTAGCTACTTATAACTATATCTGAATAACATCTTTTCAGTTTAACCAATAAAAGAAATGAGATGAAAGATATTAATCAGTTGACAGAAAAATTAAAATTAAGAATAACTTAAGTCTAGGAGCTTGGAAATTGAAAGAATGAATGTCAATGTACAAGAACTGTGTAAAATGCAAGTGATAATAATAATAATAATAATAATAATACAAAATAATAGCCCCTTCAGTCATAACTGACTATGTCCCCCCAGAGGTGACAGCCCTCAGCTGCTTATTTTCCTGAGTTTTCAACGTTTTCACCTTTCTTCTGCTTGCCGTGAGAGTTTCTTCTCCCCCAATCTGCGGTGGCACCGTAGAGAGAATCACCACTAAGACTTGGTACGATCGGCAGCTTCGTCCTCCCATGTTGCTGGATTTATGTCCAGTGCCCTCATGTATCTCTTGCATACATCTTTGAGCCTCAGCTGCGGTCGCCCAACTGTTCTTTTGCCATCTGCCAGTTGTCCGTAGAAGATATCTTTCGGGATGCGACCATCTTCCATGTGGCGGAAATTGCTAAACCAGCGTAGTCTGCGCTGTCTAAGCAGTGTATATATGCTTTGAAAGCCAGCACGTGACAAAATCTCGACATTAATCACTTTGTCCTTCAATGAAATACCGAGGATGTGGCGTAGACACCGTAGATGGAAGGTATTGAGCCTTCTTTCTTGCTTAGCATAGGTTATCAATGTCTCGCAGCCAAATAGAAGTTTGCTGCTGACGCAGGCGTTATATACTGCAACTTTGGTCTTCGTTGTGAGTTTGGAGTTTCCCCAAACACGCGTTGTGAGGCGGGCAAAGGTAGCTGCAGCTTTGCCGATGCGGCTGTCCATTTCTGGGTCCAGAGGAAGTTTGTCGTTGATGGTAGACCCCAGATATGTGAAGTGGTGCACCACTACCAATTCATATCAATCAATCAATACCCTTTAGCTCCCCAAGGAGCATAGGACTTCAACAGACACATTCCAAGTCTTCCTGTCCTGTGCCATCTGCTCAAGTTCTTTCCATGTTTTCCTCTTCATTTTCACCTCTGTTTCCAGTTCTCTTCTCCATGTGTTTTTTGGTCTACCTCTGCCTCTCTTTCCCTGTGGATTCCAGAACAAGGACTGCCTTGTAATGCTATCAACAGGTTTCCTCAATGTGTGTCCTATCCATCGCCAGCGTCTTCTTCTCAACTCTTGTTTCACTGGCACTTGTCTGGTCATCAATTCCACATTTGTGACTTTGTCATATCATTTCAGTCCTTCTATTCTACGCAAGCACCCGTTTATAAAAGTCTGTAGCTTTTTGGTTGTTGTTTTTGTTGTTCTCTGTCGTATATTTTTTGATAGGGTAATTAAGATCACTTGGTGATTCCCAGAAACACTAAACACCATAAAGATGAGAAAGGAAATGAAAGGAAAGAAAACAGAAGCGAAGTCCACCAGGTTAAAGCAACTATATAGCGAACAGTACAGTCAACTGGACAGGGAAGTTAAACGCCAAACCCGAGCCAACAAAAGGAATTTCCTAGACGATCTTGCAAAACAGGCAGAAGAGGCAGCACTGAGAAATGAACAAAGCACAGTATACAAAATAACTAAATTCATCAGCGGAAAACAAGGTGCAAACAATATTACATTAGTAAGAGATAAGCAAGGAAATCTCATCAAGACAGCAGAGGGACAGGAAACAAGATGGGCAGAGCACTTCAGAGAAACTCTGAACAAGGAAATACCAGAGACACAATTGAATGTTCCTGAGGCTGAAAACGATCTAGATGTAAATACAGACATTCCACGAAAAGAAGAAATCATCACAGCAATCAAAGGGTTAAAGAACGGTGAAGCTCCGGGCCATGATAATTTAAATGCAGAGCTATTTAAGACAGACCCTGAGCTAGCAGCAGAACTATTAGAACCACTATTTGCACAAGTGTGGAAAACGGGGACAACACCATCAGAGTGGAACAAAGGAATAATTATCAAATTGCCCAAGAAGGGAGATCTTTCAGACTGCAATAATTGGAGAGGAATCACTCTTCTCTCAGTTCCCAGCAAAATACTAGGCAGGATAATTATACAGAGAATTTCAAAGGCAGTAGACTACAAACTGAGGAAGGAACAAGCAGGATTTAGAAAGAACAGAAGATGTGTAGACCATATATTCACTCTCAGGAACATTATAGAGCAGTGCTCAGAATGGCAAAGACAGCTTTACATAAATTTTGTTGATTTTGAAAAGGCTTTTGACAGCATACATAGGGACAGTTTATGGAAAATACTGAGGGCTTATGGAATTCCAAGCTGCATAGTGTCAATCATAAAAAGCCTCTATGCCAACTTTACGTGTAGTGTTGGGCAGAGCAACCTAACCTTCGAGGTGAAGACAGGAGTACGACAGGGATGCCCCTTATCAACCACTCTATTTTTAACAGTCATAGACTGGGTGATGCGACAGACAACAGAGGGCAGTCCAAGAGGAATAAGATGGACTACATTTTCAACATTGGAAGATCTGGAATATGCAGATGACATTGCACTGCTGGCACATTCACATCAACACATCCACGAAAAAACGGATAGACTCAATAAATTCAGCCAGCAGGTGGGCTTGAACATCAATTTAAAGAAGTCTGAGGTCATGACGCTCAATGTGAGCAACCCTGAGCCCATATCAGTAAGGAATCAGCAACTGGTACAGACAGATACCTTCACATACCTAGGAAGCATAGTAACACCAGACGGTGGGGCAGGCAAAGACATCAACATCAGAATGAATAAGGCAAGAACAGCCTTCTTTAGCCTAAATAACATCTGGAAGTCCTCCCAATACAGCACAAGCACAAAATTAAGATTATACCAGAGTTGCGTGCTTTCTGTGCTTCTCTATGGTGCAGAATGCTGGAGAGTCACAGAGAAGGAAATGTCAAAATTGTCCTCTTTTCACACAACATGCCTAAGAAAAATTCACCGAATCTTTTGGCCGAATACCATCACCAACCAAGATCTGCTTACTCGTAGCAAGCAAGAGGACATGCATACCATCATAGCTAGCAGACGCTGGAGCTGGGTTGGTCATGTCCTCAGAAGAGACCCTGATGCCATCACAAGAACAGCTATGCTTTGGACCCCTGAAGGAAAGCGAAAGAGAGGCCGACCAAAAACAACTTGGCGGAGGACTGTGGAGGCTGAGATGCAAAGAATGAACCAGAGTTGGGGCACTGTACGAAGGATGGCCACCGACCGTGCAAAGTGGAATCAATTTGTTGTTGCCCTACAAGACGCCACTAGGCGTGATGGCCACTGACTGCTTTGACGGTCGGTGGTTAAGGATCGAAGAAGAAAGAAGAAGAAGAATTAAGATCAATTTTGGCCCAGCCTGAATAGGACTAGAACAGGTGATAGGTCAGTGAGAGATCAGGTAAAGAAATAGATTTTTCACAAGTGAAATGGTGAAAGGTAAAAATCTGTCCCTGGATTTGGAAGATAATCAATCCAGCCTATCGATTACGACTGAGATTAGTAGATCAGACAGACCTTCCTATAAATATATATTGATATATTCACCCACTCACATCTACACACACACAGATACGTGACGACACTTAGACGCACAGACGTGAAAACTATATCTGTGGAATTGGGATTTTTTGGGACAAGCTGACCGACACACGTAGATAAAGTTTATATAAATTTTATTTATCATAAAGAATCTACAACACAACAATATCTTTGAATATCAAAATCAAATACAATGAACATAGGTTAATGAGTTAATTACAGAGTTAGACTCATAGGTTTAATCCTCCCTCCCTCTGTTGAGACACTATCCCGTTAGAGCGAAGTTATTAACCCCTGAAAGAGTCAAAGGTTTCTACGCTATGGTCTAAAATTCCCTCTACAGCAAAGAACAGAGTTATAAGTTAATCTAGTCTGAAGTAAAATAAAGGAGCAGCTTTAGCAAAACTTGTATAATCAAATACAAAATAAGTACATGGGTTATATCCAAATAGAATTATTCTTCCCACGCTTTCTCTCGCTCTGTCAAACATGTGATCACAAATTCAGTCTCTCTTACCTACAAAGGTGCGTTCACCACATCTGGAACAATTGTTAATGGCACCCACAGACCATCCACGGTTGGTTGTTGGTGTCGTAGATTTGTGATAGGTGATTAAGACTTAGTTTGGTCCCTTCTGAATAGACACAGAAATAAGTGATAGCTAAGTGAGATGATAAAATAGAAATAGATTTCACGAGTGAGATGGAGGAAATATATTAGAGTCGGTCTCTGACCCTCGAGATGATTTCTCTCAGTCAGCCTATCATCTACAACAGATTAAGATTTGTCAGACCGTCTAATATAATATATATTAATATATATATATATATATATATATATATATATATATATATATATATATATATATATATATATATATATATATCCCATACACACACATATAAGTGACTACAATAGACTATATCAATAGTTATAAAGTCAATGAATTGCTACAGGAATGATAGACCCATTGGTATGATCCTTTCCCTCGATGTATAGCCTACAGTCCTGTTAGAAAAAAGTGATAGTCCCAAAGAGTCACGGATACATATGATTTAGTCTAAGATTTCCCTTTAAAGGTATGAACAGACTTGGATACTCTGATCTATCCTAAGGAAAAAATATTGTTAGCAACAAAACAAACTTGCATAAAGAAATTTAAGACAGCAAAATGGGTGCCAAAATACAACAATAAAGGAATCACTCAGTCCTGCATTCACTCTATTCAGTCAGCCGTGATCACGTGCTTTCATTCGTACTTACAGCTTTGGTAGCAACTTCTGGAAACACAATTTTTAGGACATGCACATACAGGCTCTCCAATGGTAGTCTTGGTCAAGAGAACCCCAGTTCCAAAAAGACGGGTGGAATTCACTGCTTCAAGGAACGTTTTCTTGGTTATACTTATTTTAGGATATCTGGTTCTGTCACATTAAAATTGTCCAGGCACGAACGTTAACAGCGAGCACAGTGTCAATAGCTTAGGTTTCTAGTAATTAGGAATGTCAGGTAACTGCCTTCTCTCAGTATAGGACTTTTTTTGGTCACACCATATATTAGTCACAACTCCGTCGGAATGTTTATTGATTGTAATATTTTTCTTGCCACAAGGGCTGAAACGTACTTGAGGTTTCTCTCAGGAAGAATCAAATCTGGCACGATAGGCCCGTTACTTTATTTAAATCTTAAAGTTTATGGAATGGGTACTCTGTCGTTCTGGATGCCAATGCAATCTAGACAGG
This sequence comes from Oreohelix idahoensis, assembly GCA_024509875.1. Classification (NCBI taxonomy): domain Eukaryota; kingdom Metazoa; phylum Mollusca; class Gastropoda; order Stylommatophora; family Oreohelicidae; genus Oreohelix; species Oreohelix idahoensis. The sequence continues at coordinate 274,636 of JAMPIV010004796.1, forward strand.
TTTTACTTTATACACCCCAGTCTTTAAGAAAAAATGTTTTTGTTCTTCACAGATATTTCTCCGTACAAAACGCTGGCTAAGTTGGGTTACCTCAGTTTTCACTGAATAAAGAAAAACAACATATAAAATACTTATACATACTATGTACTCGGTTATAACTTACATTATAAACTGCAAGCGTAGAGCTTGTCTTATCGTTTAAAACTCCCGTGAAATAAGGTATAATTCATAAAATCAATCATCATGAATTAGAAATACATACGTATTTCGTCAATACTCAATGATGAATCAGTGCAGTTATAAGTTAGTTTTAAAAATATTCTCGACTGAGTATTTAGCAGTTAAATTAAATTCATTTACAGCTGCATGAGTTTAAGCTAGAAATTATAATATATTCTGCTTTCCACTGAAACACGTCACTAGAGAATGTAAGTCTTATAATTTAATTTCTTCTGCACAAAAGAAACTAGTGAAATATAATAGGCGATTTAACACTTAATCACTCAACCTATACTAGATATCTTATATTACCTCCAACCAGAACTACGAGTATCACAACGAAACTAAGAGTTTCACTTATAAATATAAGTATCTAGAACGAAGCGACCACGTCTACTGCAACTTGGAGATTGAATGAAATCAAGTTTCCACTCCGGGGTAGATGTATGAAACAGACAAAGGATGCTCGCTATTTCCAAAACCCCTGTCTCCCCCTCTCCTCTTTCTCTCTCTCTCTCTTAACACTTCCCATTAACTTAGACGTTGCCCATAACTGCCAAACGTGCATCTTCACACCTTCTACGACGACCTGTCTCATTTCTGAGCGATGCGGATGGCAGTTTTCACACCTCGCCGAGAAACTTAGCCGCAGAAAACTCGTGTCAGATGGAAATGCTAGACTCTATGTCTGCCATCCCATGTCTATCATGACGGATTTCACACACCATTCGCTCACATCCCGGGACTGACATCTGACGTAATTAAATGCGTTACCAGTATGAGAAAAGAAACGGCAAAGTCAGAATAGGAGAATAATATTTTGTCGCAAACGAACGAATGCGAAAAAAACCCAGGAAAATGATAAAAGAGCGATAATAAAGTAGAGGACACGGGTAGAAAAGAAAAGAATATAGAAAATTTATTGATCATAAATCTCTTTGCGACAGAACATCCCCCCTTTAAGATATGGAAGCACTCCATGTCTACATTATGGAAATAAATTTCCTATATCCGTAGCTTCAGGGTGTCTGTTCTCTTCCCTCTCGTCTCCCCCCTCCGTCTCTCTCCAATTCCCACTCAAGTCCCCTCCACCATTCTTCCTTCTCTGGAATGTCTTCCGTGCGCGCTTGAAAGAGTGTCGCTGTTTTTGACATTTTTGAAAGATTTCGTGTGTGTGCAGTGGAATTTCCCTGCCACTATCGTCATCTTCGTCAATTTTGGCGATCGTCAGGAGATGTTCGGAGGTCCGCACTGGTCTTTCCAAGTATCTCTATAACAGATTTAAATGGAAAACCTTCTCCTTTCTTTCAATAGAGATCTGGTAGTTAGCCTTAGAAATCTTTTTCAGGACGGTAAACGGCCCTTGCCATCCGATCCTCAGTTTGTTGTTCCCAGTAGGGAGTAACACCAAAACTTTCTCTCCTGCTTGTAGTTCTCTTTCTTTCGCGACTTTCCTGTATCGGTTAGCGTGCTTTGCGCGTGCTCGCTTAAAGTTGGTCGTTGCTAGATCCCATCCTAGTTTCAACCTTTCCTTTAAATCCGACACATATTTACTGGCTGAGAGAACTGTCTCATCCGCCTTCTTGTCTGTCAGCGACCAAAGTAAGGCTTCAAGAGGGAACGTAATGGGTCTGCCGAACAAAAGCGTCGCTGGCGGAAATCCTGTGGACATATGTGGGGTTTCCCTGTAGCCAAATAGAGCTGCAGGGATAGAAAGATCCCAATCGTCAGGTTTCACTTGTGCCAGTTTATTTAGCATCATGTTGAGGTTTCCGTTAACACGTTTGTTGTAGTTTAATTTATCGTTGAGGTACAGTTCTGTAGATGGGACCCCAAAGAGCTGCTAACTACATGTTGAATGGTTGTATACGTCTGGTATGTTGATGTTTGGTATTGATGATATATATACATACACGCCCACACAGGGCTACTGTAAACAAGTCATGAGGACATCACAGTAACTCACGAAGATGAAGTCAAGTAAGCGTTAAACGGCTGTTGACATTTCAACACTTTATTACAAGACGACAACAGGTTACGCTGACATCAATACATAGTCATGTTGACAAGACTCGGTAACATCATAGGCATGATAACAGTTCAATGCATCTGGCATCTATAAATCATTAGTAGCTTGTACATATCATAGTACTGGCATATCATTCTATCCTTCCTTGGTACAGCTACAGGAAAACTACCCCGCATAGGGGGCGGGTAGTCAAGTACACAAGCTTAGTTCATCTTTCACCTGACCCCAGCAAGTCAGGTACTTCTCTGATCAAATTACACCGCAAAGTTAGCAGGCTACTAGCATACGATGCTAATCTCTACTTTCTTTTGAATATCCTCTGACTAACCCAGTCAGGTACATTTTCTGGCATAAGCAGGCCGCGCAAATATGGCGGGCTCCTAAAATACGATGACCTCTGTGGCTTTCCTTTAGACAAACAAGGTATGTCCATCCTTGTTCAAATGATACCGCCTGAATAGCGGGTTCTAGCATGTGCAATGTTCTCTGGACTTCCTCTAGCCCAATAAATACAATGTCAGTATAATGAGCGAGTTCCAATACTAATATCTTCAGTGACTCTTTCGCACAGGAGGAAAAGTCACTACAATGTCAATTGACAACAGAGAGAAAAAATGGTTAAAGTTATTTTACCTTGCCAGCAATCCAACGAATAACACCAAAACAACACTTGCCATCCTTGGCGCTTAGAATAACACATGAGGATAAATCTTAGACATTCTTTTGTCACACAGAGGCTTTCTTTCCCCGAACGCCTAGCCAGATAGGAGACGCTGCGCGTCTTAACCCCTTGAAAATCTCAGCTCGACTCCCCGAACAAACATGCTTCTTTTCGCCCCCAAATTCTTGCGCATGCGTCGTAAGACGCAAGTCCCCTGAGTTAAGCTCAGGTGAGCGATCTGAAACATTCCATGAAAGGCTGACCACTCGAGCCATATATGGTCAGGTTGCAAGACCTCGGTCCTAAAATTAGACCGCTTGGATGAAAGACAAGTGGGATAAAAACTAATTCTGACTTAAACCAAAGTATTTAGCGAGTAACTCCCCTTTGACCAAGAATCTGAGAATTACGTCCCCGACTGCATTTAACAGTCTACCACACCCCCTGGAAAAAAATGATACCATCCTTTTTTTGAAAAAAATTACATAGAATAGGACAAAGGTAGGTGGTAGTATTGCAATATCTACATCTGTTAATCAAATTCATAGCATAAATATCAATATAGAGGCGTACATGGACATACAAATAAATTATACACCCCAAAATTAATAATGAGCATGTAAAACAGGCTCCTAACGCAGGAATGATGCGCTAATGAAGGGCATCACAATATATATTACGCCATAATGTCAGGCTAGATTGACGCCCAATGGAGCGTTGAATGAGAACAGGCAAAATATTATCTCACATCGTTAGAGAAATTATTCTCTTAAAGTATTACCATTCTAAAAAATTAGGTGCCAGACATGCACCTTAAAGTAATGGCAACGTTACAATGCTAGCTCAAAATTACATACATGTAACTTTATATATCACATCACAATACAATATCTCTATGTCTAGCAATGATAAATTACAAAACAGCGGTGTCATTACCTTCATGTACTTCTAACTAAGTAATGTACCACATTATATAAACACATTATGTTGAAATGATTACATCATATCAAAAATAATATATTTTAATACAATGTTTCATACAATATTAACTACATGGAGATGGCATGTGAAGTCCAAGAACATAGTGTAAGAGGGCATCTCTACAGCATCGTCCGAAGATTAAACATGGACATCAAAAATCTCGGAATGGCTGGTAAAATGTACAGACTCTCCATGAAATATCAATGATACCTAGAGAAAATACAAATGACACTATTGTATTTGATAACCGTAATAATTTCTAATATACAATATTTAATCATGTATTCCTAGGTATAAAATGTGGCGGTGCAAACTTTTGACCCATATATTGTGATAACTAAACCTTCCTCCGTTATACCAGAGACGGTAACAGAGAAAGAAAATCAATCGTTTTACAATCACAAATTCAAACAATGTGAAGCACATGTGCTAATATAATGTTATTGTATGAGACTGACATAAGTATATAATAAACCTAGGCACCTATAAGGAGATCTATGACATAAGAGTTAGGTAGAATCATGTGGGCATCGAGACATTATGTCTGCCATTACATTATCCGAAGCACGGATAGCTCGTACCGAGAAATGAAAAGGTTGAAGAGCAATAGCATATCGAGTTGATCTCGAGCTCTTCAAGTCCTTGCTTTGAATAGCTGTTAGAGCTTTTTGGTCGGTTTCTACAATGAAATGCGCACCAAGAAGGAATCTTTGTAGTTTAAGAATCGCCCAGACCATAGCTAATAATTCTCGGTCTAGAACAGAGTAATTCCTTTCTGTCGCATTCAGTTTCCTAGAGACGTACATTACAGGATGCAGAGTTTCTGAATATTCTTGCATCAGTGCCGCCCCGATCCCTGTTGATGAGGCGTCACTACGAAGAACGAAAGTCTTATCAGTTGTAGGTAGACTTAAGATAGGTTGAGATGAGAATAATGTCTTAATCTGATCCAATGAAGATTGACATTCTTGGGACCAGCGCACCATATAAGGAGACCCTTTCTTCAATAGGGTTGAGAGAGGTGCCGTGATAGAAGACAGATTCGGAATGAATCTTCCGTAGAATTGTATTAAACCTAAGAGACTACAGATCTGTTTCTTCGTCTTAGGAATAGTGATGTTCAGTATCTTGAAAGTATTGTGGTCCTCTGTACGCAAGATTCCGTGGCCAACACGGTGGCCCAGAAAAGAAATTTCACTAAACCCAACATAGGCTTTAGAGTGTTTGGCTGTCAGATTATGATAGCGTAGAGTAGACAACAGCTCATATAAACCCAAATAGTGATCTTCCCAAGAATCACTGAAAAGACAGATATCGTCCAAGTATGCAATGACATCTGAACGATATGAAAGAATTCGACGCATCATGCGTACGAAAGTAGCTGGGGCATTCATAAGGCCGAAAGGCATGAAGTTCCAGTGGAACAAACCCCTAGGTGTTGAGAAAGCAGTTAGAGGTTTGGCACGTTCCGTGAGAGGGACTTGCCAGTAACCTTTAGACAATGCGAGTTTGGTAAAAAAAACCGAGAATTAGAAAGTCTAATCAGTAGATCTTCCAATAAAGGCATAGGTTCAGCATCGAATTTTGTCACTTGGTTTAGTTTACGGTAATCAACGCAAAGACGTATGTTATTGTCTGTCTTTCTTACGAACAATAACCATAGACGAAGAGTATGCCGAAGTGGATGGTTCAATTATTTTCAATTGTATCATTTCATCCAATTCTTTCTCGACCTGTTCTTGAAAATGTGTAGGAATAGAGTAAGGTCTGACCCTGATAGGATTATGGTTAGTAAGTATTATGTCATGTTTAATGACAGATGTGCGTCCAGGAATTACGTAAGAACATCCTGAAATGTTTGTAACATGGAAGAGACTTGTAGTTGTTCCTCAGTAGATAATTTAGGAGAAACAGTAACATTTCTCCCTGATTTCGTAGAATGAAGTGGAATCATTGGAAGAGGAAGATTAACGTCAGAGAAAGTAGACTCTTCATCCTGTATAACCGACAGAGATAAGTAATGACCATGTGTGACTAGAGAATCGGCTGTCGCCTGGAAAATAGGCTGTAGGTAGTCTGGACGTTCATGAAACTCTGTAAGCATGTTTATATGAAAGGTTTTATGCTTTCCGTCTATATCGACAACATAGTCGACATCATAAATTTTAGAAACAATCATATCAGGACCTTTCCATGCAATGAGAAGTCTATTTTCCCTACAAGGGAGCAATACAAATGCTTTGTCGCCAGGACAAAGTTGACATAAGCATCTATTTTTATTTGCAAATTGCCTTGCCATCTCTTTAGCAAATTCCGATGCAGAAGTTGCTAATCTGCATGATTCAATAATTTTCTGCCTGAGAGCAATGACATATTCATAAGAAGATTGTGTGTCATCACTGATATCCTCAGCAGTTATGAGATCGTGAAGCAAAGACATGGGACCGCGCGGTCGTGCGCCAAAGACAAGCTCAAATGAAGAAAACCCCGTATGTTCATTAGGGACTTCTCGATATGCAAAGAAAGCCGCGGGTAAAACCCTGTCCCAATCCTGAGGATGATCCTCAGTTATCTTCCCAAGTAAATTCTTGAGCGTTCTATTCAGACGTTCGACTAACCCATTAGACATTGGATGATAGATACTACTCAGAGACCTTTCAATATGAAGAGTAGACATCACCTGCGACATAGTGTCTGATATTAATTGGGTGCCATGGTCTGACAAGATTTCTTTGGGAAATCCCAGACGAGAAAATATCAGCCAAAGAGCGTCTGCAATATCGGCAGTAGAAATGCTCTTAAGAGGTATAGCCTCTGGCCAACGTGTACACATGTCAACACATGTTAGAATAAATTGATGTCCTCTGGCCGACTTGATTTTAAAAGGGCCAATAATATCTATTGCCATCTTTTGAAACGGACGAATAGGAATGTCCGCAGACTGGATAGGTGCTGCATGGCGTGGACCTCTCGACCTGATCTGTTGACATACTTTGCATGAGCGACAATAAACACGTATATCTCTATTTACAAATGGCCAAAAGAAGGCCGCAAGAACTCTCGACTTAGTACGGGAAAATTCCATATGTCCAGCACATTGAGAGTCGTTAGCATGTTGCAAAATTTGAACTCTCATACTTTTAGGCACAAGTATTTGCGAATGCATAGACGTATTCGAATCTTGTACATTACGCACTAGTACACTATTCTTCATAGTGATCCAAGATTTGCGATTAGCGTTCCGATTTGGATCACCATTTTTGACAAGGAAGAATTTTTTAAAAGATTTATCATCTTGTTGAAGTTTTATAAAAGAGTCACGCGAAATAACCGAGTGATCAACTTGATTAAGCACTTCATTACTTTCGGTCGATGAAGTTTGAGGCATATTATGAGCTTGCGCTCTTGTGATAACTGCATTAGCAGTTTCAATATTTTGTTCTTCCAAAGCAGCAATCTGCTGTGGGGTACATTCCTTAACACCGTGAATATGCCCGATGATAAGATCCGCAATAGGATTCGGTAGTAAACACGCGTGGACATCTCCCGTAAAGAAGGGAGTAGCTATGTGGATGATAGCAGTCAAATACTTTTCCAGTGTGCCACCAAATGTCACACATTTAACCACTTTTCCAGTGGCACAGGACGTATCTATAAGAGATTGTTTAACACCAACAGTAGTGCATCCAGAATCAAATAAAACTGAGACTGGATTACTATTCACAAGACCATTATGAAGAATAAAAGATCCTCTTCCATCGTGCGCAGCCGCAGCAGGAAGAGCGGGTAGAGGATGACCACAGCTCAAGGTAGATACAGCAGTAGGTTCAAACAAAGTAGTGCACTGTGGGCACTGAGATGCTCTCCCAAAATCGAAAGCAGAGCAAGAGATAGCACTAGAAGTACCTTTATTATTGTCCGATTCATTACTAACTCCTTGTGACTCTTGTTGAGCACCTCGAAATTTACAATGAAAATTAGGCCCATAAGGTGCCGCAGAAGCCACGGGCAAACCTTCTTTAACATTAGACTTGCTAACATTTACCTTAGGGTGTGCAGTGACATATTGGCAACAATATTGTTCCATCTCTTTTATGTTCTTATGCTTACGCTCATGTAAAAAGGCAAGAAACGACCCATTGACAGATGACATGACCTTGTCACGAAGTAATAAGTCCATAAGGGCTTTATATGTGTGTTCAGTCTTAGACAGCTCAATCCATCTTGAGAACGTAAGACGTATCATTGAAATAAATTCAGAGAATACCACCCAAGTTTCTGGTAACATAGTCTTAAAGCGAAGACGATAACCTTCCTCGGTAAATTGATATTTCTTTAATAAGGCTGCTCTGACGACGTCATAATTATTCTTGTCAGGTTCATCTCATCATCATGTGACGTATTCTTTCCAGAACGTTGTCTCCATTACAGCTGCTCTGAACGCATCACGATTCTGGGCAAGTCGACCTGCATCAGCCAAAGACAAGTTCAGACTCTCTGTGATGTCCTGGGTCCACCGTCGTCTAGGTCGACCCCTTCCCCTTTTTCCAGGGACCATGCCTTCCATCACTGTTTTTTCCAGACTATTATGTCTTTTTATATGACCGAAAAATTTCAGCTTCCTTATTGCGATGGTATTTAGGAGCCAATGTTCCTGTACGTTTAGTGAGTGCAGTACTTCTCTGTTGGTCTTTTTTTCTGTCCAGGGTATTCTCAACATCCTTCTGTAGCATTTCATTTCGAATGTTCATCTACCATACTTATAACATTCAAAGATTCACCTTTAAGTATATCTGACAATTGTCCAACATATTGTGACTTATCTACTTTATGAGATTCGCATGAACGTTCAAATCTATCTAGATAGAACGATATATCGTCACTTGCAGAGTTGAAAGCGGGTAGTTGGACCTTATAAGTAACAGCATTTGTCTTACTAGAAGTTGCCTGATTATTTGCATCATTTTGTGAATTACCCATATTCACTAACTTCAATTTCTCCAACTTTAAAGCTAAGATTCTTTCTTCGTGTTCCATTTTCTGTTTCTCTTTCCTTTCTTCAGCTTCTAGCTTCTTGTTTTCTCTCTTCAGCTTCTAGCTTTTGTTTTCTCTCTTCAGCTTCTTGCTTCTGTTTTTCAGCTTCTAGCTTCTGTTTTCTCTCTTCAGCTTTTGCGCCTTGTCGTATAGAGCAAGTGCAAATTCTTCTAGTTTCTAACCGTTTTACCAAGGGCTTTCCATTGCTCAACAAAGTAATCAAATGTAGACATTATGTCTAATAATTTGCTATCAGCACCTCTGAAATAACAAAAACCGTTATCCCAACCTCAGTGGGAGACACGTCTCTGACACAGACCTTGTATAATTACCTCAATTATAATATCACTATTAATCACTTCTATATCTAAAGTGCATTATACTGTTAATAGTGTCTGACCAAGTATATATATATATATATATAAACAGCGTATGATAACAATGAATAACATAAACAAAGAACAAGCATCAAGGACAAACGAAAACGTTCGCAGAAGTCAACTAAACTATAAAGCTTAACTAAAGGAAATGTTACAAAAAAATTGCAAAGATAACTGCAAAAAAACAAACAAAACAAATGACAGCAACAATGTATTATTTAAAAGGTGTATAGAACTAAACGAAATGAAAGGGAGGGAGACAAATACAAACAAATCAGAACAAAACTAAAGAATAGAGAAAAATAGACGAAAACGACACTTACACATCTCGTCACAGCTAAGGGAAAAAAAAATTAGCACCAAAAGTCGCTTGCAATTTCCACTGTGGGAAATTTGCAAGTCCCTAAAGAACGCTGTTGTAGGCCCTCTGTAACGTGGGATACCCTACAACGGACACCGCCCAACCGAAACCCGCTGAAATGAACACTTATATAACATGTAAACAAAAAACATGTAATATGTAAACAAAGATTGTGCAAAGAGGAAGGCTCAATTCAGTCACAAGATAAAGGCCCAGTTCACAAACATAAACAGGCCACTTATCTTCTGATAACAATCCGCAATAGCAGCAATATATCAGTACACCAATAGGCATCCAAGGAGCAGAGGATCCACCGGTGAAGGGTATAGAACTCTGAAACGTAGGGTACAGATGTTCTCACAGCTCTGCTTCTTGCTATGATGAGCAATGGTGACTTTAACAGACCAGCAAATAAGGAAGACAGGAACACAGCAACAACGATGGTATCGGCACTTGACCTTCTGATATCGACTCGACTTGAACAACTGTGTACACCGTTCTACATTGTTAACAAATGTAGAATACTGGCGGCGGCATCAAAGTCCAGTAGCTAATGGAGTCGGGAGCACTGCAATTTACCGTGTACTCCTTATTTTACAGACGAACTTGACATATCCTCGTCGATAGTTCCATCAAGCTGGCACACCACAATGTTGGCTGAATTTATGTTATGGTGTAGTTTGCTGTGACCTAGATATCATGTAGAACGTAACGACCATAGTTCACTGTATCTTGACATCCGAATGTTGAATGGGTTACAGACCCCGTAAGTGCTGGTTACCAGACAAAACCAGCTGGCCACCAAAAATGTTGTAGTTTAATTTATCGTTGAGGTACAGTTCTGTAGATGGAACCCCAAAGAGCTGGCTAACTACATGCTGAATGGTTGCATTCGTCTGGTATGTTGATGTTTGGTATTGATGATATATATATACATACACGCCCACAGAGGGCTACTGTACACAAGTCATGAGGACATCACAGTAACTCACATGGTTGAAGTCAAGTAATCGTTAAACGGCTGTTGACGTTTAAACACTTTATTACAGGACGACAACAGGTTACGCTGACATCAATACATAGTCATGTTGACAAGACTCAGTAACATCATAGGCATGATAACAGTTCAATGCAGCTGGCATCTATAAATCATTAGTAGCTTGTACATATCATAGTACTGGCATATCATTCTATCCTTCCTTGGTACAGCTACAGGAAAACTAACCCGCATAGGGGGCGGGTAGTCAAGTACATAAGCTTAGTTCATCTTTCACCTGACCCCAGCAAGTCAGGTACTTCTCTGGTCAAATTACACCCCAAAGTTAGCGGGCTACTAGCATACGATGCTAATCTCTACTTTCTTTTGAATATCCTCTGACTAACCCAGTCAGGTACATTTTCTGGCATAAGCAGGCCGCGCAAATATGGCGGGCTCCTAAAATACGATAACCTCTGTGGCTTTCCTTTAGACAAACAAGGTATATCAGTCCTTGTTCAAATGATACCGCCTGAATAGCGGGTTCTAGCATGTGCAATGTTCTCTGGGCTTCCTTTAACACAATAAATACAATGTCAGTATAGTGAGCGAGCTCCACTACTAATATCTTCAGTGACTCTTTCGCACAGGAGGAAAAGTCACTACAATGTAATTGACAACAGAGAGAAAAAATGGTGTAAAGTTATTTTACCTTGCCAGCAATCCAACGAATAACACCAAAACAACACTTGCCATCCTTGGCGCTTAGAATAACACTTACTTACTTAGTCGTTCCCCTTCTACCGTGAGGTGTAGAGGTTTGGAAGAGAGAGCGCCAGACCATTCTATCAGCTGTCTTCTTCCTGGCCTGGTTCCATTCTAGTCCTCGGTCCTTCAAAGATTGTCTAATTTTGTCCTCCCAGCGGACTCTGGGTCGTCCTGGAGGTCTGGATCCATTGCTCTTTGTTTCCCATGCTTGTCGTGGTAGCCGATCTTCTCCCATTCTGCAGACATGGCCAAACCATCTTAGTTGGGACTGTTCTATTTGGGTCTGCAGCGGATGGGATTTTAGGCCTTGACGGATCGTCTGGTTGCGGACCATGTCTCTTCTTGTTACTTCAACCACTTTCCTCAGATACCTCATTTCTGAGGTTTGGATCTGGCTTTTGTGGGTTGTAGTCATTGCCCACGACTCGCATCCATATGTCAAGACTGGGACATAGGTGGAGCGGTATACAGCGATCTTCGTTTTCTTACCAACCTCTTTCTTGCTGAGGAATCCACGATTTATGGCCTGAAAGTCTCCCAGCCGCTGCTTTTCGAGTGGCCAACTCTTCTTTGATGCCTCCCTTTCGGTCTATAATAGCTCCGAGATATTTAAAGTGGTCGACCTGCTCCAGGACCTGTACTCCCAACTTAATCTGATGTTTTCTTTCTTCTCGTGATATCACCATGAATTTTGTTTTAGAGCTGCTTATGACCATCCCTCTCTTCTCCAGCTCTTCCTTCCAGACTTGCAGGTTGGATTGGAGATGTGCCTCTGATTTAGCAATCAGGGCAACATCATCAGCAAATGCCAGCTCCGAAATATAGACCTGTCTCATCTTCCAGTACCCCACTGAATACTTTCTTGTTCTCTCCTTACATGCCTTGATGACATCGTCCATAAGGAGTATGAAGAGGTAAGGTGATAGGATATCACCTTGTCTTACACCAGTGGTGGTCCTGAACTCTTCTGACTTATGGTTTGCTGTCCTCACATAATTTCTGCAAGACTTGTAGAAGCTCTGTATAGCATGAATCAGAGGTGCTGGAATATTCTTCCTTGCCAAACAGTCCCAAAGTTTGCTCCAGGGGACCCTGTCAAACGCCTTTTCCAGATCTATGAAACAAAGATGGATCTCACTCTTATACTCAAGGGCCTTTTCACTCAGCTGTCTGAGTGTGAAGATTAGGTCTTGAGTACTTCGGTTTGCTCGGAATCCGCACTGGACCTCATCCAATTGTGGCTCAGCTAGGCGTCGGAGTCTCTGCTCTAGGATTCTAGAGTAGATTTTACCAGGGACACTGAGAAGGGATATGCCTCTATGGTTTCCACATTGTCGATTGTCACCCTTTTTGAAAATCGGTGTTATGATGGCAATCTCCCAATAGAATAACACATGGGGATAAATCTTAGACATTCTTTTGTCACACTGAGGCTTTCTTTGCCCGAACGCCTAGCCAGATAGGAGACGCTGCGCGTCTTAAGCCCTTGAAAATCTCAGCTCGACTCCCCGAACAAACAGGCTTCTTCCCCCCCCCCCCCAAATTCTCGCGCATGCGTCGTAAGACGCAAGTCCCCTGAGTTAAGCTCAGGTGGGCGATCTGAAACATTCCAGGAAAGGCTGACCACTCGAGCCATATATGGTCAGGTTGCAAGACCTCGGTACTAAAATTAGACCGCTTGGATAAAAGACAAGTGGAATAACAACTACTTCTGACTTAAACCAAAGTATATAGCGAGTAACTCCCCTTTGACCAAGAATCTGAGAATTACGTCCCCGACTGCATTTAACAACGTTCTACTAACCCACTTCTGGCCAGAGTGTAAGACTTAGTGTAGATGTGCTGGTCCCTCAAGATCTTAACGATCTCATCCATCAAAAGGTTTCGGTATGGAGATCCGTTAACCGTCAACACTTGCTGAGGGAATCCCAACTGAGTAAAAATCTGCACTAGGGCTTCTACAACATGCTTGGCATCTGCGCATGTTAGCGGGATAGCTTCTGCCCATAAAGTGCATGTGTCGGCTAAGGTTAGGACATACCTGTTTCTTCTTTTAGTCCTTTCTAACGGTCCTAAAATGTCGATCACTACCCATTCAAATGGTGTTCCCATTATTGGCATTTCACCCATGTGGACTGGGGGTGTCCGTTGCGTGGGTGGTACACGTTGGCACTGGGCACAGGATTTGACATACCTGATAATATCAGTATTTACTCCTGGCCACCAATAATGAGTAGTTATCCGTTGGTTTGTGGCGTTCTGTCCCATATGTCCGCTGAAGGGAAGAGAGTGCCCCATTTCTAGGATTTGGCTTCTGTACTGTTTGGTACTAGGAGCTGATTGTAACCTTATTCAGGCTTGCCCGTTCTGCGATAAAGTACGCCATCCTTTGAAAAAATGTCCCCGTGCTGTCTGGGTTCCTTAGCCATTGGCAGTTTCCTAAAGCAGGGTGCCAAAGTTGGGTCCTGTTGTTGCGCTTCTTTAAGTTCCATAGGTAACAAATTAGGCGCAGGCTCCCGTTCCTTTTTGGTTTGCCCTCTTGTAGTTACTGCTGACACAATCGGCTCTTATGGTTTCCCAATAAACACGTATCTACCGCCAAGTATGACAGGGTAGATGGGGTCATCCATAACAGCCGCTTTGATCACGCCTCTGACAAACTCAGAGTGGACCTCCACCAGTGCGATGGGAAGCGCTGTAGGTGCCTCACTCTTAGAAACTCCACAAAGTTGGACTGTCTCTCCTGTCTCTTTAACCAGGTGTCTGGCAACAATGCAATCATAAGAAAGCCCCGTGTCAAATAAACAAAAAGTTTGAAAACCGTTCAAAATAACAGTACCTTGCGTTGAAGGTCTCTCTCCCTCAGTTGGGAATCACTGTCAATAATTCCGCCTTGCGAGACTGTTAATAAGCATCCGATGCGTTAAGGCTCGCTGTGCTCGGTCTGATCATATGTCCCGTGCTCAGGGGTTTTCCCTTTGTCACCTTGTCCTTTCTGGCCGCGCTGCCATGAAGGGCGGTCGGGTTGATCAGACTGTTTACTGTGGTTGGGGTACTTGTTTTTGTAGAACTTTGATTTTTCAGGAGGGGGGTTTTGGGGTCCAGTTTTTCTGTGGTTATTCTGATTAGAAGCATGAGAAGATTGGTCTAGATTATTCTTTCGAAAATGCTCTTCTGTCGGTTTACGTTTTGTGGCCGGCAGTTCGGCCAGCGCATTTTGATAACGCTCAGACTTTTCCAAGATGTCTTCAAGCTTTTCTGCACCTTGCTCAGCTAAAATCTTCGGGTGTCCGCAGACAAAGTGTTCTTTATTTGTTCTGTTATAACAAATTCCTCAAGACCTTCATATGTAGAGGGGAGCTGCGGGAGCTCTATGCACTTTGTCAGATATCCCTTTAGACGAGAGGGGAACTGCTGAAAAGTTTCAGAATTCTCCTTTTTGCAGTTGCAAAACATTTGCAAAAATTTGCGCGCGTTCATTTCAAAACGCTTTCTTCAAGACGTCGTAATTGTCTTGTTGGCTGCTCTCCAGTTTGGCGTAAACATCATACGCACTGCTTTTCAGGGCCTGAGAAAGCTTCATATTCTCTAAACCGTACAGAGTTGCAATTTTCTCAAATCTGTTTTAGATACGTGTCAATCTTCTCATTAGAACAAAGGAAAGATTCCAGAGCAAAAGACATAGCGGTGAGATGAGGAGATTGAGTGTTTGTTTGATCAGTTAAGGAAGAATGAGGAGAAGATTCTCCATTGCTGGAGGTAGAGGCAGCACCACGGCTTTGGAACTCTAGAGTCTTAAGCGCCAACTCGTGCTGTCTCTGTTTCTCTTTCTCTCTTTCCTCTCTCTCTCCTCCCTCTCCTTCACATGCTGTCTCTCCTTCTCTCTTTCTCTCTCCCTGCGGATTTCCATTTTCTCATCCATCTTCTTCTGCTCTAATTTACGGTCTTCCGCTGCTTTCCTCTCCATTGCTTCTTATTTCCTCCTTAGTTCTTCTTCTTTCTTCTCCGCGTCATATCTCTTCGCTTCGTCGCCGTCCAGTCCCTCTTCCATTGCTTCCTGTCTGAGCATCTGCCTCAGTTTCGCCCTCTCGGCCATAATAAATCAGTGACTGAGACTACTCAAGGAAGAAAAGAAACAAAAGGATACACTGGTTCCTAATACTTGCGAGAAAAACCAAAACAAAAGATGATATACTTTAACCTGGGATACCTCCTCCTATGATATAGTATTTAACTATCGCTGCTATTAATCGGCAATAAAGCACCTAATGCAGACGACTACGCCAAATAAATGGTAGTTAAGATTACTCACTGAAAAAATAAGTTTCTACAGTGGAAACAAAATAATTATTGCAAAAATTTATTTAAGGAAGAAAAAAAAATCCCCTTAATTTAAAGTCCACTACAAGTTCACCCCTGAAGTCAGATCGGGTAAGGGAGGCAATTAATCTGGACGAAATAGTCCGAAACGCACTCCTTAACTTAGTTCAAACACCTTTCTGCTTCAAAACCCTGTGATTGCTAGACAATCACACACTTTACCAGCGTTTAGTATTACAAAATCATTAATTAACATATATTCCGACAAAATCAACCTGTAACTCAAATGTATATTTGATAAGTGTATATTCTCTTATCATTGAAGAATGCTGTGTACATGAAGCCACCACACTGATAAATGTAGAATGTAAACTGTAAATGCAAAGGCGTCACACTGGCACATTACATTGACAAGGGTGACTGTGGTGCATGTAGTTTGTGTGTACTAGTCATCTTGATGAGGGTTGATGGTCAACTCGAACCGACACAGTGTTAGATATTCAGGTCACCTTGTCCACAAAGTATTGAGGCCCTGGCAAGGGACAGTGTTTATATCGAGTGAGAGTACCTGTGTGAGTTACGCAATTGAGTGTACTGTTCTGTAGAATTGATAGGTAACAATGCACTCATACACTCGTATCTAGAAGTCAATGACGGCTGGAACTACTGTTAACAGTTTCATACAGTTTAATGGGATGCACACTCTGACAACACAGCTACAGCCACTGGAACAGGTTGGCAACAACATCACATGCTTGACAATGGTTTACGACATCAAATATACATTCATAAAGAATGTGAATATAATAGAACGTTAGTAGCTAGTCCCTCTGGGTTCTAGTTATATTTACTTTCCAGCCTAACTGACTGATCACGTCAGTTAATGTTCTCAAATATTTATCATCAATGGCACCCTGACAGAACCTCTTCTGACGAAGAATTACAAGCCGTAAATTAGTAGGCTTTTATGACGACAATCTCAAAAACCACCAGTAGTTGCTTACAATAGTAGACATCTCTGTATCATCATCAGATAGTTAGGTATCCCTGTTCTCCGAACGATGATCCGCTTAGGCAAAGGCGAGATCCAAAAATGGCTCCCAACTTCGATGAGCTTCGCTCACTCCGAAGCTGCATAATAAAGCATAAGTAAAGGGAGCTGTCCATCATATCAATAATGCTGTGTAGATTATATGCATAATAATGCAAGGTATATCATACGAATAATGGTGCTGCTGGCAAAATGTCGTCTCGAAAATAGTCAATCATATACATGTGCAGATCATAACATGGCTGCAGATCTAGGCATTTGAAAAGGTACAGTAACTGTCTCTCTTTACCTTATCATCCTAGAAAAACACTAGAAAAATAGCACCCGCCTTCCTTTGGCGCTAAGAATATATTCTGGGGAGGAACATAGACATAATAGTCACACAGACGATGTCACCTTCCCCAGAATTTCACAGCAAAGAACAAATCTTCGGATTTCTGTCCGTACAGCGATCAGGATCCGCCCATCATCACGGAAGTCTCTCTCGACAACCCTTATTCGACACATGCGCAGAAACGCGTGACCCCCAGAGTTCAACTCAAGATGGGCCGACGTAAATCTTAGTATTCATATAACCCAAGAGAAGGTAACAGACATAATAAAATGTACCATTAACAAAATCAAGGGTTATGTACCTTTGACTCTCAACAAAAGTGTTAACAGATAAATAAATATCTTTCTATATATATATATATCTATATTCATTGCCTACAAAAGAATCTGTGCGTAACAGACTACCACACAATCCGGGAAAAAAATGAAAATCATTTTTTTTCCATCTAAGAGCAACATACAATAGGCTCACAACGCATGAATAATGCGCAGATGAGAAATATCAGTTTTTTTTTTTTTTTTTTTTTTTTTTTTCCGTACGCCCGCTAATACTCGAGGCGAAATCTCAGGTTATTATTATTGTCTAACCTGAAATTGATTTTACGTGAGTATCCCTTTTCGTGTACAGAGACAGGTGTCCCTCGCCATTCAGGCAGATACTCGCCGATTTCGGAGGTACCCATTAGAGCTGGGTCGGCTCAGGAGCCGCCAATCCCTGGTCGACGACACTCCTTCAAATGTCCTCGCCAGGTCTCGAGTTAATCCAGTCCAAATCCCGGTAGACGAAAAATCCTCAAATGCCGTCGCCCGGGTTTGATCCTGACTCACCCGGTCGCCAGAGCGGTGTTGTAACCACTACGCTAGCGCGGCTCCTAGAAATATCAGTAATTTATATAATGCCAAATAGGCTAAGTCGACGAATAGATCGACAAGCGAGAATATATCTCAACATCTCAGAGAAAGTATTTCTCTGAGTATAAATATTTCCAGAGAGGTGTCACCAACTTATATTACAATACTGGCAATATCAAAATCCATACAATAATTTATACAATAATTCCATATTAGGTACTATGAGTTCATGATTAACAAGGAAGAAAAATCCTCAAAGGACCAGCGGTAAATATACATTAATGAACCGCGAAGTGGTGATACAATCAATATATCATATATTACAGATGTGTACATATTTTGACATAGAAAAGAACTGTCGTAGAGTTGAACATATTAGAAAGTCCAAGACATAATAGTTAAGTGAAATCATGTGGGCATCTACCGTCACAACGATATCTATCACCAGTATTGTTATTTGCTTTGTTGCAACTATTGTTCTGGTTTGACCCGCAGTTTTCACAACAGCGATTGTGATTTTCCCTTTGTTGAAAATATCTACCGGGAGCCGCGCTGGTGTAATGGCTTCGGCGTTGTACTGGCAATCAGGTGTTCATGGTTCAGACCCGGGCGTCAGCGTTTGAAGGAATGTTTACGACCGGAAATTTGACTTAATAACCGGAACGGCTCCTGTGATAAACCCTCTATGGATGGGAAGGAGCGAAGCTCCTGACCGGGTTGGAAGGAAAGTTCTCAGGTTCCCCAGCCTCGCAATGACATGTCATTGGGAAGAAGGACTGAAAGCCCAAGTGCCGCTGGTAAAAAAAAAAAATATCTACCAGATTGATGTTGTTTTCTTTGTGAACCATTATGATAGCTAGAATAGTTTTTATTGTGGCTATCCTTCCGAAAGTTACCAAATTCGTTGGAACCACAATTATGAGGGCTATCAGATCGCCTCCAATTCATAGAAGACGAGCCTCTTTGGCATTAATCAGTTTGATCCTGTCCAAAGTTACGCTTCCTTTTCTTAGCGAAATTCATTTTATTTTTGCCTTTGGCAATGTGTTTGAAAGGAGCATCACACTGTCTGTGCTGAGTATGATGAGTAACAGGTATAATAGGGTTCTTATTGTTCCGAACATAATCGTTCTCATTTCGGGAACTAGTACTAAATGTTTTATTTCCCGATACAAGTTTATCAGAAATTTGCGAAGTCGATGCTTGATTCGTTAGAGGAGCCTTATAATGACATTTTTCAATGTTGTTACCGTGATCTGAAGGAATAACAATATGATTACTTTTGTTCTTTGTTACAAGTTTATCAGGACTGACTATCACAGTCGGATTACTCTTATTGGCCTGACGCCAACAATGATTCCTATTAGAGGCAGCATCGTTATTACGTGGGAACCCATATTTGCCACGAAAGGATTTGCTTGCTTTGAGTGCATGTGGCTGACTCTTTGCATTAGCAACATGTTGACCATCAGGTTTATGTTGAAATCTATCCACTTTGGTAGTAGATAACATCTTATTGTATAAAACAATATCCAATAAACCGTCAACTCTTTTACGAAGTTTTGTAACTTCCATTTCTGTCATAGCTTTCTCTCTAGCAGCAGCTTTATGCATTTTTTCATTGGTTTTAACTTCCCTGTTATAATCCAACCTTGTAACATGTAACTGAGAAGCCAAAGTCTTCTCCTTAACAATACTATCTTTAAGATCCTTTCTTAATATTGTCATCTGAGATGTAGTTTCTAAAACCTTAGCTTTCTCTTGAACAAGTTCAAGTTTGAGTGCTTCCATAGCACTATGATGAGTAGTCATAGGTTCATCCACTTTCTCATCTTTTTCTGGCTTCGCCTTCAACTGTGTTAACTCCAGTTGTAGTGACTGAATCTGAAAATTCTCATTGTCCATTTTTACTTGTTTCAAGTCCCCGGTGCAAGCATTTTCTTTACAATACTGCTCGTATTGAGCCAAGCTCATATCACTTTCTAACCATTGCTCATATTTAGAAAAGCTCATCTCATCTTCAAATTCATTTTTCTCCTTCATTTGAGATTGTTTTAATGTATTCTTACGAGGAAGAGCTAATGTTTCTATAATCTTCCACAGTAGTTTCAAATCAAGCGTGGAAGAGTTCACCTTATCTACTTGATTATCCAACATCTCTTTTAATGAGGTCACTTTATTCTCTAACTCTTTTTTCTGTGTAAGAAAAAATTCACTAGATTTATCATTATTCGCTGTCAACAGCGTCAACTTACTCCTTAATGTAGCATTTTCACAATTCATTGCTGATAACTTATCAGTAAGAGCTTTCTTATCACTTTGAAGCTCATTTATTGTTTCCTTTAATGCATCCAACTCCAAAGCTACCAGTTTCTCCTCATGTTCCATCTTCTGTTTTGTCTCCTCAGCTTCTCTGCCTAACTTTTAATTTCAGCCTCTATCTTCTTTTGTTTATCCTTCCACTGCATTTGTTTCTCCTCAAATTCTCTTTCTAACCGTTTCTCTTCAGCCTCCTGAGCTTTGTAATATTCGCCCATCACAAATTCTTTTAATTTATCTCCAGTCATCCCAAGGGCATTCCCTTGCTCGATAAAGTAATGTAATGTAGACATTATGTCTAATAATATGAGACTAGTTACCTGAAATAATAATGCAATCTATTTCAAAGTAAATGGAAGCAAGTTTTTAATAAACTTGAATAAACAGCTCACTTTATCCCAATCTCTGTGGGAAACAAGCCTTTATTAAGGTCTTGTATAATCAACTGTATAATAATAATAATCCACCACCAGTTGATTTTATACCACAAGTGCAATACACAGCTAATAGTGCATCATAAATAGCATATGTCAACCAACAACATAATAGCATATGTCAACCAACAACATAAACAAAGGACAATCATAAAAGACAATATGAAAACATTCGCAGGAATCAAATACAGTTGACATTCCAAAATCCGGCCATCGATAATCCGGTTCCTTCAGTTTTCCGGAATGGATTTCGGAGCGCATTTTTTAATTTACCTCGTTGGCGCGCCACTGTTTTCTGGAGCCGTTTATGTTTTGATGCAGCTGTTTGGGTCTTGCTTGCACGTGTTAACAGGCATTCCTGCTCATTCCTTCTCATTTTATCATTTATTTGCTGCTGTATAGCCCCATTATGGATTCAGCAAATAGGAAACTAAAGAAAATTATCACAGAACCTGTGATGACAACTGCGAGGAAATAAACAAAACAAATGACGTATCAGTGTATAAATATAATTGTTGTATACAACTAAATGAAAGGAAAGATAAGCCCTACAAATACAAACAAATCAAAACAAAACTGAAAAACAGAAAAAATATTACAAAAACAACGATGAGTACAGCTCGTCATAGCTAACAAAAATAGCAACAAATGTTGCAAGCAAACTTTCAATCAAGAAAATTGCACCTATAGAACACTAATATAGGACCTCTATGACGTGGTATCCCTATATTAGTCACCTGTCCAACCTACCCGCAGAAATATACACAACAATATCACATGTAAACATATAAACATAAATACATATAGCATACAATAGAATGTGTTGCAAAGAAGGCTCAGTTGTTACAACATAATGGTACAGTTTTCAATATCATGAACTGTAACTTAATAAATAATTAATTCTTAATATTGTAAAGTTCAACACAACCTAGAGCAGTGCAGAAAAATCCACCGTTGACAGTTCCTATAACTATAACAAGTAGGACTTCTCACTTCCGTTGCACTGTACTTCTTGCTAACACTGTTAAATATCTCATTCAACACTGATGTGTAGACTGTCTGTTCGATGTAAACAACCTCTGACCTAATTATAGCATTCGCTTGACAGGACAGGTCACGTGACAAAAAATGCTGACATCGACTAAAGACTTGTACTGCTGGTGTTCGTGTGTCGTATCAGGCGTCAGGAAACAATCAGTAGTTGACTTCTAACTGGCTACACTGCGAAGGTTAGACCCAGAAATCTGGCCGATACATTGATAAGTGTATATTCTCTTATCATTGAAGAATGCTGTGTACATGAAGCCACCACACTGATAAATGTAGAATGTAAACTGTAAATGCAAAAGCGTCACACTGGCACACTACATTGACAAGGGTGACTGTGGTGCATGTAGTTTGTGTGTACTAGTCATCTTGATGAGGGTTGATGGTCAACTCGAACCGACACAGTGTTAGATATTCAGGTCACCTTGTCCACAAAGTATTGAGGCCCTGGCAAGGGACAGTGTTTATATCGAGTGAGAGTACCTGTTTGAGTTACGCGAATGAGTGTACTGTTCTGTAGAGTTGATAGGTAACAATGCACTCATACACTCGTTTCTAGAAGTCAATGACGGCTGGAACTACTGTTAACAGTTTCATACAGTTTAATGGGATGCACACTCTGACAACACAGCTACAGCCACTGGAACAGGTTGGCAACAACATCACATGCTTGACAATGGTTTACGACATCAAAGATACATTCGTAAAGAATGTGAATATAATAGAACGTTAGTAGCTAGTCCCTCTGGGTTCTAGTTATATTTACTTTCCAGCCTAACTGACTGATCACGTCAGTTAATGTTCTCAAATATTTATCATCAATGGCACCCTGACAGAACCTCTTCTGACGAAGAATTACAAGCCGTAAATTAGTAGGCTTTTATGACGACAATCTCAAAAACCACCAGTAGTTGCTTACAATAGTAGACATCTCTGTATCATCATCAGATAGTAAGGTATCCCTGTTCTCCGAACGATGATCCGCTTAGGCAAAGGCGAGATCCAAAAATGGCTCCTAACTTCGATGAGCTTCGCTCACTCCGAAGCTGCATAATAAAGCATAAATAAAGGGGGCTGTCCATCATATCAATAATGCTGTGTAGATTATATGCATAATAATGCAATGCATATCATACGAATAATGGTGCTGCTGGCAAAATGTCTCGAAAATAGTCAATCATATACATGTGCAGACCATAACATGGCTGCAGATCTAGGAATTTGAAAAGGTACAGAAACTGTCTCTCTTTACCTTATCATCCTAGAAAAACACTAGAAAAATAGCACCCGCCTTCCTTTGGCGCTAAGAATATATTCTGGGGAGGAACATAGACATAATAGTCACACAGACCATGTCACCTTCCCCAGAAATTCACAGCAAAGAACAAATCTTCGGACTTCTGTCCGTACAGCGATCAGGATCCGCCCATCATCACGGAAGTCTCTCTCGACAACCCTTATTCGACACATGCGCAGAAACGCGTGACCCCCAGAGTTCAACTCAAGATGGGATGACGTAAATCTTAGTATTCATATAACCCAAGAGAAGGTAACAGACATAATAAAATGTACCATCAACAAAATCAAGGGTTATGTACCTTTGACTCTCAACAAAAGTGTTAACAGAGAAATAAATATCTTTCTGTATATATATATATATATATATATATATATATATATATATATATATATATATATATATATATATATATATATATATATATATATATATATATATATATATATTCATTGCCTACAAAAGAATCTGTGCGTAACAATATTACTCAAAAATGCTGTGGAAAAAAACAATTATTAATTGTGTGGTCAGCATGCCCATAATTAGATCGTTAGTCTAGGGGAATAGTTATTTTTAAAGATACACAATACCACGAGACAATCACACTTTTACTCTATTTCACAATAAAGAAAGAAATCCTACAGACGAGCTGATATTTGTCGTGCTCGTCTTCCTATTCTAAGCTCAAAATTCCGTCCGACAATACCACATTTGTCGTTCTTGCTCAGGATTTTTTTAGTTCAATTTCCGGAAACGAGCCCACATTTGTCGTAGATTTGTGATAGGTGATTAAGACTTAGTTTGGTCCCTTCTGAATAGACATAGAAATAAGTGATAGCTCAGTGAGATGATATAATAGAAATAGATTTCACGAGTGAAATGGGGGAAATATATTAGAGTCGGTCTCTGACCCTCGAGATGATTTCTCTCAGTCAGCCTATCATCTACAACAGATTAAGATTTGTCAGACCGTCTAATATAATATATATTAGTATTTCCCTTTAAAGGTATGAACAGACTTGGATACTCTGATCTATCCTTAAGAAAAATATTGTTAGCAACAAAACAAACTTACATAAAGAAATTTAAGACAGCAAAATGGGTGCCAAAATACAACAATAGAGGAATCACTCAGTCCTGCATTCACTCTATTCAGTCAGCCGTAATCACGTGCTTTCATTCGTACTTACAGCTTTGGTAGCAACTTCTAGAAACACAATTTTTAGGACATGCACATACACTCTCCAATGGTAGTCTTGGCCAAGAGAACCCCAGTTCCAAAAAGACGGGTGGAATTCACTGCTTCAGGGAACGTTTTCTTGGTTATACTTATTTTAGGATATCTGGTTCTGTCACATTAAAATTGTCCAGGCACGAACGTTAACAGCGAGCACAGTGTCAATAGCTTAGGTTCTAGTAATTAGGAATGTCAGGTAACTGCCTTCTCTCAGTATAGGACACTATTTGGTTACACCATATAATAGTCACAACTCCGTAGGAATGTTTATTGATTGTAATATTTTTCTTGCCACAAGGGCTGAATGTACTTGAGGTTTCTCTCAGGAAGAATTAAATCTGGCGCGATAGGCCCGTTACTTTATTTAAATCTTAAAGTTTATGGAATGGGTACTCTGTCGTTCTGGATGCCAATGCAATCTAGACAGGTTTTACTTTATACACCCCAGTCTTTAAGAAAAAATGTTTTTGTTCTTCACAGATATTTCTCCGTACAAAACGCTAGCGAAGTTGGGTTACCTCAGTTTTCACTGAATAAAGAAAAACAACATATAAAATACTTATACATACTATGTACTCGGTTATAACTTACATTATAAACTGCAAGCGTAGAGCTTGTCTTATCGTTTAAAACTCTCGTGAAATAAGGTATAATTCATAAAATCAATCATCATGAATTAGAAATACATACGTATTTCGTCAATACTCAATGATGAATCAGTGCAGTTATAAGTTAGTTTTAAAAATATTCTCGACTGAGTATTTAGCAGTTAAATTAAATTCATTTACAGCTGCATGAGTTTAAGCTAGAAATTATAATATATTCTGCTTTCCACTGAAACACGTCACTAAAGAATGTAACAGCCTTATAATTTAATTTCTTCTGCACAAAAGAAACTAGTGAAATATAATAGGCGATTTAACACTTAATCACTCAACCTATACTAGATATATTATATTATCTCCAATCAGAACTACGAGTATCACAACGAAACTAAGAGTTTCACTTATAAATATAAGTATCTAGAAGGAAGCGACCACGTCTACTGCAACTTGGAGATTGAATAAAATCAAGTTTCCACTCCGGGGTAGATGTATGAAACAAAGGATGCGCACTATTTCCAAAACCCCTGTCTCCCCCTCTCCTCTTTCTCTCTCTCTCTCTCCCTCTCTCTCTTAACACTTCCCATTAACTTAGACGTTGCCCATAACTGCCAAACGTGCGTCTTCACACCTTGTACGAAGACCTGTCTCATTTCTGAGCGATGCGGATGGCAGTTTCCACACCTCGCCAAGAAACTCGTGTCAGATGGAAATGCTAGACTCTATGTCTGCCATCCCATGTATATCGAGACGGATTTCACACACCATTCGCTCACATCCCGGGACTGACATCTGACGTAATTAAATGCGTTACCAGTATGAGAAAAAAACGGCAAAGTCAGAATGGGAAAATAATATTTGGTAGCAAACGAACAAATGCGAAAAAAACCAGGAAAAGGATAAAAGAGCGATAATAAAATAGAGGACACGGGAAGAAAAGAAAAGAATATAGAAAATTTATTGATCATAAATCTCTATGCGACAGTTGGGCGAATCAAGCCCCAGTTTCTCCAACGACTAATTAATCAAATGTTGGGAAACGCTTGGTTCACTCTTATAAGTAGGATGCTGATAAAGGTCACTTCAATTTTTGTCCAGGTAGTAAAATAATTAAGAGATCTAAATGTCACAGTGTACGTTAGCTTGGAATCTTCAATCGTTACATCATATGTCAGGTAAACAAATCGGTTCAGGATCAATCTTCTTCACAACACGTGGTCGTTATACTGGTATTGTTAATGTTAGAGTTGGTAGCCACAACAGGCTGAATGTTTATGAAATTGGGGAAAGAACTCTGGATATTCTATAAGTAAAGTTATCATTTATTCTTAAAATTATTTGGGGTTTGTACTCTGTCTCTTTCTGAGTGTACCACGAGACAGACACGTCACTCTGAAAAACCCGATATTATATCAGAATGTTCTTTGATAAAGTTTATTTCCAGTTTCATATGGAATGGAAGCCGATGGTAAGGTTTTAGGATTTACCCAAATACTGTATAGGAAGAAAATAGAAATACTTAACATAATATATTATAATTCAAAATCCTACCCTTACCCCGCGTAACATAGAAGATATTATCCACTTCAGTTATTTAACTTAAATTAGAAACTATAAGCTTAGAGGTAGTCTCATCGTTTAAAAAAACTAAAAGATAAACTCAATAATCTTCTTTCGGCTTATACGTAATTCAAAGCCGAACACCCAGGATCTACGTTTCTCGCTCGATCAGACATTGGCAATGCGCTAATCAGTGTCAGTTACCTTCGTGTCTTTGTTCGTATTGAAGCGAGCAATGTCTTTGATCTGGCAATTCGCCGTGTTTTAATTACCTCTCCAGCGAACAGTTCAGGGGAAGACAATAGCTATTGTCTGCCCCTTTGATCGCTGTCCGATCCTATACAGCGATTTTTCAATTGCTGGCGTAAAACTTTACAGCTCATGTTAGCTAATAGGTCTCTGGTAGACTCACATCAAAGAATTTAGCGACCAGCATTAAATGCGTGCTAAATGAGAAAAAGAGACAGATCTATTTTTAGTAATAGGAGGTTTAAGTTAGCCCAACAGGCGTAGGCGAAGCTAGGTAAAAAGAAAAATGAAGATAAAGAAAATAGATATATGAAATCAATTATCATAATCTGCCACATTCTCCATGTCTCAGAGCCATACAATAGGACTGACTTCACATTTGAGTTGAAGATTCTTATTTTCGTGTTGGACTTGATTTCTCTTGTTCTCCATATGTTTCTTTCCCAATGCAATGAAAGCTCCTCTTGCATTTTGTATTCTTATTTTGATATCACTGTCTGTCCCTCCAACATTGTCTATATTACTTCCAAGATATGTGTACGATTCTACATCTTTTAGTGGTTTTTCTTCAAGTTCAACCTTGTTATCATTTCTTGCATTTATTCTCATAATCTTTGTCTTTTCCCTGTGTATTTTCAGGCCCACTTGTTGTGACCTCTCATCGAGAATTTTTATTTTCTCTTGCATCTGATTATGGTTATGGGACAGAACAGCCAACTCATCTGCAAAATCCAGATCATCAAGCTGTTTAGTCAGATTCCACTGGATTCCATTTCTGTTGTGTGATGTCGATGTTTTCATAACTAAATCTATTGCTAATAAGAAAAGAAATGGAGACAAGAGGCATCCCTGTCTCACTCCCGTTCTAATCCTAAACGGTTCTGTAAGTTGTCCTTCATGAAGAACTCTGCATATCATGTCTTCACAGGTCTTCTTTATTAAGTTAATGATCTTCATGGGAACTCCATAATGCCTCATCAATTTCCAAAGCGATTCTCTGTCTACACTGTCAAATGCCTTTGACACGAATCCGATGTAAGCGGTGAATTCCATTCCAGACTTTGTTCAACTATTATTCTCAATGTGGCTGTCTCGTCATATAAGGAAGGGAAACTCGAGGCCTGTAAACAGTAAATAAATATTAGACAAACATAAAGGTATGTTTTCAGGCATAGCTAGGCGGGGTTGTCACACGGAAGGTCCTGGGTTCGAGTCCTGGGTTAGCCACTCACGTCTGTTGTTTTTCTGTTGTCTAGTTTTCTACTTCTTTATTTCTTACGAGTGCCTGAAAACATACCTTTATGTTTGTCTAATATTTATTTACTATCTGGTCATAGCTTGGTGATAAATTTTCTGTTCATAGTTCAGGTTTGTCCCTAAACCCCATGCACCTAATGGGGAAAGTAGACAGTTGTGAGACAACACCTAATTGACTGGGGTTGCTAAGCTTGAAGCAGGCTGTAGCTGTCCAGTGAGATCCTAGAACCCCTCCCACTGTCGGTAGTAGCCCCTGTCGCCATGCCCAATGCCATTTGGGCAAGATGTTTATAACCAGTAACTGCTACTTCTGGTGTTGTGCCGACACCTATAGGGTGAAGTTTGAGTGTCCTTTCCATGGCGCGAGCTTGGGCACAGTTACATGGAGATCAAGCCGTTGCCTAAGCAGCATATTTCCCCTCCCACTGTCACAAGATTTACTCCCCTTGCTCTGCAGTGATGGTCCCACAATGGCCAAAATTCAGAGTATCTACAGAGGGTCTTCAAAGGTGTCAATCTTTCACTCAAGATTACTCTTGACTGAGATGTGAATTGAAGAATGCTGCTTCAATTCTAGGAAGCTTCATAGGAATTTAAAGGAGCCAAGTACTACGGCTGATGGTATCCAGGCCGTATAAACTTTTAATCTTTCCCAGTTGTCTCCGCCATTTCTTTATACATACTATGTCTCCTATCATAACTTCATCCTTCATTTCTACAAAGATTTCCTTCGTTATGCTATTAAATTATTTTTCGTTCTGTGATATGTATGAGGCAAACTTTTCTTTTATCGACTTCTACATGTTTTCTTGTGACCAGTTGTATTTTCCAGGTTTACCTAGGTACAACTCAATGATGTCTTCTGTTGCTTCCTTCACTTCCTCTCTTGTACTCTCATGTGTATGGCGTCTTGCTTCTTTGACTATATGGTACTCACGTTCTCTACTACTCGATCGCTATCTTCCTCGATCCCAATTTCCATTTTTCGGCCTACCCGTTCTAATCCATTTCTCGTCCTCTGTAAATTCCAGTTCATCCGACCAGAAAGCTTGGGCATATTCGTCAGAATCTACAACTTTATATTCGTCAGAATCGAGTTCTGTTTCTTGCTCACTTGACATCGCGTCTGAAAACATGTCTTCATCCACTATATTGACTCCACGCCAACCAGGCTCCTCCAACGCTTTCACTACACTCTTGTAAACTTCCTCTTTTCTTTCTGATAAGTCTGTATTGAAATTTCCCTCTAGATCTTTCTGTACTAAATGTAGTGCCACGGGGTGGGGTTCAGTTCTTCTCAGTTCGGCTTTTATTACTTTCTTCATCTCCTCTTCGCTTGGCGTAGTCACTTTGATGCTTTTCTTATTCTCTCCTGCTACACTGTTAATTCTCTGTATTCTCTTCTCCCTCGTCCCTCTCACTTCATCTACTTCTGTTCGTCTTTTGTGTACTTCTTCCTGCCTCGCCTTCTCAACTCATCTTGTACGCCCATACGCTGCATCCATGTCCAGTATGTCCTGTATCCTATCTTTTCTCTGACCCTGCCTCCTTGTTTCTTCTACCCTGACGTTTCCATGGTGTTTTCCTATCGCTTTCATATTCTGTTGTAACCCTTGGTTGGTAATATCTGTTCTCAATGTTCCCCCAAGATCCTTCTTGATCCTCGTCCATCCTCCAACCATTCTCAGTTCTGATCCGACACTTCTGTTGATTTACTATATTGATGTTGTTTATTTCTAATGTCTGTCCTTTCACCCACAAAAATTCTCACAGCTATCTTATGGTTCCTTCTATTTAAGCTACTCCAAACCGCATCTTTTCCAACTCTGTCTCTTTCCCACTTCTTGTCATACGCTTGTGCTCTGTTGTTCTTTTCTTTAGTTATCCATGTGTTGATGTTCCCAAATCTCTGGTTATGATATGGATACTTGTTGTATCATATTTGTCATCTCCCTTGTTGATGTATCTATCTCTGATGTTTTCCCTGTGCCATGGCTTTATATATGGAGACTTGTGTGTCTTTGTTTTCCTTTGCTGGTGGTACTCCTTGTCATATCTACTCTTCTGGAGCTTGTTGTTGTTCCTCTCCGCAAAGTTCTCCTTCCATACTTCACAATGTTTCCTTCCTGTACACCAATTGTCTATCACTAGCCGATCATTCCTTCTCTTCGGGCTGCTCAAGCGATTTCCTTTACTGCCAGACCTAATAATATTTGTGCCCTGCGTTTATTTAAATGCATGTCGGACCATGCCATCGAAGTTAGTGGCGTCCGGGTTATGTCTACGAGTGTTATATATTGGTGTGCGGGCGTATTGTGTGCAGTCACCCAACCTGGTGGCTGTATGTCTATGTTGCAAGTGGATTTTATGGAAGGGAAGTAATCTTTAGAATTTTTTGGACAAGTTAAATTTCGAGTTGCAACGCTTGATTAAGCGGATCCATGTTTGACTTTATGATAGAATTATCTTTTCCTATTATTGGAGTGGTAGAGTACAGATAAGCGTGTGAACGCTATTTAATCTCAAATGTAGAGATGTATTTATTCTGTACTGTTTTGAGCCATGTGAATAGCTCGCAGCTAGTCTGCATGTATTATTGAGAGCGGTGTTCAAAACAGCCGAGTCTCGTGACGGGTTTTTTTTGGCGGGACTAGTGTGTGATTAGAGGAGTTGTGTTTTTGGGCGTGGACCGTGTAGGTCGAGTCCCAGTGGTTTTTTGGATAGTGTATGCCTACGTAGTGCTTAAGAAAATGTCGACTTATATATTTCGCTGGGTGTACAGCCTATGTGATAAACTGCAGTAAAGATTTATTAGGCCTTATGAAGATTGTCACATAGGTTATGATCATTAAATTGCCTATTATCCTCTTCCTATTCTTTCTCCCGTATCCTCTATATTTCTTTACATTTTCCTGTATTTTTTTCGCATCCATTCGTTTGCGAGATATATATTTTCTTCCCCATCCTTAACGTTGTTTCTTTTCTCAAAACTGAGAATTGCACTAGAAACTTGATTACGTAGATGTCAGCCTCTGCTGGTCGAACGATAGCTGTGAACATACGGTTCTCGCCAGACATTCGTCTGCAGTTTCCCCGGTCAGAGCGCTGCCCGACCAGATTTCTGGGCCTGGGGTGTGAGAATTCGCTCCGTCGGACATGGCAGGCAGACGGATTGTCTACCTTTTCCAGCAACTGCGTGAGTTTTCGTCGGGATAGTCCGGCGAAGTGTGAAATTGCGCTTCGCACTGCAGACGGGGTGTCTGAGAGTTGCAACTGACACGCGCCCTCTCGGTCAGAACGTGGCAGTTTATGACAGTTACGTAAGTGTTGGGAGTAGGGGAGATAATTTCGCTTGGCGAAATACGTTGGGGCCCTTTGTCTAATTTTAAGATATTGGCCCGAGTTTGAAATTAACTTCACTCATTCTCCATTTCACAGTAGACGTGGTCACTTCGTTCTAGAACACTTAAACGTATAAGTGATGTCTCAGTTTCGTTGTGATACGTAGTTCTGTTTGAGGTAAAATATTATATATAATAGATCTCTAGTATTTTGTGAAGTGATAAAGTGTTTAATCGCCTATTTCATTCTAAACTAGTTCTGTGTGCAGAGTGATTATTTTAATAGTTTGTTATATTCTTTAGTCGACGAGTTACAGTGGAAAGCAGAATAAATTCTATTTCTAGCTTAACAAACATGTAGCCATAATGAATTTAATTTAACTGCTAACTACTCAGTCGAGATATATTTTCTAAACTAACTTATAACTGCTAGATGTCTCATGAGTGTTGACGAAATATATTTGTACGTATTTCAAATTCATGATGATTGATTTTATAATATAACTTATTTCACGGGAAGTGTTAAATGATAAGCTCTACGCTTGCAGTTTAAAATATAAGTTATATTCTTATACATAGTATGTATAATTATTTTATATGTGCTTTTTCCATTTTATGTAGTGAATACTGGGATGACCCAGAACTTGCCGGCGTTTAGTAGTAAAGAGACATACTTGTGAGAAGAATAGACATTTCCTATCTTTAACCACGTGGGTTGTTTCAAGTAACACTGGTCTGACAGTGCATGTGCCATCAGAGATAGACAGTAATACCAATCCCACTAACGGTTTTCTAAAGACTAAATGTTTATACTGGGCCTTTGAGCCAGACTTTATTTCTTCACAATAAACTCAAATATAAATGCTGCCTGCCGGCGAGAATAATTACAAGAAATAACATTAATGTTTCCGACAAGTATTGAAAGAGTGTATAGTGAACCAAGACTATCTTTCCAAATTAAGGGAACCCTCGTGTTTTGACTCGGTGTGCCCGTTCAAACTTGCTTATCCAAACTGATTCAAGTGACATTAACAGTAATCAAAAATTTAACTGGTGAAGCGAACGCTCCCCGAAAACAGTGGAAGAAACCTGTAATTGTAGAGCTGGGATTCGTTTTATTCAAAGAATACAGATTCACTGTAGAGAAGTGTCCTAAGGTTGCGCCAGACGGTAAACAACATCAAGTTTTTAGGTAAGCACGTGTGCCAGGGTACCCTGATAAAAGAACCGAGTGAAAGTGGACTGAGTGAGGTTTTTTTTGATAACTATTGATTCACCCACATTTATAATCTCCTTACGGAAGATTGTAAATTAATATAAAACAAATATAAAGGTATGTTATCAGGCATTCGCAGGAAATAAAGAAGTAGAACACCAGACAACAGAAAAACAACAGACATGAGTGGCTTACCCAAGATTTGAACACTGGACCTTCCTAGCCATGCAAGCGAATCACACTATCCGCCCTGCCATCTACGCATCATCAAAAAATGATGTTTCAATGGCAGGTCAACAGTGCGAATCACAATACACGACACCAGAAGTCCGCCATGGGCAGTTCAGCCTATTAATGACGCAAATCCTGGGTAAGCCATTCATGTCTGTTGTTTTTCTGTTGTCTGGTGTTCTACTTCTTTATTTCCTGCGAGTGCCTGATAACATACCTTTATATTTGTTTCATATTAATTTACTGTTTACAGGCCTCGGGTTTCCCTCCCTTATGTGTAATAAATGTTACGGAAGATTGGGTGATTGATTAAATTGTTCCTTTTTGAAGGACAATAGTAGACCCTAACCATATGTATTTGTGACTCTTTGGGCCATCATCTGTCTCATAACGGGGCTGTGGGCTAAACCTAGAGTTAATATCATAACGGGGCTATCATCCTTGTAGCATTCTCTTGATATTTTATGACTATTTGTATATTTTTTTGATGTAATTTCTATGTGTTGTGAAGGAATTTTAAATGATAATTAAAATTTCACTTGGAATTAATCAGCGTGTTGGTCAGCTCGTTCTAATATATATATTCATTGTTATAGATTTCCCACGTCTGTGTGTTTAACTGTCGTCACGTGTATGTGCGTGCCCGTGAGTAGATAGAAATATAGGTAAAATATATATATGTGTTTAGACTGTCTGACGCTGTAAAGCTGTCGTAGAAGATAGGTGAGAGAGAGAAGAATTTTTTTCGCTTTCAGAGACAGCCTCTATATCACATTCTATCATCTCACTCGTGGAAATCTATTGTGTATTTCTATCTCACACTGTGACTGTCACTCATTCCAACCTATTCAGAAGGGACCAACCCAAGGCTTAAATCTCCTATCAAAAATCTACGACAAAGATTATTATAGCTGCCGGGTGAGCAGGCTTTATTGCGTAATGGAGTACTGTTTAGGCCATATGAAGATTATAGCTGCCGGGTGAGCAGGCTTTATTGTGTAATGGAGTATTGTTTAGGCCATATGAAGATTATTTTAGCTGCCGGGTGAGCAGGCTTTATTGTGTCATGGAGTATTGTTTAGGCCATATGAAGATTATTATAGCTGCCGGGTGAGCAGGCTTTATTGTGTAATGGAGTACTGTTTAGGCTATATGAAGATTATTATAGCTGCCGGGTGAGCAGGCTTTATTGTGTAATGGAGTACTGTTTAGGCCATATGAAGATTATTATAGCTGCCGGGTGAGCAGGCTTTATTGTGTAATGGAGTATTGTTTAGGCCATATGAAGATTATTATAGGCCAGGATGTGGACAGGCCGTATTATATATATTTAATGCAGTGTGGAAATTATATGATTCAATGTACCTGTATTCGTCTATGTCTACGTGAAATGTGCTGTGAGTTAATAAACTATTATTAAATATCATCAGTCGTTCCATACTCGATGACTCCCGTGTGCGCCCCTGTTGTGTGAACGACTTTGCCAGTATACAATCACACTCACTTTACCTATCTCAAACTCGACTATTATCATTTGGTGGTTTACAGTCAAGTTGGAACCAATACAGAAGAGGTTACTGCAAAATAAAGCGGTTACAGTCTAATGTGTGTATCTAACAGGGTCCCAGCTTGCCTAGGTGGCTGTCGCGGATCACGGTATCTATATGCACACGTGCGTGCCTTGTGGTTCGACCTACCACATTAAAAAACAAATACCTACTCTGTGTACCTCGTGACTGGGTACACGCCATGTTCTTGCTTGCTGCTGCATGATGACGCCACCTGTAGGAATTGTAAGTATTAGTCAAATAACTGTGGAGAATGTGCTATTAATATCCTGGCTGTGCTGAAAACAAGCAACTAACTACAAAAATCTAAACCGATATTTATATAAACATTCAGCAAAACCAAATATTACCAAAAATAACAAATACAAAGTAACTAAATGTGCACGATCATGTAACTAACCATTGTCTCATTAATCTAACTAACTAACTGTAATGTTCATATACTATTACTGTGCTTGCTTGCTTGGTTGCAGTACTGTTTAATTTCCTTGCGCGCGTATGGCCATTATTACGTATTGTTCATGCATGATTTGTCACACTAGTGGTTAGTGAGGTTTGAAATAACGCTTTTGATGCCGGAGTTCCTCATGACGCCTTAATTATATTTTCATGTTGACTTGATTACCTGCTACCTTCGTGTTGACTTGACTGTGTGATTACCTCGTTGACTTGATTATATGAGTCCTTCGTTGACTTGATTTCACGATATGCGCAGGCGTTCTGTATCTTCATTTGCCATCGTCCCTTCGCTGCTTTATCTCTATGTTGTGAGTAATGCTGTTACATTGCCTGGCGTAGGGCTGGTCACTAGGCACCAGTTAATCATACCACCACTGTTCAGCGAAGACAGCAGTGAACGAACACTAAAGTGATGTGATGGGTCAGGTTGGCGAGTGAGATCGCACTGACAGCAATGACTACGAAAATTCAAAACGTTTATTTACAGTTTCAAAACATCTGTGGGATTGCGACTCATCTCCCTCCTTTCATTCTATATCTACGTCGCTGTCTATCTGCATCTAAGTGTCACGTGACCGATAATCTATTTTACCATCTTGTCCATAATTTGATTACTTTTTAAATGTCCTGGTTTTCCTCGTCATTTTGTATTCTTCTTTCTTTCATTTTTCACCTTCGCAAACCCTCCCCAAGGTTTGTTTACGTTTGGCCTTAGTACTAAATTCCTTCAACGGCCAGCGTAGAGGTAACGTAATGTTATCTAAACGCACCTGTGGTCCGAACAGTGGGGAATTTCTCTGGTCGCGCTAAGCCTTTGATCACGAGCGAAAGGGTCCCTGTGTTTGGCTTCCAGAACGCTGCTTCGGATCATAATATTATGCATCCTGGAAACAGGGGGAGACAAACCCGCGGTCAGTCTTTGAGTTTTGCCCCTTAGACAAGATAGAGCATAATGTTATGCATTTCTCTACCTGGGGAACTTTCGCACGATTTCTGTTGTCTTACTCTAGATTACGTCTTTCGCCGAACTTCTGTAGAAATATGCAGGCCAGGTGTCCGGGGGGAGCGTCCTTTGTGATCTATAAGAGTAGACTGGTTTTAATAGACAAAGACATTCGTAAATATTCCTGGCCCGTAGATGACCATCATGAGATAAGGCAAACTTTAACACAATATTAGAATGTGTTTGCCTATGTTCTAGTCATTTTCGGGGTGAGTTGACATATCTTATAATTATAATACATTAGATTCATGTTAGCTTTTATATATCTGTTAGGAAAGTGAATTTATTTCTGAGGACTTCTCCTAGTAGTTTATTCAGTGATAAGGTAGCGCTGTCTACGGCTTATTAAGTGGTGCTTAAACTGTTACGGTTTATCATGGGTTAAATGTTAAACTTACAATAACAGATATTAGGCGTAGAATCAGTCCACGAATGCTTACCATTGGGTTAAGAGTCAGCAAAATTAACTGTCATTTCTGTAAGATAATGTCAGGTGTGGATTGTTCACTTTAAAAACTGAATAGTGAGATGCAGGTAATAACTCTGGATTATAGGAGATAGTCACTTATTCCTTTTTGATAGATATTTCTAGTGGCAAGGGAGGATCATTTTATGCTTACTTGTGTGGCTAAGCACTAGTCTATAACTTTCACCGAACGCAGTCACCAGGCATAGATATAATTATATCGTATGATCTAGCCACAGCTGTATTATTATAGCAAGAACATTGCATTTTCTTTGTACTCATTTTGTGGAATGCTAATTGATAAAGGGTTGATAAAGTTCTCTTTTTTCTTGGAAGACAGACCAGTTGATAATGTCTCTATGGTGTTGTTTGCTCCACTGTAGTGTATGGAATGTCAACTTGACCTACGCAGTGGTGTGTAGACATGGATTAAGTGTACAATGTGCGAATGATAAGAAGGGTTCGTGTTGTTGACAAATGTTCTTTTCTCACACTCATCTATGACTGGAAGTCATCGACACCAACGACTGTGTACCTTTTCTAAAGTTTAATTGGACGTACACACTCGACAGCACAGATAGTGACAAATCACAGGTTGCCATAATACATCATAGTACAGTGGATAAATGGTCTTGCAAGGTTACATGGGCACTCATGTAGAATAATTGTATAATGGACTGTCAGTAGCCAGGCACTTAGTATCGCCCATACATATATATCATCTGACTTCACTGACTGAGCACGTCAGCTTATAAACAATATTTCAGATGGCTTCTAAACCTAATCTCGTCTAGCGACGATTCTTCAACATAATGTTCAGCACATATTTTTCCATATAATAATATTGAACCGCTAGCAATGGGTTCTCATGTGTAGCAGTGATCTCTGGACCAATCAAGCGATAATACGGGCATCCCTTTTCTCTTCTTGAAAGTCACTACATGTTTTGGTTCCAAGATGGCTTCACTCGTGAGCTGTCACTCACGTTTGGATACAGATAATGAATCTGTCCTAAAGTTAGTCATTCATAAAACATTTCATTGCTCTGTAGATTTGATCATGAACAATTGACTGCAATCTACAGGATATAGTGCTGCTAGGAATCGAAGTCGTTTTCATCGAGTCAAATATATTCTCTTAGACATTCAAATCGTAACTATCGAAAATGGTGGCTTCGATCGAGAGTTCATAAGAGTGTCTATTATTACCTTGGCATCAGAAATATGCCTCTGCCATTCCTTGGCAATACGAATAAACACTGGGGTAAAGCATACACGATAGGTCTAGACGACTATCACTTTCCCCACAAATACTGAGATCACTTTTTCCCCGGCGACAGCCGACATAGAAGACACAGTCCCTATCGGGACGAAGCCAAATCACACCACTCTCTAGCGACACATCCGCCGAATAGCCTTTGACCTCTCTAGAGACAACAGAACATATAGTTCGACTTAGATATGTAAAGATATACAGATATAAGACAGACTCGTCCTACTCAGACAAACAATACACATAAATTCAGGCCATAGATATTCTGAAGCAAGAACAATCTATTACTGCCCAAACAAAGAATAAATCGCAGAAAACTGGATTTATCCGCGGAGTTTGATCGAGAGAGCCGACACAACTTTCAAGGGAAGTAACTCAATAATGACTTTTCCTTAAGCACTATTTTGTTTACAAAATATTTGCGAAGATAACAAGAATACCAATGTATAATATTGTAAGATATCAAAGACTGCACGTAACAGTCTTACCACACCTCCCGGGAAAAAAAAAATGGAACTTTTTTTTTTTTTTTTTTGAACTACATCTAGGAGCAACGTACAATAGGCTCACAACGCATGAATAATGCGCAGATGAAAATATCAGGAATACCTATAACGCCTAATATGAGGCTAAGTCGACTTATGGAGCGACTGGTGAGAATGTGTCTCATAAACTGAGAGAAATTATTTCTCTACAAGTATATTTTTCCAGGAAGGTGTCATCAAAGTATAATACAATTCTGGCAATTACACAATGCCTAAAAAATTCATATCATCATTTCGTATTAGATATCTTAAATTTATGATTTATGAAGAAAAATCATTAAAGCACAGCGGTGAATAAACATCAATGAACCGCTATGTAGTGATACAATCATTATATTATTAAATTACAAATGTGTATCTATCATGATATAGAAAAGGAACTACTATAGAACTAGACATATCAAGAAGTCTAAGCCCTAATAGTTATGTGGAATCATGTGGGCATCTTGACAGAATGTCTGCCATCACATTATCTGATCCACGAATAGCTCGCACAGAGAAATGAAAAGGTTGAAGAGCAATTGCATATCGAGTAGACCTCGAGCTCTTCAAATTCTTACTCTGTATAGCAGTAAGAGCTTTTTGGTCGGTTTCTACTATGAAATGTGCGCCTAGAAGGAATCTCTGTAGTTTGAGGATCGACCAAACCATAGCTAATAGCTCACGGTCTAAAACCGAATAATTCCTTTCTGCCGCATTAAGTTTTCTGGAAATATACATTACAGGATGCAGAGTTCCAGAGTACTCTTGCATTAGTGCCGCTCCAATCCCAGTGGATGAAGCGTCACTACGAAGAACGAATGTCTTATCTTTAGTGGGTAGCA
The DNA here is from genome assembly GCA_024509875.1 of Oreohelix idahoensis. Lineage (NCBI taxonomy): Eukaryota > Metazoa > Mollusca > Gastropoda > Stylommatophora > Oreohelicidae > Oreohelix > Oreohelix idahoensis. The sequence continues at coordinate 313,528 of JAMPIV010004796.1, forward strand.
CTAAAATAGGTGGTGTTGAAAACAGTGTTTTAATCTTATCCAGAGAGCATTGGCATTCCTGAGACCAGTGGACCACATTAGGCGAACCTTTCTTTAGAAGTGTTGAGAGAGGTGCCATGATAGAGGATAGATTCTGAATGAATCTGCCATAAAATTGAATAAGACCTAACAGACTTCTCACCTGTTTTTTAGTCTTAGGGATTGAGATGTTAAGTATCTTACTAGTATTATGGTCCTCTGTCTTTAGGAAACCATGACCAACTCGGTGGCCTAGGAAAGAAATTTCGCTAAAACCAATATAGGCTTTAGAGGGTTTCGCTGTCAGGTTGTGCTCACGCAAAGTAGACAGCAATTCGTCTAACCCTGAATAGTGATCTTCCCAAGTATCGCTGAAAAGACAGATGTCGTCTAGATATGCAATGACATCTGACCGATAAGATAGGATTCGGCGCATCATGCGTACGAATGTAGCTGGTGCGTTCATAAGACCGAAAGGCATAAAATTCCATTGGAACAAACCTCTAGGTGTTGAAAAAGCCGTGAGAGGTTTGGCGCGTTCAGATAAAGGAATTTGCCAATATCCTTTAGACAAATCAAGTTTAGTGAAAAAATGAGATTTGGAGAGTCGAGTAAGTAGCTCTTCCAGTAAAGGCATAGGTTCGGCATCGAACTTCGTTACTTGATTCAATTTTCGATAGTCAACGCAAAGACGTATGTTATTGTCTTTTTTACGCACAATAACCATCGGCGAAGAATATGCAGAGGTGGATGGTTCGATTATTTTCAAATCTATCATCTCATCCAACTCTTTCTCGACCTGTGCTTGAAAATGTATAGGTATAGGATAAGGTCTAACCCTAATAGGAGTATGGTCAGTTAGAACAATGTCATGTTGAATGACATTCGTTTGTCCAGGGATGTCAGTGAGTACATCCTGAAATGTTTGCAACATAGTTGAAACTTGTCGCTGTTCTCCTAGAGACAAATCAGGAGAGACAGTAACGTTCTTCCATGATTCACTGGAATGAAGTGGGATCATTGGAAGAGGAAGATTTACATCTGAAAAACTTGTTTCCTCATCCTGTATCACGGACAGTGATGAGTAATGACCATGTTGTACTGGAGAATTGTCCGTTGCTTGGAAAATGGGTTGCAAATAATCCGGACGTTCATGGAATTCAGTAAGCATATTGATGTGGAAGGTTTTATGCTTCCCATCAATATCGACAATATAGTCGACATCGGAAATTTTCGATATTATATCGTACGGACCTTTCCAAGAAATAAGTAATCTGTTTTCCCTACAAGGTAGTAATACAAATGCTTTGTCACCAGGACAAAGTTGTCGTAAGCATCTCTTCTTATTGGCAAATTGCCTTGCCTTCTGTTTCGCAAATTCAGAAGAAGAAGTTGCTAATTTGCATGCTTCGGTAATTTTTTGTCTCAACGCGATGACATATTCGTAGGATGACTTTGTGTCATCGTCAATATTGTCAGATGTTATGAGATCGTGAAGCAACGACATAGGGCCACGCGGACGCGCGCCAAAGACGAGTTCAAAGGGAGAAAATCCCGTATGTTCATTGGGTACCTCTCTGTAAGCGAAGAGGGCCGCAGGTAAAACTCTGTCCCAGTCTTGAGGATGATCCTCAGTTATCTTCCCCAGTAAGTTTTTAAGTGTTCTATTAAGGCGTTCGACCATACCATTAGACATTGGATGGTAGATACTACTTAAAGATCTATCTATCTGCAGAGTAGACATTACTTGAGACATGGTATCTGATATTAGTTGGGTGCCATGGTCTGACAATATCTCTCCGGGGAACCCCAGACGAGAAAATATAAGCCAAAGAGCATCTGCAATATCAGCAGTAGTAATGTTCTTCAGAGGAATAGCCTCTGGCCAACGTGTGCACATATCAACACACGTCAAGATAAACTGATGTCCTCTAGCAGACTTGATCTTAAATGGACCAATAATGTCTATGGCCAATTTTTGAAACGGCCGAATAGGAATGTCCGCCGCCTGAATGGGTGCAGCATGCCGTGGACCTTTGGATTTAACTTCCTGACATACTTTACAAGATCGACAATAAATACGTATGTCCTTGTTTACCAATGGCCAAAAGAAAGCCGCAAGGACTCTTGACTTAGTACGGGAAAAACCCATGTGTCCAGCACACTGAGAGTCGTGAGCGTGCTGCAAAATTTTAACTCTCAAATTCTTGGGAACCAGGATTTGAGAATGACTTGACGTAATGGAGTCTTGAACCATACGTACAAGTACGCCATTCTTCTTTGTAATCCACGATTTACGACTTGTGTCTTTATTCGGATCACCTTTAGTTGCAAGAATGAAGAATTTCTTCAGAGTGGGATCATCTTCTTGCTGTTTTATAAACGAGTCACGAGAAATTACCAAGGGATTATCTTGGTTATGCACTTCATTATCTTCAATAGATGAAGTTTGAGGCATATTAAGAGCCTGAGCTCTAGTGACTACAGCGTTAGCAATCTGCATGTTTTGCCTTTCCCACGTGGAAATTTGTTGCGGAGTGCATTCCTTGACTCCATGAATGCGACCGATGATGAGGTCAGCGATCGGATTCGGAAGAAGACATGCATGTACATCTCCTGTAAAGAAAGGAGTAGCAATCCTAATGATAGCAGTAGAGTATTTCTCTAATGTGCCGCCAAATGTTACACATTTGACTACTTGTCCAGTGGCACGGGAAGGATCTACGAGTGACTGCCTAACACCAATTGTGGTGCATCCAGAATCAAATAGCACAGAGACTGGATTGTTATTCACTAAACCCTTATGTAAGACAAGAGAACCTCTTCCATCATGCGCGACTGATGCTGGAAGAGCAGGAAGAGGATGGCCACAGCTTAAAGTAGACACTGTGGTTGGCTCAAATAACGTTTTGCATTGGGGGCACTGAGATGCTCTCCCAAAATCAAAAGCGGCACATGCCATATTACTAGCATCATTATTATCTTTACTCTGTTTATAGGCTTCATGGGACTCTTGTTGTACAGAGTTTGCCTGAAAATGTGGTTTATGTCTTTTGTTTTGAGATCTACCTCGGTTATTATCACCTCTGTAGTTATTGTTACCTCTATTGTAACCCCTATTTGGGTTTGAGTCATAGTTCCCTTGGTTACCATTATCATATTCATTATAATGAGTATCTCTGTAATTATGATCTTGTTGACTCCAAGACGGATAACCCTGATAGTTTCTATAATTACTTCCTCTACGGAAATTCCTATAATTATGACCACCCCTGTGTCGAGAGCTATCAGCTCGTCTCCAGTTCTTTGAAGAAGAACCCTGAAATGATTGGTTACCTTGGTTTTGATAACTATTATGGTTACCTTTTTTATCAAATCTGTTTTGAGGTCCCTGAAATCTGTGTGAATAATTGGGATTGTATGGTGTTGCTGAAGCAACTGGCATACTCTCCTTAATCTTAGTGTTGCCAAAAGTCACGTCGGGGTGTGCAGTGACATATTGGGAACAATATTCTTCCATTTCTTTTAGAGATTTGGGTTTACGCTCATGTATAAATTCAAGGAAAGGTTTGTTCACACATGACATAATCTTATCTCTGAGCAACAAATCCATAAGTCCTTCATACGTTTTTTTCTGTTTTGGAAAGCTCAATCCAACGATCAACTGTGAGACGTGCCTTTGCAGTGAATTCTGAGAATTCTACACCCGTCTCAGGTACCATCGTTTTAAATAAAAGGCGATAGCCTTCCTCACTTAGCTGATATTTTTTTATCAAAGCCGCCCTAATGACATCATAATTATCCTTATCTGCTTCTCCTACAAGGCATAATCTAGTCAAAGATTCACCTTTCAAGTTTTCTGATAATTGATTAGCGTATTGTGATTTATCCACATTATGTGTACGACAAGAACGTTCAAATCTATCCAGCCAGAATGTAATATCGTCACTGGACTGATTGAACGGTGGAACCTTAACCTTGTAAGTAGAAGGTTTACCATTACCACTAGATGCCTGATTAACATTACTCATACTTGTCAATCTCAATTTCTCCAACTCAAATTCATGTTCTCTTATTGCTTTTTTCTCTTCAGCATCTAATCTTTTTTGTTCAGCCTCCCTGTCTAATCTTTTTTGTTCAGCTTCAGCTTCTCTTTCTAATTTTTTTTGTTCAGCTTCAAATCTCCTTTCCTCCACCTGCATCTGCAATTTCTTTTGTTCAGCAGCAGCCTCAGCTTCTCTTTCTAATCTTTTCTCTTCCGCCATAGCTTTTCTTTCTTCTGCAGCTAATCTTTTCTCTTCTGCCATAGCTGTTCTCTCTTCTGCAGCTAATGCTTTGTCATATTGAGCAACAGCCCATTGTTCTAATTGTTGACCAGTTTTATCAAGGGCTTTCCCTTGTGTAATGAAGTATTCCAAAGTAGACATGATGTCTAACAATAATACTAATCACCTGAACCAATAATAATATCACAAGTTCTCAATGACTTGATTAATCAGTATACTATCCCAATATCTGTGGGTCACAAGCCTTTAATAAGGTCTTGTATAATAGTAATAATAATCAGGTACTGGTTTATACCATAATCCAAGTGCAGTGCACAGGCAATTGTGTCTTATGAAATATACCTATATAAAACATATGTCAACCAACAGAATACATAAAGTACAAATAGGACTGACAATACAAGAACGTTTGCAGAAATCAAAATAAATCAAATAGGGAAATCAATGAAAATAATCACTGAATCTGCAAAGAATAACAACACAAATGACGTCACAATATATGAATATAAATTGTGAATAGAACTGAAAGATAGAAAAGGTTAGACCAACAAATTACAAACAAATCAAAACAAAACTAAAGAACAAAGAAATATTACAAAAATAACAATAATTACAGTCTCCACAGCTAACACAAAAGCAACAGTTGTCGCAGCAAATTTTCAATCAAGAAAATTGCACCTATAGAAAACGCCCACAACGGACCCTCTATGACGTGGGATATTCTGTTGTGAGGACGCCGCCCAACCTTAAACACAACCCGCTGACATAGAAACTAACATACTATACAAACAAATAACATGTAAACATAAATATATATAAATTATGTGTATGATAGTATGTGTTGCAAAATAGGCTCAGTTTTACAGTAATGGCAAAGTTATTTTTATGAAAATAAACAAACTGCCACTTTATTCAATTAAACATTCTGGCCTTAAATATTAAAGTTCATATACAGAAAACAAGAAGATCCATCGATGAAAATAGGACTTCTTAGTTCACTTATACTGTCATCCTGTTAACATTGACAAGAATTGATCCAACTGTTCTGTGAAACTCTGTAATGTCTAATGTAAAAATGTCAACAACGCTGACCTACATACTGCATTCACTTGACAGGTCACGTGACGAAGTGTTGACAAACAGCAAACCAATACTGCAAGTGTGTCGTATCAGCCACAGGAAACGGTCTGGTATCGGTAATCAGTTGACTTCTGAATTTCTGCGAGGTCAAACCCAGAAAGCTGGTCCACCAGTTGATAAAGGGTTGATAAAGTTCTCTTTTTTCTTGGAAGACAGACCAGTTGATAATGTCTCTATGGTGTTGTTTGCTCCACTGTAGTGTATGGAATGTCAACTTGACCTACGCAGTGGTGTGTAGACATGGATTGAGTGTACAATGTGCGAATGATAAGAAGGGTTCGTGTTGTTGACAAATGTTCTTTTCTCACACTCATGTATGACTGGAAGTCATCGACACCAACGACTGTGTACCTTTTCTAAAGTTTAATTGGACGTACACACTCGACAGCACAGATAGTGACAAATCACAGGTTGCCATAATACATCATAGTACAGTGGATAAATGGTCTTGCAAGGTTACACGGGCACTCATGTAGAATAATTGTATAATGGACTGTCAGTAGCCAGGCACTTAGTATCGCCCATACATATATATCATCTGACTTCACTGACTGAGCACGTCAGCTTATAAACAATATTTCAGATGGCTTCTAAACCTAATCTCGTCTAGCGACGATTCTTCGACATAATGTTCAGCACATATTTTTCCATATAATAATATTGAACCGCTAGCAATGGGTTCTCATGTGTAGCAGTGATCTCTGGACCAATCAAGCGATAATACGGGCATCCCTTTTCTCTTCTTGAAAGTCACTACATGTTTTGGTTCCAAGATGGCTTCACTCGTGAGCTGTCACTCACGTTTGGATACAGATAATGAATCTGTCCTAAAGTTAGTCATTCATAAAACATTTCATTGCTCTGTAGATTTGATCATGAACAATTGACTGCAATCTACAGGATATAGTGCTGCTAGGAATCGAAGTCGTTTTCATCGAGTCAAATATATTCTCTTAGACATTCAAATCGTAACTATCGAAAATGGTGGCTTCGATCGAGAGTTCATAAGAGTGTCTATTATTACCTTGGCATCAGAAATATGCCTCTGCCATTCCTTGGCAATACGAATAAACACTGGGGTAAAGCATACACGATAGGTCTAGACGACTATCACTTTCCCCACAAATACTGAGATCACTTTTTCCCCGGCGACAGCCGACATAGAAGACACAGTCCCTATCGGGACGAAGCCAAATCACACCACTCTCTAGCGACACATCCGCCGAATAGCCTTTGACCTCTCTAGAGACAACAGAACATATAGTTCGACTTAGATATGTAAAGATATACAGATATAAGACAGACTCGTCCTACTCAGACAAACAATACACATAAATTCAGGCCATAGATATTCTGAAGCAAGAACAATCTATTACTGCCCAAACAAAGAATAAATCGCAGAAAACTGGATTTATCCGCGGAGTTTGATCGAGAGAGCCGACACAACTTTCAAGGGAAGTAACTCAATAATGACTTTTCCTTAAGCACTATTTTGTTTACAAAATATTTGCGAAGATAACAAGAATACCAATGTATAATATTGTAAGATATCAAAGACTGCACGTAACACTAATATATTTTCCAAAGGGGACATACGATTTATTTGTGTAATGTCAAATGCTGTAATCTGTTTATGTAAATTCATTTAATGTTGTAAGATGAATAACATAACCATTCACCTGTATGTTGAGATTGGGAGAAGAGGAGTAGATTTTTTATGTCAGAACATTTACTGACAGGTACCTGGGGGTGCAAAAGATATTAAGCCTATGCGGGCGCGTTGATAATTGATATTTTTAAGGAACAGGAGACATGGTTAAAGATAGCCCTAAACTATCATAGCAATAACTACAATAAATTTAATCCCATAGTGGAGCGAAACTTTCTGTATAAAGTTAGTGTGATTTATTATTTGCTTGAAGTAAAAGGGTGTCTCTTTTGGGTCTCAGTTTCAGGGAGACCGAATCGCTAGAGCAGACTCCAGTCAGGCGAAGAAAGTCATATACTCTTCGATCTAGAGGGTTTCTGAATACCGCTAGCGTAACGAATCGTCAACCCCGTTCCTGAATCAAAACCCCTTTTTTTGTCAACGCCAAGTTAAGCTCACGCAGTGCAACGGAGCCAACGCAAAATCTGGAATCGCCAAACGCAGTAGTAGTTCTCTACTCGCCTATTGGATTACCAGCCAGAGCATTGCGGCTTCCAGAATATCCAACCCGCTCAGCATGCCTATAGCAGAATTCCATATCACCCGACTTTGTGTGCCTAAACGGGGCACTCAGCAAACCACAGCCAAACCAGTTTAAACAGGATTTACTACCCAGCACGCACGAGCCTAGCGCCGGATAAGCGCGCCTGGGACTCTTTGTCCTCAAGTGACTTCTTCTGGTGTATTTTTCTGGATACTTAAAACCTCGCACGTATGAGCAGCCATCTATGGACAGAGTTCCAGCCCCCCTCTCGCGAGTAGCGGTCACCAACGTTTAGCACCAACAAAGAAAGTTTTGTAGGCTAGTCCCTCACGAAGGATCTACAAGTAATACACTTTCTGGAGCTAGCACATTTGGTCCCACGAAAAACAACAGACAGGCTGTCGCTCAGTTCGTATTTGGTCAGCAGGAGATAAACAACGTCTTCCAGTGTTCCCTCGCGCAATTAGGGGTCACCAACGTTAGCCCGACAAGGAAAGTTCGGTATTTCACTTCAGTCATCTTGAAGGATATTTATCGGTAAAACACTTTCTGGAGCTAGCGCCTTTGGTCCCCGAAAGCGGACTCTCTGTCGGACAGCTTAGCTATTTTCTCCGTGTTCTACAGGTTTTATGAGTGTTGGTGGTGTGTGTGTTTGTGGGTGTGTATTTGCATTATTGTTGGTGTATATGACTATTGATGATTATTTGATTATTGATGTAATTTATGCTGTGTATGATGATATGCATTAATTCCATGCTTTTCTTCTTTAATAAAGTTTACACATTTTTTAATGCGCTGTTCCCGACCCTTTCATCCATATTTACATTTTAGCTCTTTACTAGAATCTCTATGTATGATAAGAGAAAAGAGTGAGAGCAGGAGATGCTTAGACAATGAAAAGTGAGTTGAGGCTTGGAGAGAGAGATCATTTTGGTAAATCTTCTTCCAGGTTGTCTCAAGTCCATCTCCTAGTTACACCTTTCTGTGTGTGTAATCTATAACTCTGCCAGTCCACTATCCCTTGTCGATTTCACTACTATTGTCCAACTCGACAATTACTCTACCACTTTAACTCAACCACGGCAATTAATGGGAGCCCGTCCGAGATTCTAGAACCCATCTAGTACGACATTTAATATGTGCTCGATCCGAGGTTGAATCTCTCACAAGATTCTATCTTGATTCTTAGAGTTTAGTGTTCGGCAGATTATAGGAATTTCTTTCCCCTAGACATTACGAACTATTTCTTTTGGGTGGAAGTCGGAACAGCGTTTTTTTCTCCACAGCAATCATAAATATTAAGTTACATTTATTGTTCATGCTACACATGAGACAGCTGGTAAAGGTTGATGGTATCACTGCTGAGTTTTGGTTGACAAATCTGACGACTATTGTTGTAAAAGTCAGAAAAAAATTTTTTAAGGGTTAATATTTTTTCAGGAGTAGCTCTTTAACCTGAGATAAGAAGCTACAGATAGTCAGTTACTAGCTAGCATCTGTACCAAGGGAGGGTGTTCATTCGGATGATAGTAACCAATCCTCTCAATAGCTTAGTACTGACAGAACTGGGGTGAAGTGATAGTAATAAGTTTTAAATCACTTACATTTTTTTGGAGTTTTTTTTTTGGGTTTGTGCTTGTCGATCAGAGTAGCTACAAACTTTCTTGTTTTTTAAAGTTCCCAGGCTAGCCTAGATTTTATTGATTATTAAGTTAATCAGCACCTAGTGGGCTAGGTAACTAAGATCTCTAGGTTCTATTCTTCTATAGAGTTTGCTCACCCTGATATAATGGCCGATCTAGATAAAGTGCATAGGATTGCCCTCGAGGTAGCTAAGTACATGGAGTACAAGGATAGCGAAATCCAGCCCTTTCTAGAATTTGCAGTAAGCCTGCAGGATCAATACGAGGTAGACAATTGGTTTGACAGCCGTTTAATCTTAATATGGTCCTGTAAACAAACTGGGGAGAGTGAAGCATTCACCCGACAGTACGTAGAAGAAGTGATAGAAGATGAGAAGCAAAGGGAAAAGCAAAGACAAGAACGGGACAAGCAATTGGAAATGGAGCAACAGGAACGGGACAAGCAATTGGAAATAGAGCGACAAGAAAGGGACAGGCTACACCAAATCAGAATGAATGAACTGGATAGCCAAATTCGGAGGGTGGAAACAGAAACTAAATGTAGTCACTCTACTTCCCCTTCTACTGTGCCCTTAACGGTCAACGCCCCTGCAAACCTTGCGCCCATGAAAGAAAACTTGCCTGTTAAAACCGAACCCCAACTCCAGAAAATTGACTTTCCTTTGGACTTGGATCCAAAGCCCAAACAAGGAAAGAATTTACGTCGGGATAGCAGACCTAAGGCCACGGGGAAAATTACGCAACGTTCCCAGGCATGGAAACTGCACAAAGGTGAGAGAGGTACTAACAAGCATTGTAATACGGATTGTTCCCGTCTGGCAAGCGGCGAACCCCGAGCCTCTCACGCTCCAGACCGAGCAGCACCTAACCGACACGTGACGTCGAGAAAAGGGAGCCACACCCTATCACGTTATATTTCGCAAGATTCCCGGCCGGACAGCGAAAAACCATATGCAGAGGCGCATCCCTCCAACTCAACGATCGTAGAAAGGAGTTGCCGCTCCTCTTATCACCCTGAGCTTAAAAGGTGCAAGAATAAGTCGCCTTTTTAAAAGGGTTAAAGTTTCCAAACCGTTCCAAGGAACTTTGGAAAAACACACCGAGAGTTTTTTCTCGGGCACTTCGCGATCTAACGGGATCTCAAACCGTTCAGTCCGGTGCATGCAGACTGCGGAGCCTGTCAACCAGGAAGTGGATCTCGCATTGCAGGACAAAGATCAACTGACGCTACTAACTTCCTCAGGGGAGGGCAAAGTTGACGTTTATGGTGGACACAGGGTTCCATGCGAAGGGATCCCTGGTATTCCATTTGAGTCTCTCACACTTCTCAGGGCAGAAGACAGTGAGAAAAGCTGCCTTACTACTGTACAAGGAGCCATTGTTGAGAGCCTTGGCTCACGTCATGCTAGTAATGGGAAAGCGACTCAACAAACTCTGCAACTCGCAGATATTACCTATCTGTCTTCACGGATAGAAGCTACGGAGATCTGTTATGATTTAGTAGAACCCCAGAATGCGATCGATTACTCTCTGCTTCAGGCAGCTGAGTTCTCTCATTCAAATCGCTTTATTCCAGTGGTCTCAACCCCACTGATGGACAGCAAAGTAGTCGCCTCCGCCAGGCCATTACAGAGCAACTTGATCATTTCCGTTGACCAAGCCAGAGTTGTGACTGGCAAGACAAGGAAAGCTCCAGATCCACCTTTAGACGGCACAGGTCTGAAGATTGATCAATGCTCCCACCGAAACAGGGGAGTAGGTGTGGATCAGCAGAAGAAAAATGCTAGCATTTATACGGCCAACGAACGGCTTTATTTACCAACTAGGGGTACACGCGCGCGAAAAATCCCTATAGACTGCAGCTATAGAGGGTTATTCAAGGCCACGCCCGTGACAGTTAAATATATACATAAGCAGCCTGAGCCCAACAATGATTACACCGCGCATAACAGGCGGATTATCTACGCAGTGGCCAGTGAGTTCAGGCGGGGCCGAAAACCACAACAGGTGCGGATACTTTTCCGGACCATAAACAGGCACTGCGAATTGCGGAAGCAAGGTCAGGTTCACACGGAAACGAAGGGCGTCAGCGCCGACTGGCCTCGCAAAATCCCATTCGCTGAACGTCTATTAGACAGAGGGAAGAAAAGAAAGGAACTCGGAGCTAGTCATACAGTACTGGCAGAAATTGGAAACGTATTTGGTTTATGAGTATTGGATGTTCCAATAACAGGTAACGGACATCGATGGAAAAGATAAATTACTGTCATTTTTGTCCGTATTCCTCGAACTTTAAAAGGGGTGGCACTTGTCACGTGACCGATAATCTATTTTACCATCTTGTCCATAATTTGATTACTTTTTAAATGTCCTGGTTTTCCTCGTCATTTTGTATTCTTCTTTCTTTCATTTTTCACCTTCGCAAACCCTCCCCGAGGTTTGTTTACGTTTGGCCTTAGTACTAAATTCCTTCAACGGCCAGCGTAGAGGTAACGTAATGTTATCTAAACGCACCTGTGGTCCGAACAGTGGGGAATTTCTCTGGTCGCGCTAAGCCTTTGATCACGAGCGAAAGGGTCCCTGTGTTTGGCTTCCAGAACGCTGCTTCGGATCATAATATTATGCATCCTGGAAACAGGGGGAGACAAACCCGCGGTCAGTCTTTGAGTTTTGCCCCTTAGACAAGATAGAGCATAATGTTATGCATTTCTCTACCTGGGGAACTTTCGCACTGTCACCGTGTGGTTGTACAGTGTAAAATACACTGATTTAAAGTCAGTTGAACAGTAATTTTAGGTCGTTAATATAACAAAGTATGAGAATATGGTTTTAGAAATTTGAATAATTTGAGTATTAAGTTATTAATTTCTAAGATGGGAGATAAAAGTTAACGAATGTAATATTTTTTAGTAAGGGAGGGAACCTTTTTAGACTTTAAAGTAACCCAAGTATCCATCATTAGAGTTTACTAAATTTGCATATCAGATTAATTTTAGTAAAGACATAGAAGGGAAAATGAAACTAAGGTAAAAACCACAAAGGGAGATAACAATATTATTAGCGTCCTTTACAGTTAAAAGAACGCAGAACAGAGTAAAACGCACGTGAAAAGTGAGCGAAATATAAACAGTTATGTAGCACAGTTCACGGGGTTGACAGCATAGAATTAAGCGTGTAGGTGGCGATAGGTGAGTGAACTGAACTATGGACCAATCGTGTTAACTAAAACAAGGACCAAATCACGGGATAGGAATAGAAGGATCAGTCCAGATATTGACGCGCTACTGAGCGGCCATGTTTATACAGTCCCTTCAGATTGCGGAAGCAAGAAGTGCCGAACTGGACTCAAGAAACGAACTTGTGGGCGACAGTTGTTCGTATCCAGAAACCTATAGCTAGACTTAGAATTTCTTAGTGATAGGAATTCAGGAGAGTAGCTTATCTGTGTTTAAATACTGAGATGAACAGATTAGGAGTAGAATAAGGGTGAACAGTAGGGATTGTGATAGGTGCTGGACTTCGTTTAAAACGGTAAGATGAACTTTGAACTATATTTTTTTAGACTTTCAGCACCTATTTCAGAGGGTAATGATGCCCGCACTTCCAAGTACACCTGCAAGGAAGAATATAGTAGTTGAGACTAAAAAGAGGGTCTAAAGACAGAAAGAAGTGGATAATGGTAAAATAAATGATAACCAGGGTGCGCTGTCAGAGATAGCAGCAGAGACTTGGTAGCAAGACCAAAGATTACTGATGCAGATAATGGTTATATGTTTGATAACCAAGGATTAGCTGTCTGGTAATTAAGCAGAGAATTTGTGGCATGACCAAAGATTATTGATGCAGATAATGGTTATATGTTGATAACCAAGGATTAGCTGACTGGTATTGAAGCACAGACTTTGTAGTTGAGACTAAAGATTATTATTAATGCAGATAATGGCTATATGTTTGATAACCAAGGATTAGCTGTCAGGTAATGAAGCTGAGACATTATACAGCTGTATGAATACTTTGAACTAATTTATTAGGCTGTAGAAGGCATAAAGAATGTTGCCAGAGAGAATTTTGGCTGATGAATTGTACCTCCATGAAATATGTAAATAAACCCATCATGTTACACTTTACTACTTCGATAGCCTTTGTATATAAGAGAGAGAGAAGTAGAAGTCTGAATGCAAGGCCATTAGAAATAATTCACACCCAACACCACTAGTACGAGGAAGGTCGCTGACGAAGAACAAGGAGAGAAGAACGTGGTCTGGGTTTAAGAAAAGACGAACCTTATCTCTTCCAGGAATCACCATCTCTGCCGAAAAGGGCCAGTTAAAGAGATAGCTCTAACTTGGAAGATAAGTCAAGGAAGGAAATTTGACCACATAGATTAATAACTAGGCCTGCCTCAGTCACCTAGTTAAAAATATATAAGAAGGAACACCGACACTGTCACATAGTGTAATTTGGTGCCTTTGGACCAGTTCTCAGTTAACAAGATACCGGCACGGTCACAGCACGATTTCTGTTGTCTTACTCTAGATTACGTCTTTCGCCAAACTTCTGTAGAAATATGCAGGCCAGGTGTCCGGGGGGAGCGTCCTTTGTGATCTATAAGAGTAGACTGGTTTTAATAGACAAAGACATTCGTAAATATTCCTGGCCCGTAGATGACCATCATAAGATAAGGCAAACTTTAACACAATACTAGAATGTGTTTGCCTATATTCTAGTCATTTTCGGGGTGAGTTGACATATCTTATAATTATAATACATTAGATTCATGTTAGCTTTTATATATCTGTTAGGAAAGTGAATTTATTTCTGAGGACTTCTCCTATTAATTTATTCAGTGATAAGGTAGCGCTGTCTACGGCCTATTAAGTGGTGCTTAAACTGTTACGGTTTATCATGGGTTAAATGTTAAACTTACAATAACAGATATTAGGCGTAGAATCAGTCCACGAATGCTTCCCATTGGGTTAAGAGTCAGCAAAATTAACTGTCATTTCTGTAAGATAATGTCAGGTGTGGATTGTTCACTTTAAAAACTGAATAGTGAGATGCAGGTAATAACTCTGGATTATAGGAGATAGTCACTTATTCCTTTTTGATAGATATTTCTAGTGGCAAGGGAGGATCATTTTATGCTTACTTGTGTGGCTAGGCACTAGTCTATAACTTTCACTGAAAGCAGTCACCAGGCATAGATATAATTATATCGTATGATCTAGCCACAGCTGTATTATTATAGCAAGAACATTGCATTTTCTTTGTACTCATTTTGTGGAATGCTAATATATTTTCCAAAGGGGACATACGATTTATTTGTGTAATGTCAAATGCTGTAATCTGTTTATGTAAATTCATTTAATGTTGTAAGATGAATAACATAACCATTCACCTGTATGTTGAGATTGGGAGAAGAGGAGTAGATTTTTGATGTCAGAACATTTACTGACAGGTACCTGGGGGTGCAAAAGATATTAAGCCTATGCGGGCGCGTTGATAATTGATATTTTTAAGGAACAGGAGACATGGTTAAAGATAGCCCTAAACTATCATAGCAATAACTACAATAAATTTAATCCCATAGTGGAGCGAAACTTTCTGTATAAAGTTAGTGTGATTTATTATTTGCTTGAAGTAAAAGGGTGTCTCTTTTGGGTCTCAGTTTCAGGGAGACCGAATCGCTAGAGCAGACTCCAGTCAGGCGAAGAAAGTCATATACTCTTCGATCTAGAGGGTTTCTGAATACCGCTAGCGTAACGAATCGTCAACCCCGTTCCTGAATCAAAACCCCTTTTTTTGTCAACGCCAAGTTAAGCTCACGCAGTGCAACGGAGCCAACGCAAAATCTGGAATCGCCAAACGCAGTAGTAGTTCTCTACTCGCCTATTGGATTACCAGCCAGAGCATTGCGGCTTCCAGAATATCCAACCCGCTCAGCATGCCTATAGCAGAATTCCATATCACCCGACTCTGTGTGCCTAAACGGGACACTCAGCAAACCACAGCCAAACCAGTTTAAACAGGATTTACTACCCAGCACGCAAGAGCCTAGCGCCGGATAAGCACGCCTGGGACTCTTTGTCCTCAAGTGACTTCTTCTGGTGTATTTTTCTAGATACTTAAAACCTCGCACGTATAAGCAGCCATCTATGGACAGAGTTCCAGCCCCCCTCTCGCGAGTAGCGGTCACCAACGTTTAGCACCAACAAAGAAAGTTTTGTAGGCTAGTCCCTCACGAAGGATCTACAAGTAATACACTTTCTGGAGCTAGCACATTTGGTCCCACAAAAAACAACAGACAGGCTGTCGCTCAGTTCGTATTTGGTCAGCAGGAGATAAACAACGTCTTCCAGTGTTCCCTCGCGCAATTAGGGGTCACCAACGTTAGCCCGACAAGGAAAGTTCGGTATTTCACTTCAGTCATCTTGAAGGATATTTATCGGTAAGACACTTTCTGGAGCTAGCGCCTTTGGTCCCCGAAAGCGGACCCTCTGTCGGACAGCTTAGCTATTTTCTCCGTGTTCTACAGGTTTTATGAGTGTTGGTGGTGTGTGTGTTTGTGGGTGTGTATTTGCATTATTGTTGGTGTATATGATTATTGATGACTATTGATGATTATTTGATTATTGATGTAATTTATGCTGTGTATGATGATATGCATTAATTCCATGCTTTTCTTCTTTAATAAAGTTTACACATTTTTTAATGCGCTGTTCCCGACCCTTTCATCCATATTTACATTTTAGCTCTTTACTAGAATCTCTATGTATGATAAGAGAAAAGAGTGAGAGCAGGAGATGCTTAGACAATGAAAAGTGAGTTGAGGCTTGGAGAGAGAGATCATTTTGGTAAATCTTCTTCCAGGTTGTCTCAAGTCCATCTCCTAGTTACACCTTTCTGTGTGTGTAATCTATACCTCTGCCAGTCCACTATCCTTTGTCGATTTCACTACTATTGTCCAACTCGACAATTACTCTACCACTTTAACTCAACCACGACACTAAGTGCTGTCTCTAACTTGCCTAGTTTGGTCGTAGCTGCAGAACCATTGTTGTCGATAACCGTTAACTTCCTTGAAAACTCTTCATATCTATAATTTGCTGTATTCAATAGTGGGCGTTTCTTTTCCTACTCTGTCTTGCTCTCACTGTTAGTAAGTACTATCATGGCGTATCTTGGAAAGACTGGCCTAAACCGCCTGGGGTGGAGATTTCCGCCTATAAATATGTTCCCTACTGGCACGTTGTTAACTGTCAATAAGCTGCACTTTGGACTATACAGGTTTACGCTGTTGCTTACTGCACATACCTGTTAGACTTGTAGTCTTGAAACTTGATAACGAAATCTTGAACTGGCAACATTGTATGTCTTGACTTTATATACACAAACGGGTCTAATTTCTAGAATGGTGGCATACCAGCGACTTGCTGGTTCGGCAAACAATTTGGTATAATACTGTAACCACAGCACCAACCACCTTCAGTGGCTTGTTCGCCAGAATGAACTCTCAAATAGCGCTCGCCACTTCAGAACTTTAATACTTGCAGTTCTCTGCAACCTACGCTAAGCGCGTTCAAAATATGACTGACCGTATTATTTTCACCGATTTATTATTACAATTTTCTTCGAAACTTCTCGATTAACATCGCTCACTCACTAACTACAAAAGTCTCGTGCAACTTGTTTCGTTTCCCTTATCCGGACTCGTGAAAATCCCAAAAGGACGTAATAATAATTTTTCTCCCTTTGCTAATTAAGTCAAAAACCCCGTCTCCCACTCAATTCGTAGTACTTTTAATAGCGTATGCAAATTTATGAAACCATAACCACCGGCATCTCGACAATCTACTAGACAAATCCACGACCTTTTCTTAAGGCGCGCCACCAAAGACTTACTTCCCTTAGTCTTAAAATCAAAACCTTTTAATTTTATCTCCCATATAGTCAAATCTAACAGTGCGTTACTACAGTTCGTGCATTTTCTAAACAAGATTTTCCTACTCGACCTTATATCTTTATTTAGACATCAACCTCCCTATTGCAGGCCATATGTTGTGTCAGGTTTATACAATAACTGTCAGACATCAGAAGACTGATTGTTACACCAGTGAATTCCTGCTGAAGCTAACGAATCACACAGCGTGGACAACAGATCATGTCTGGTATCCCCATGGAGTGGGAAGGAGAACACAGATGGAATTATAGAGAGAGAAGCGGTGCTGTCAGATATTGGATATAAGATAAGTCTCATAGAGAGACTGATATCCAAAATATATGAAAACAGCTCATATAGTTACAAGATAACTAATAGTGCTTACATCGTAGTTCATAGTGCTTACATGAAAGATCATTGTGCTCACATGATGAAGCCATTGTGTTAATAAAGTAAATAAGCCTTACAGGACATTAACCTGAATGACTAACTGAATGATTAACAGTGACTATAATTTTGTTATTAAAGAAACAGTGAATCAGGAACTAGAACACTAAAGTATTAACAGTCATACTAGAATAGAGTGAACAACGATTCCACTAGTGACTTCCCAAGAGGAGAGTGACAGTTCTATGAACACTGTACTATATTAAATAAATTGTTGTACATATTTCATATTTCAAATACATACATTGTCCTCAACAAGAGAAAAGAAATCAATATATATTAAATTGGTTAATTAATTGTATCCAAGGACTTTCTTAACTTTTTGCAATTTTGTTTAAAGTTATTTGTTCATTTTTGATTTTCCACTAGAACTTTTATTTATCATGGGATAGTTGTAGAGAGGAGACACCTTAGAATCTGGTACTGCTTATTACCATCTGGGCCAGAATTCTTCACAGTCTGACTATACATTTGACATCTATACATCAGTGCTTATTTCTAACTCTGGGGTATTACTTTTAAGACCAGCACTCTTATATGTGTCACATATGGAAATAGTGCAGCAGTGATCATCCACTTTTGCCCCTCCCCATCTAGTTTATTTTTTGCTATACAATAACGCCTGATTCACCATCGCAATTAACACGCGAGCTATCTGGCAATTAAGCACGAACGTGGAACAGGGCGAAGTGAGCATTACGGCGTAATCGTTCTTTGATCAGAGAAACGGAGCGATAAGCCTGAGACGTACTAGGAGTGTTACATTTTCAAGGGAATTACTTACGTAGCTGAGAGGCGGCAGAGGTGAAGAAATTACCTTTTTTCAGGAATGGAACGGCAAATTGGCCCGGCCCTGGTCGGAGGTGTGACTTTCGCATTAAGGAGCGAAAGAACGGAATCCATAGATATATTCCTCGTCTCTCCTAGCTCAGAAATCAGTCACTCAGAGAATTCTTGAGAATAACAAGCTCGATATTATGAGAGTTTTCGTACATAGTACTTCTTATATTCGTGGAGATATTTTCAGTTTCTTCTGTTTGTGGTAATTTATATACTAGCATCTTAAGTGATTTAATGTGTTTAAAGTTTTCATTTATATTTCACTGGGATTTTCTGTGTTAAATTGAATAACGTATTAAATAACTTATAGCTACATTTTTCCAGCTGTAAAGTAAAAATTACTCGCTATTTCCAAGTAAGAGATGTTTTAAATTGACTAGTACATACATTAAATAACTGTCTACTGACGGTATATATATTATTTACTTCTATCCATTTTATGTAAAGTTCATAAATGACTAGTGTTCATATCACACGTTTAAAAAAACGATAGGATAAGCTAGACCCTTGTGTTTTAAATCTAATTTATAACGGAGCGGTGAAGAGGGCTTACTTTAACACGTGGTAGATATAATATTGATATTATGTTTAAATGTTTATATTTTCCTTTCTATAATACAGGCTGGTCAAAACCTGCGTACTAGCGGACTTATGATCATATGAACTTACGTTCTATAGTCTTACAATCTTATAAGCAACCAGAAACTTTATAATATTGTTGAGTCTTCGGGCTATGACTTGTGCGGTCCATTTTCTTCATTTTATGAGAGAGACCAAACTAGAACAATAATTGTAAAGGTTAACTGGACCAGAACTATTACCAGATTTCATTTTACAAATCTCATCAGCCAACTGTGGCCAAATATATTGTCAGCGACATTTGTGTAACTTCAAATAGTTTCTCAGCGGTCAGAGGCTAGACAACACAGAATATATCTGTATTCTTCATCTTATGTCGGTGACCACCACGTATGAACCTTACTCCAACCAACTGACGGCAGAGATACCCTATTTTACCCAGGAAAATTAAATCACCAACTCTAGCGACTACCGTGAAACGTGCAGTCAGCAAATACGGCTAGTCTGGGGCTGGATTTGGCAAAACTTAATATGACACTGAGTAGTCGTTTTACTTATTAGTGTTTATTTCCACGGAATGCCTGTGACATCTATTGGTAAGCGAATTATGAAAGTGGCCACTGTACGTACGTGAATTGAATGAACGGAGAAAGAAACTTATGTCTGTTGTTAACCACTATCATACAAATTTTTTCTCTTTTGTTCTCATTAATCTGAGTATTTACGGGATAGATTAATTAGGGACTTGTCCTTTGTTTTTCTTTACGGACTATCCCATACACTTATTGTTAACTTTTGATCTTTTGGGTGAATTTACCTCTGTTGGGATCTTCTTCTATTTTCCTTTACCAGAGATGAGAACCTATTTGATTAGTTTTCATTTTGTCTGTAAAACCATGGTCTATTGTTGTATATGATTTATGTTGTAAAGTTCTGGTGACAAATAAACGTAATTAAACCTTAAGTTATTGTGTTGGTCAACCCCTACCCTATCTGTTATCCATAGTTTTGTTGAGTGTCTTTTTGTTGTACGCCATAATTTTTGAAGGCGATGAAGACATAGTATGGTATCTGTGGTCTGGTTTGTGTAGGATGCAGATGTGTATTCAAACAGTGAGCATTACAAGCAAGGCAATCCACACAAGGACGTCACGTTAACTCACGATGTGAAAAGTCAATGATGCTTGCAACAGCTAGTGACGGTTTTTGTATAATTTATTATAGACGCCACAATGACGAAGTGTGTAGACATAAACAAGCAGGTACATCATAGGTACGATCAAACAGTCATTATTACATATGTAGTCAATTCAACAGGCACAGCAGACAGCATCATAATAATGTACATCATCTGCCTTTTTGGATATCGACATCAGCTGTACATGTAGTCAGGTAGTAAACTTCCCCTTTCCATAAGAGCTAGTAGATATCAACTAGGAGATTAAATCTGGTCTCCTATTTTTGACCTCAACAAGACAGGCATGTCTTTTGAGCGTCACATTATCGTCCTCTATGTTCCTTATACAGCAAAGGTATCAAACCTGGATCCATCAATAAAGGTCAGGAAGCAAATAGTCCGTATGACAGGCATCAATCGATGCGTGACAATATAAGTGGATCGTGAGCTGAGCAAACTTGTCATATCACAGACTTTATAATAAGGCAGGCTAAGCAAAAGTCAACATCACAAGATGGCGATAAAGTTACTCAGCGAAAAAGGATTCAGTTACCTGTCATCAGGAATTAAATCACATAAATCACATATGCCTCCAGGCATTTGAAATAACATAGAGATATATCATCTCAAAAAAGGAACAACAATGATGAGGACTCCTTCCTGAATAAACTAGGCGAAGACTAGCACATCGCTATGTCTCGCCTTACCAGCATCTCTGCTCAGACTGACCTGGGCGGAAATCATTTTAAACAATGCCACAAACAGAGACATGCGCAGAACACGCGAATCGAATACAACTCAGCTAAACTTACGAAACGAAGAATGTTCTACGATGTTCGACTGAAGACTCAAACCTTAAAAGGAAATGAATCTTGAAACATTGCGATTGCCAACTGTTTTCAAAGAACTGGCGATCTGAGCGCTCCATATATGGACATGACTCAAAATCGTTCACACAACTATCGGCAACTATACTATCAAGATAAGACAACTTCTTGACGACAGCTATTAAGATTAGACGACTGTAGAAATAGAAGTGACTACAATTTCATGAGTTACTTCCCATGCATTAAAAAATTAAATATAGTCAAAATGCATGGTCAGAATAAGTTGCGACAAGTTTAGCGCAACAAGTTTGTTTTCACGTCTTGTGCGTATTTGTCACAGAATTGTGTGCACGTGGGTGCAGTGTAACTTGTATTTTATATAAGGAGAGAAAGTGCGTCTGATTTAAAGATAGTCGTACGATAGGCTGGATTAGAGAAATTACTCAACCCAGAGACTGTCCTTTCTCTTACACGATCGCCTCGTGAAACAGAAACTTTTTCTACACCTTACTCTCACATAGTATCACTATCACCTTTGCTCAGACAGGACTATAAACATCTATTACCTATCTGAAACACATCTACGACAATCTGGCAGTTTGTGACGTATAGTGGAAATAGAGCCTACAATAACACTGACAAACAACATTTTTCTTTCTTATATAAGAATAAGTGTTCTTAGGTCAGTTTCTTGCGCTGATTTCAAATTTGAAATCCGTTTATCTCTATCACGTCGGGTTCTTAAGATATTTGTGAATAAATATATTTTTGGGAAACCGTTATCTGCTCTGTTTCATTTTTACTATATAACTTTTTAAAAATTAATAAAATGCAAAATAATTCTACTTTTTATACTGCTAAAAGATGCATGACATATGTTACGTTATATTTCAAATAGTTACTGTATTTTGAAATGATTCTGAGTGAAATATGGCTTCTAGAAGTTGTAGACATTCGGCTGATCTGTTCTGTTACGTGTGCGGATATTTTACCGATCGTGTTCACCAGAAAAACTTTACACCATTGCTAAAGAAAGCATATGAACTTTATTTCGATTCGAAAGTTGATGATGCAAATAAATCTTGGAAGCCAAATGCAGTTTGTTCGACTTGTGCAAATACATTGGCAGGTTGGTTACGAAAATCGCCAAAGCATAAGTCGATGCCTTTTGGAGTGCCAGTAATATGGCGTGAACCGACAAATCACGCTACTGATTGTTACTTCTGCTTGACAAATATCTATGGTTTCACTTTTAAAACTAGAAAGTCTGTGGTTTATCCAAATATTGAATCGGTTTCGAAACCAGTGTCTCATGATCCAATCACGTGTCCGATCCCAGTTCCACCAGAACAATATCCGTTGGACGTGAATGAACCACCAGAAAGTGATAGTTTACCTGCTTTAGAAACTAATTCTGACTCGGATTATATACCGGTGAATGATGGTGTTCACTTAATTAACCATTCAGAACTTTCAGATCTAATACGTGATCTCGCTCTCACCAAAGAACAAGCGGAATTACTCGGTTCGCGACTCAAAGAATGGAATCTGTTAGCGCCCAATACTCCGATATCTAAATTTCGTCATAGACACAGAGAACTTGTTCAATACTTTGAGATGGATGATGACATTTGCTATTGCAAAGATGTAAAAGGTCTAATGGTGCACCTCGGTCATGAGCACATAGTCAACGAATGGCGACTTTTCATCGACTCTTCCAAGACTAGTCTAAAAGCCGTGTTATTGCATAATGGAAATTTATTTTCATCAATTCCAGTCGCCTACTCTGTTCACATGAAAGAAAGTTAGTTGCTTATCCTTTACAGGACGTGGCAATCAACCCCAGCTTTTATTGGCTGTTTGTGATTTTTCTAGGCAATTTTTTTTCATTCAGTAGTTTGCCATTGCTTTCTGAACGGTACGGCGCTTATACCATTGTTAAAAATCCACACAAAGCGATCTGCTACCAAACCGCCCGCAGCAGGTTTCGAACCTGGTATATCTGGATTATGAAACTGCGTTCATATCCATTAGGCCACAGACGCCGACATATGAAAGAAACTTATGACAGTATTGCTATACTTTTGGCAAAAATATAGTACAATGACTACCAATGGCGGATTTGTGGAGACCTAAAGGTCATTGCATTTCTCACGGGCATGCAGACTGGGTATACTAAATTTTGTTGCTTCCTATGTGAATGGGACAGCCGCAACAGACAGGAACATTATGCAAGAAAGGTGTGGCCTATCAGGGATCGTATGCAGCTCGGGCATAAAAATGTAATACACGAGCCATTAGTTAACAAAGACAGCATCATTTTACCACCGTTACATATAAAGTTGGGGCTCATGAAGAATTTCGTAAAAGCGTTAGATAAAACGAGCAAAGCTTTCACTTATCTTCGAGAAAAGTTTCCGCAAATTAGCGATGCAAAGATAAAGGAAGGTATCTTTGTAGGACCTCAGATTAGGAAAGTTATTGCAGACAAACAATTCGAGAACTTGTTACATGGTAGTGAACTTCGCGCATGGATGGTATTCAAATCGATCGTCGATAACTTTCTGGGAAATCACAAATCTGTCGACTATGTGCATATTGTTAAGCAGTGCATAGATGCATACAGAATTATGGGCTGTAACATGTCCCTCAAAATCCATTTGCTCGATTCGCATCTTGACTTTTTCCCTGAAAACCTTGGCGAAGTCAGCGATGAACATGGAGAACGATTCCATCAAGATATCGCCGTAATAGAGTCACGTTATCAAGGACGGTGGAATGTGACCATGCTTGCCGATTATTGTTGGATGCTTCATCGCGATGTACCACATGCCATTCACCGACGAATGTCGACTGCAAAGAAAATCAAGGCTACATAACTGTTATACTTCTTGTACAAATGATGTTGTAATACTGTATGCGTTGTTAAAAAACTTCAATTGCGTATTTCTAGAGATCCCGACCTGATAGAGAAAAACGGTTTGCAGATTTAAAAACAGCGCATTAAAATTGACCAGAAAAACATAGAAATGTTAGAGAAAGAAAAAAAAATTTTTTTTTTGTTAGCCAGTGTAATCTGACAATCTTTGTAATCCCGTTAGCGCTCAATGATTTGCTAACAAAACCATGCATTTACTGCCTGTCTTTACTTACACAAGCGTACTTTTTTCATCCACGCCTCTTCTCTTGGAACTCAAGCAAACGAAGTGTTTACAAACTTTCGTGACCTGTCCGTCATAACAGGTAGCGAATCAGGTTTGTTTACCTCGTTTCCTCACGCGAGATTATCTGTCAATCATACGATACCTGACAGACCGCACGTGAATAACATAGAATCTTTTGAAATTCGTACTCAGGGGAAGTCAGAAACCTCTGAGCTCTTTGATCTTCAAGAGCGGGCATTCGTACAGAGATAACCGTTAGGGAACTATAAGTCTCTTGATGTCGGTTGAAACCTCGACGAAAGACTGGCCGTAAAGCTTTTATCTATAATCTCCGTTTCTGATTCTCGTTACGCATGGTAACGTGGAAAGTAACATCATCGATAGATCAGAGAAATATAATGATATATAAACTGTGTTTTCTTAAAACTGCTATCAGTTGTCACTCAGAATTGTTGGATAGTCTAAGCACGCAGTTCTAGAACCATTTCGCTAAATGTGTTATTAGCATTCGTGGGGATCTTTCATTCTGATTTTTTGGTAATATAAATTAGTGCTTACGTGTTTAAAAGTGTTAGCTTTTACCGTTATAATTCCCTAAGATTTTCTAGCTGGTAAAACTAGTAAATACAATAACGCGTAGCTATTTCATACCAGATGTTTATTTATAATGTTAATTTTCACCACACGCTTTCTCACACAAGGTTTCGGTTGACTGATTTAAATGCTAGGCGCGACTAATAGTGACAGAAAATAATTCACGCTTATTTCATTGCGCGTATTTATGATAAGTGCCTATTATTTATTATCATACGACTAAACTATCAGACGCCGACCAAATTAATAGCTACTTAAGCGACGTGCGATAGTGTAGGCCTAAAAGAAAACTCCATGTGCCTTTTAAATTTAATCAGGACGGACGGAGTGGATAAGAGATCGTCTTGTCCCCGTCTGTGTGCATATATATATCTATATGGAGGAGTAGCATTTTTCCATAAGTGTTTTTCTTATATCCCTAGCAGACCTGATCACAAAGGCGTCCAGCGGTCTTCTTTTTTCTGATTGGTTAATGTTGTCTCTTTTTCTTGGCTTGTGCGTCACCAACTTCATTTGTGAACGAGATTTGCCAAAGATACATGAGAAACATTTTAACTTATAAATTTAACTGGACTTACCAAACCCAGCAACATTTTTCAATTTTATCAGCTCCCTGGGGTGTGCAAAAATAACATGTATTCCCGACTTCTGACAGTCGTATTCAAGCGTAGCATCCAGAATTTACGCTGTTTCAGAATCGGCACTCTACCATAGAGTCAGCCGATAGGATTATCATCATTTATCAGTTGTAACATTTTTAGCAACCAGATGTTTCCCAATACTGGAAGTATTTTCCTCTTTTAAATGTGAACCCCAAGATCACGTTTCTACATCAACTATTGGCGGTGACATTTTGTTCATCGAGGAAAAACCCACACCAGATTCGGCGTTCTCCTCACTAGTCTTTATTTGTTAGAGGATGGACTGGGGCCAATTAGGGAATTGAACCTGACATTTTTTATATTCAGGAAAAAATTGTAAGTCCAAGGGATATCACCAAGAGTAGGTAAGAGTGATTGAGTGGCCACTGTATGAAAGAGAGAGTGAATAATGTTCTTTGTTACAGGGGCTTTACGAAAACTGGATTTGCTTAAACTTGTTAACTTTACTGGGTAGCCTATAGTAGGAACGTATTTACTTTACTGTCCACTCTGTAACATAGTGCAAACCTTCGACCTTTGGGTTATTAACATTTTGGGTTCTTTTCTCCATAGGGGGAGGGCACATTTATTCTGCTATTTCATATGTATGTAAATCGTTTTTTATTTGATTTTTCTTTAGATATTTTGATGTTGTCAAGTTTAAATGATAATAAACAACAAAAGAAACTTAACTTTGTGTGTTGGTCAGACCCATACCCTCTCCTTAAGCTATCACCCGTGAAATCTATTTCTCACACCTTTTTCTCACGTACTTATCACCATCCACTCTACTCGGACGGGACAAAAATAACTCACCACCTATCTGTACGACATAGTTATACTGGTATCATCTGATACATCTGTTTGTCTTCTATTCTTTTACTATAATTAACCTCTCGTGACACTGGTGTGGATCTACTGTCCTGGTCATGCAATGCAAGGGTACGTGGCAATGAGAGCTGACAGAATGGCCTCGGAAGCACCCATAGTGGAGATACTGGATATGGACAAGGGAGAGATACTAAGGGCGATTAACGATCGCCTGCTAGAAAATGACACTGTAATGGATGAATCAACAAGGCGGAGACTGTGGCCTCGGGTTTCCCTTCCTTACGTGTTATAAATGTTTATACAATACCAAAACCTACCCTCTGTCCTGCACTTACTGTTCTTAGTCTTCTATCATTTACTAGACACAGTATTAAGGTCTTTGTCTTGTGTGGTCTGACCTATACTGTATAATAGGGGAACAACAGAAGTGATTGCGTGATTAATAGGCTGGACTGCCCATGGTAAATTTCCGGTGTTATGTGTTGCGGGTCGCACTAATGACCCGTCATCGAAGCATCATTTTTGGTGATGCCTAGTGTTGAGGATTGTTTCTGGGTTCGCAAACATCTGGGTTTGAGCTCGATTCGGATGGTTGCACCAAGGAACACCTTGGTGGAATAAAGAAATGACATAGATCGCATATATCTATGCATGACGCGTGAGACATAGTAACGAGAGTCTTATGTGTGGCCTTGAGTGAGCTGATGGCAGTGTTTAAAGTGTGTAGCAGGGCCACTTATCCAAAGTGTTTTTAAAATGTGGTATAACCACTCAAGTGTGATAGTGCATAACTAGTAAGTTATATTTAAAGCAGAAATAAGGTTTATATAAGGACCCTTGAGTCTTAAAATATAAGACGGCAATATTAGCCGCAATAATTTATGATTAACGTAAGTCGTAAAATATGAAACGCAGTTCGAATATCTAGGGCTGATTAAGCCTGGCTTTGAATGCCAAAGTAAATTAATTTATTAGACAGTGTATCTAATAGAATTAGCAGAATGTTTAATTCTGTATAAATATAAGAATTGTGCCAAACAGTTTTGGTAGAAATATAATCGAACGTTAATTATAACGGTAATGTAACGGACATGTAATGTCTGTGAAATATAAACTCTACGCTATAATGTATTCAGTGCTCTTGATGTGAACGATATTTAGTATTGTCTTTGATTCATGATGGAAGAACGAATCCTTATTAAATTATTATGTCGTCAAAAACTGGTCTTATTCAATAACGTATTCAAGGTTCCAGTTATGACTGTTTTTTTATGAAGAATGACCATTGACCTTCAAATGAATACACATGCTGTCACACTGATAATACGAAATGAAACAATATAACACGGTCATTCAAATATATATAAACTTTTATTGGAAGCAAGTTTAAAATGCACTTACTTGAAAGAAGTATCAAGAGAATTCAGAGTTGTAATCAATATCGATACCGGGTGGAACACGTAACAGAAGATCAAATAATTGTACGAAACATAATACTATTCAAACCATAGAACGACCTTAACACCTAGATGGCAGGGAGGATAGTGTGATTCGCTTACATAACTAGGCGGGGTTGTCGCACGGAAGGTCCTGGGTTCGAGTCCTGGGTAAACCACTCACGTCTGTTGTTTTTCTGTTGTCTAGTTTTCTCCTTCTTTATTTCTTACGAGTGCCTGAAAACATACCTTTATGTTTGTCTAATATTTATTTACTGTTTACAGGCCTCGGGTTTCCCTTCCTTATGTGTTATAAACGGAGACTGTTAGAGTTTGGCATCAAACGTGGGACTAGCAGAGATGGACGTGAGAGTGAATGCATCCGTCGTATGTACAACAAGCGTGCTACAGGTACAATTAGCATTCATACTTTTTGACATTTGCTGAGAGAGACTGAGCACCTATGGGTTTGTCCTGAATGCAGTGAAGTCGATTCTGATTAACAATAACAATAACAATTTTCATTTTGTTTTTGAGTTCTCATCGATTGTTTAAGAAAGCGCGAGAGCACAATTTCTTGTGACGTGAATCGCATTTTTACTCCTAGTTAATTTCTTCACACGTCCGTAACACTGTTTCTACAAACCTATCAATGTGGTAACTCTCGCTAAATGATCCTTAGCTAGTCTGCTAGATGAAGTTGTAAACCACAAATTGGATCAATGAGCGAAAAGTGTATTGTTACATTATTGCGTAAATCAAGTGTACGCACGGCCACCTGAAATATCTAATTATTG
Source organism: Oreohelix idahoensis (assembly GCA_024509875.1). Taxonomy (NCBI): domain Eukaryota; kingdom Metazoa; phylum Mollusca; class Gastropoda; order Stylommatophora; family Oreohelicidae; genus Oreohelix; species Oreohelix idahoensis. Next base: position 342,079 of record JAMPIV010004796.1, read on the forward strand.
AGCACTGTAAATAACTACTTGTGTACGGAAGTAAATACAGACGCCAGTATTTGTTTTCCGAAAGAAAGAAAAACGTTTGCACATTTAATGTTCTGTCATTGGTAACAATGATGTGGATAAGATTGACTTGTCCTTCGAAGGTTTATCCCTTTAGATTGAACAATACAAAGTGTCACGGTCGATTTTTCCACTATAGTTTACATCATATCTGTCACCAAGAAGGAGGTAGAGTATGTGCTTGTTATATCGATCATGCCAAGAGCATGCAACGCTTGTTAACTTCAGTAATGACTTCCATAATTCTAATGGATCAGAAAAGTTTTAAGTAATGTATCTATTTAGTGGCACGTGTTATTGTTATTGCTGTTCAGAATCGATATCGCTACACTCCGGGCAAAGCCGTATGTGCTCAGTCTCCCTCAGCAAATGTTGAAGGGTATTAATGCTAATTATTCCTGTTGCTCGCTGGTTTTTTTTTTTTTTATGTAAAACTTTTGCCTCGTTTTGGCGAGGCGCGTCCCGTTCAACCTAGTCGGTTATATTAGGGCGCATGTCCAAATATAAAAGACCCTTAGGCCTGTGTTAATAATGAGTTAAATAATTGCTCGCTGGTTGTATTATACGCCGGATGCATCCTCCCTTACGTTCATCCCTGTTAGTCTTACGCCTAATGCCAAACTCTAGCAATCTTAGCCTTGATGATTCATCGATTATAGTGTCATTCTCTAATAGGCGATCATTAACTGTTCTCAGTATCTCTCCCTTGTCCATATCCAATGCACCTACTATAGGTGCTCTTGAAGCTAGTCTATCAGCTCTTTCATTGCTGCGTACCCAGGACAGTAGATCCACACCAGTTCTTGAAGATTCGAGGCTTCTATGGAGGTTTTTCCATTCATGCCATAGATATCCATTTGGAATCTTCCAAAGCATGGAATGAGAGTCTGATACAATAACTGCCCTTATTAATGAAGTCAGGACGATAATTCGCTTAATAAGATCTTTGGTTCAGGTCCGACCGTTTTTCTGTGTCGAACGTTGTTCTAATTTGTGGCTTAACGTTCACATCCAGTGTCGAGCCCTGAGAACACGATACTTTCACATAGACCCTGAATACGTAGCTTTTCAGCTTAGCAAAAGTTTGATTAACGCACATCCTAGATACGTAAGAAATCGGCAAGGGTACTTATTGATAGTTTCAAGCAATGTATCCATTAAGGTTAACTGGTTGATAGCTCCAAGAAATGTATCTATTTAGGGGCATTTATTGATAGTTTCAAATATAAGTATATAAACCAATAAAACGGTACTGAATCAGTTCTAAAAATAACGGTTCACATGAAACAAGGGACGTTTCGGGTTTTACCCTTCGGCAGCCAGTTACAAACCGGTGACAAGGACAAGAATTACATGTAGGTACTACAAAAACATACGATGATGAGAAACATACACTAAATGAGCGATACAAGCAGATGAAAAAAGTAAACTCCCACAGTGATGGGCGAAAATAGAACAATAATAATACAAGTGTCTCGAGAGGTTAGAGATGTTATTAAGAATAAGCTATCCTGGACATAAAGATGTATCAGATGATACCAGGATAGTGCCAGATAAGAGCCTGGTCTTATGAGTAATACCCCCTTCTCTGAAGAGAGTAAGGGTGTATAGACAACCAAGGTAGGGTCAAGTTATGTAAGTTACCAGAGCTGATGGTAAAGTAATACTCTGATTCCCTAACTGCTACCTCTCATGATCCTTCTTGGTTAATATTTTATTTAATATTATTGGCTATGCTAGGGGTATGTATTTAGATATACATATATAGTATATTTATATTCACCAACACTAAATAAATTTCAACTTAAAGAACTTAAGAACAGTCTTCTGGTGAATATTTACAATTTTAATCTTCTTGCGATCGCATCTTTGATGATTACACCGTCAGACGAGTTCTCATGATGAATTCGACTGTTGTTTGAAGTTCCTCTTTAACTCCATATAGCTTTGAGTTTAGTGTTGAGTCATTGGGCCAGTATATCTTTCTTAACTGGTCATACAGAGGACAGTCCTGTAGAACATGCTCAGCAGTTTGTTCGTTTAATCCACATGTGCACAGTGGTGAAGCAGACAATCGTAGCTTGTGCATGTGTTTATTCAGTTTGTTATGCCCTGTCCTGAGTCGAAAAATAGTTATCTGTCCGTGCCGGTCAAGAGTGTGATAGTCGTCTTTGGGTTGGTTCTGTTCTCTTCTGATAGTCTGGATAGCTCTCTTTTTCTCAAAGTATGTGACTTCATTATCTTCTTGTTCACATTCTCCTCCCCTTTTTTGCAAGTTTATCTGCCTTTTCATTTCCGGGTACACCACAATGAGATGGTACCCACTGAAGTATGGTTCTCTTTTTGGCAGCTACCTTGTTTAGTTCATTTCTCAGATGCGGGAGTTTACCACCCTTGAGAGCTTGCAGGACAGACAGTGCATCTGTGAGGATGACTACCTGGTGGCAGTCAGAGTTGGTGTTATAAATCATATTTGCAGCTTGCTCTAGAGCTTGAACCTCAGCTGTATAGTTGGAACAGAATTTACCAGTGGGAATGTGCCTAGTCTCATAGTGGTTGTCAGGATATGAGATAAAGATACCGGCACCTCCATTCCTAACAGCATTAGTTGCTGATCCATCTGTATAGGCATGTATCCATGATTGCTCGGGATAGCTTTCTTGGATCATACTCAATGTAGCAGTTCGTTTTTGCAGATCATTATACTCACATCCACTTGTGAGACCACTGACTGATGTATTAATTTGGAGGGCACTGCTGGCCTGCTCCCATGGTACAGGGTATAGGGTGGGCTTCAGTGGTGTTGTCTTCATGGATAGGTCTTCTTGATGCTGTCTTATAAGTCTTTTCCCCCGATGCACAAAGCTGCTACGCTTTAGACGTCCCAATGCCAGATCATCTAGTCTTGCCTTCATTGGGTGCATTGGCATACTGTTGTACTTTTCCATCTGGATCATGGTTTTTGTGTCTCTTCTATGGGACAATGTCTGTAATCCAGCAACCTTCTGCATCTCTGTTATTGGTGTAGTTTTCATGGCTCCTGTAATGAGCCTGAGAGCTTGATTTTGCACCTTGTCCAAAGACTGCAGATGTGAGTTAGCAGCTGATGACCATGCTGCTGAGCTAAACTCTAAGTGTGGTCTTATTACTCCATTATAAATCTTCTTTAGATTTCGTTCATTTGCTCCCCAGTTGGTACCTGCTAATTTTCTGAGTATGCCTAGTCGTCTTCGGGCCTTTCCTTCTGCGTTTTCAATATGCTTATTCCATGTAAGCCTTTGGTCAAATGTCACCCCAAGATAGGGGGGTAGCTTTCTTCCTTGATCACAGTTGTCCCTAGGTGTATGTTAGCTGATTTGTCCTTGGGGGCGAGGGAGAACAGTGTTGTGGAGGTTTTGTCTGTGTTTATTGTGATAAGCCATTTCTCTGCCCATGACACTAGCATGTCTGCTGCCCGCTGCATTCTATAATTTGCTGTGGTGACATTTTCATCCGCGCACCAGAGTACTAGGTCATCTGCATATAAGGCAGCTTTAACTCCTGCAGGGAGATCTTTCACCAGGTCATTGATGTAAACAAGGAAGAGTGTTGGGGAAATTACTCCTCCTTGAGGTACCCCCTGATGGAGCAACACTTTTCTGCTCTGCAGACCGTCAAGAGTGACTCTAGTTCTCCTGTTATGCAAGTATGACTGGATCCATTTCATCATGTTGCCTTGGATTCCACTTCTCCTAAGTTTTGCAATGAGGCCATCTTTCCACACCTTGTCAAAGGCCTGCTTGAAGTCGACCCAGATCGTTAGGACCTTTTTCTTCTCCTGGAAGGCATCTTCTATTGCTTGAGACAAGTAAGTAACTTGGTCTTCTATACTGTAGCATTCTCTAAATCCAGCTTGTTCCGGCACCAGGATCTGCTCAGACTCTAAATACCATTTCAATCTGTGGTTGACTATTCGCTCCATAGTCTTCCCAACACAGCTTGTGAGACTGATTGGCCGGTAACTTGCAGCCTCAGTCTTACATTTCCCTTTCTTTAGTATGGGTATTGTGATGGCTTCTCTCCATACTTGGGGTACCGTTCCTTTCAACCAGCTGTGGTTGAATATCTCAAGCAGTTTTGTCTTTGCTGCTGAGCTCAGATTTACTAGCATTTCATTGCTGATTTTGTCTGGGCCGGGTGACTTTTGAAACTTAAGCTTGGAAATAGCCTTCTGTAGTTCTCCTAGTGTGATGGGTTCCCTCATTGGGGCAGGAGTATCTGTCTGTCCCATGGTTGCCAGTATTTCTTTTCTTATCTCTCTCTGATGATCTATGTTAATGGGTAAGTTGCTTTCTGAACTGTATCTTCTAGCAAACAAGTCTGCAGCTTGTTTTCCTCTGAAAAGTTTGCCACCTTCATCCAATGTGATAGTCTGCCTAGGTGAGGAACTCTCTTCATTTAGAGACTTGACTAATCTCCAAAGTTTCCTGCCGTCTTTCTCAAGGTTCAGCGATGCCGTTTTAGTTCTCCAGCTTTTCCGTTTTTCTTCTAGCTTTGTTCTCTGAAACTCTGCTACAGTCTTTTTCCATTTGTTGTGAGTTTCAAGTGAAGGCTGAGACTCTGCGTCCTTTCTAGCCCTGTCCATAGCTTCCTGACGTTCTTGGAGTGTGCTGGACCAGTATGGTATGTAGTTACGCCGGCATCCTTTGGGAATGGTTTCTTTTGCTGCTTGTAGTATGCATCCGTTGAAGTCTTTTACCACTTCATTAATGTCTCTGTTCTGTACCTTGAGGGTAGACAGCAGCGTGTTCACCTGATGCCTGAATAAACCCCAGTTGGCTTTTTTGTAGTTCCATCTTGTAATGGCTGGGCCTGTACTGAGAGTTGCACTCTGGACAGTAAGAAAGATTGGGCGATGGTCGCTTCCCCCTAGTTGGTCTCCTACTTCTCTACTAATAGATCCAGCTATATCTGGTGTGGAGAAGGCAAGATCTGGTGTTGAAGTTGTGTGCCATCCTCTGGAGTAGAAGGTAGGAGTATCTGTGGCATTATTGACTAGGATTAGGGAGTGATCATCTTGCCAAGTTTCAACCTCTTCACCTCTGTGATCCAGATGGTTATAGCCCCAGCTCTGGGAGTGTCTATTAAAGTCTCCAACTGCTATAAAGTTGGTGGCTGGTACCTGTATAGAGCTGAGACTCAGGGGTTTGTTGTTCGGACAGTAATAGTTCAGGAGTTCTATTTCCATCTTGTCTACCTTTATCTGCAGCAGCTGATATTCTGCTCCATCCATGAAGGTTTTCCTTTCGTGTGCAGGAATGTTATTCCTTACAAGAGTAAGTACTCCTCCTTTTCGTCTATCTTTTCTGTCGGATCTGAAGCATTGATATCCCCTTATTTTGAAGGTTTGATCTGCTTTCAAGTGAGTCTCTTGGATACAGCAAACACTGACTTGCTTCTCATACAAGATGTTTTCCAGCTCTGTCTTTTTGCTGTATCCAGCCTGCTTGCTGTTCACTCCCTCTGCATTCCAGTGCATTATGACAAGTGGCACTCTGGGTTTCTCTTTTTCTGTTTTGTTTTGGTCAGTAGTTCTCCTCCGCCGTCTGCTGACTCCACAAGACGGTCTAGAGGGTCCTCCAGTAGCTGAGGGTGGGCTCTGTCGAGGCTCAGAGCCCGGCACTGCACCTGCCTGGTGGAGCTCCACAGGGCGAGCACCAGAACGAGATTTATTTGACGGTGTACTCTCCATAGAAAAAAAAAAGCGAGTTGCATGATACTGTGGTTTCCGGTGCGCCTTCTGGCCCAGTATCTACGACTTTAGCACCTGTTCAACGGGAGAGTGGGCTCATCCCTAATCTGTTTATGTTCCCAGTAGTAGACTATTCGCAAGCAGCCTGGGGGTGTCGCTGCTCTGCGCGGACCTTGTTTACCGAGGCGGCGTCCGAGCTCGTATGGTGAAAATATGGTTGCGTTATCTTCAAAATAGCCCTGTCTTTCCCGTGGCTTTTCTGCCATCCTGCAACTTTGAGTTAGGGAGTTCTGAGCTCCAGTCTCTTTCCCAGGCATTTTATCCTGGCCTGGCACGCATACAGAGGACCCCACTTCTGGTTCTAATTTAGCAGTTGGGGATAGGTGGGGTAGCACACTGTGCATTCCCCGTCATCCAGGGGGCTCTCCAACTATGCAGAGCTTGCACAATGCTGTGCTCTGGTTCTGGGCTCTGCCAAGGAATCCTCACGTCCTGCACAGAGCCACTTCCAGATACCCACCACCTGCCAACCCTCCATTGTAGAAATCTCCTGCATGCGGCCATCCAGTCAAGAGCCAGTATTAAGTCTGGTGCCCAAGTGTTCCCCCCAAGCTCAGTGTGCAATGCTGGGTTCTCATCATGCTGCAACACAGGGGGGATTGTGATGCTCAGCCATCTCTCTCAATTCTGCACCGATAAGTGACATCGGGGACTTAACTGTGCCTCAGTACTGGGAGGCCCCGTTTCCGGGTACACCACACACAGCCAATTGAGGCAACGGTCGCCGTGGGTGTGATAGACGACAAACAGTGAAGAATGAGGCAAGAAAGCATTTAACCCATGAAGTGGGGGTGGATTGGTGCAGACCAGAGCATGTACCACTCGCCGGTGGGTTCTGCATCTACACCTATAGGGTTCCACCCACTCCTCAGCCCATTTAGTCTGGCCCCTCACCCAGGACCTGTCCGGCTTGGGTGACCCTGCCAGGAGTAAAACTCCCGCCGGCATAGCTCCCGGGATCATTGGGGCGCTCAAGCTCTCCAACCACGGCAAGGTAGGCTTACATGTGGAGAGTACAATTTTAATAAAAACAAATACTTTTTCTGTTTGAAAATGTTGAACTCAAATATTTTACAGTAGGAAATAAATAATAATATTTAAATAAATGTTTTTCTTTCTTGGTTCACAATGTCTATCATCTCGTAGACAACTTTTCTGGCTTGATTATTCAATGGTAGAATTGTTTATTATTTTACTATACAGTTTTTCAACACTATCTTGCTTTAGTCATCCTTAACTGGAGAATAAGCGTTATTAATTGAGCTGGATAAGCTTGACAGTTGCAGTAAGCAACTTATCTGCATCATGGCAGCTGTCTCCCTTTTGAGCTGGAAACACAATTTTTGCTGAACTTGTTCCAGTAAATGTTCACGTGATGTCGGGCCTGTTATCACCAACTGGCACTGCATACGTTGAAAATCGTGGGAATAGTGGCCTCTTCTGCTATTGACAGCTTGTATTTACAGAATTAAACTTGCAATGAATTGAAACGCACTCCCTGTATTTTCTTTTGATACCCCTCCATAACACTGACGGGGACGATAGACACGACAGTTTCAGAAAAGCGTGCTAGCAGGTGCACCAGGATAGTGTAGTCAACAACAATCATTTTTTTTTATTTACAGTGATCAAATTTCAATTCTACCTTTCAATTTATAAGTATCGTCCCATGATTCGCCTCCATACAATAATTTGGTTGTGAGTAAAACTATTTAACAAGATGTCAAACGCTACTGTGAATCAATCCCTTTCATCCTTCTATATGTCCCTGTCAGGTGTCTCATTCTATTCAAGAAATACTTCTTTAAATACAGTTACTAACTTACAGACACAATTAGCCATCTTTCTCAATATATTTAAATATTTCCGAAGGCGGGCTTTGCCTCTAGAAGTACACATGAGCCTGTAAGTTTCATCACACGACACAGTCCATTCCTCCACATCTTATACACATCGCACAGTGGATTAATTAATATAATTACACACAATTATATACATTTATTTATGAATAAATTTGGTCTTACCCTCAGGCATACATACACATACTGGCCCTCAATGGTTTTAAATGAGGTCTGCTACAGTTGCAGAAAGGCAAACGCTGGCATTAATCTATGCACTGCTTTCCCCCGCGTTCTGTGTTTTTCAAATATTGACTGACCGAAGTTTGTTAGGCGATTCTATTTATAGTCTCGCGACGTGCTTATGAGACGGGGTTTCCCAAGAATGTAATTAAAATCAGAAAATGTGTGAATATTTTGCCTATCATTTAATGTAGGACAAATGCTTTCTTTAATATCTCCGTTATTCCTGATGCGATTTTAGTCAGGTAAAGTTTCCCTTAAACTTAGACTTAGGCTTAACCTAGATATATATTAATTTCTTTGATTACTACTTGCATTTTCAGTTATGCATAGTTTAAACAGCTAAACCTAGACCAACCCGAACCTGCAACTGCATTTAACCTAATATTTCTCCCGTCCTATAATAGTCTTAGTAAAAGAATTACTACTTACGGATAGAGTGATATACCTAATATAAGCTTGATACCTTCTGCCAAGTGATACTTCTTTTATACTACCGTAGTTAAATTCAGAAGTTAATCATGTAACACAAATTAGGGTCTGGCCATTTTGATGCTTCCTGCAGTTGTAACCAAGCGTGATCATTGGTCGGGATATCATATCTTTTGAAAAAGTATGGCGCACCGTTAAGCCCAGAGTTTTAAGAATTCGGGATGTGAACCAGAAGTCATTTCACGACAACAAGAAAATCGTAAAACATGAAAGAAATACCGAAACAAGAAAGTAAATAATCAACAAAACGAAAAAAAAAAAATGAACGAAACTTCGGAAAAAATAAAAGGTCACTTAGCTAGATCCGTAGATGCTTGGAATAGAACACTGAGGCACCTTGTCCAAGAAATCATCTAAGGAAGTGACGTATAAGATAGCGACAATTTAAAAAGATACAGAAGGATACGAAACAAACCAAAACAAAAACATAAGAAGATAGATCGAAAAAACTACGAATAAAGAGGAATGAAAAAGAGAGAAAAACCACCAGAATTTATGCAAAATGATGTTGGACATTAAGGCCTTTTGGAGATAAACAGCCCATTTGAAAAAAAAAGGCGATTCTCCAACGAAAAGCGAGTCCGGTCATCACCGACACATGAAAGGAGGGCAGTGACATGAATATCGGAATTACCTGAATGGTCAGGCCTATTGAAATGAAGGGCCACCGGTAAATGTTTGCCATGATAGATGTCATTTAAGTGCACACGAAACCTGTCTGCCAAACGTCTGCCAGTTTCACCAATATAGGTAATGCCACACCTCTTGCAGATGATAGCATAAATCAGGTTTCTGGATTCGCACGTGAAAGACTCTCTAATGACAAATTTTCCTTTCGGAAAAGTGACTGTCAGAGTTTGGAGTACAAACGGACAGCTCTTACATATACGGCGTTGGCACGGTTTAGTACCAAAGTATGAAGGGCTAGTATGTCTCAAGCGACTGTGTACAAGAATATCCCTAAAATTCTTATCCCTACGATATGCCACCAAAGGTGTATCACGGAAAAACTCTCTGGTATCAGGATCAGAGTGGAGAATAGGCAGATGTCGAAACAGAATTCTCTTCACCGCCAGACAGTGAGAATGGAAAGTTAGAACCAGTTTGAGTCTGTCAGATTGGACAGAAGGTTTAGTAGTGAGTGCCATCTGACGAGTGACGCCGGTGATACAATTAAGAGCATCAGATAAAACATGTTCTGGATAAAGACGTCGGCGAAAGAACTCGAGCATCTCTTGAGCTCGCTGATGAAAATCATCGTCAACGTGACATAACCGACGCAAGCGAAGAAGTTGAGAAAAGAATGGAATTTTTACAACTAAGAGGATGCGATGAAGTTTAAAGAAGGAAACCATGAGCGTCAGTAGCCTTATAATAGACATACGTTTTAAGACCAGTAAGGCTAATAGTCACAGTGATGTCAAGGAAGTTCACTGAAGTCGTAGAAATTTCAGAAGTGAATTTGATGGCAGGATTGAAATTACCAACATAGTCAATAAATCGACGGAGGTCTACCTCAGACATGTCTGTAATGCCAATACCATCATTAATATAGCGGCGGTAAAACTCAGGTATCGGTCCATCGTAACTTTGAAAGACCAAATATTCAAAGTGGCCCATAAACAGGCAAGCGTAACATCTTAGTACCCATCGCAACGCCACTGATTTGGTTGAAGAATTGGCCATTAAACTCAAAAGAGTTGAGAATAAGAACCAACTTAGCAAGGCGAAGAAGCGGACCTGTACTTATAGTAAGGTCAGTACGCTGGTCAAGAAAAAATTGGAGTGCATTGAGACCATCAGCATGTGGAATAGAAGTATAAAGGGAACAAACATCTAGGAGGAAAAGACGGTAAGTACGGCCAGGCGTGAATCTGATCGAATCAAAGATAGTGGTAGCATGAGTAGTGTCCTTCAAATAAGAAGGCAGATTGGCGACTAAAGGCTGGAAAATACTATCAAGGATTTCAGAAATACGTTTAGTGGGACAAGAACAGGCTGAAACAAATAGTTTCAAATATCGTATCTGTTTATGACCACTTATTGATAGTTTCAAGTAATGTATTTATTTAGGGTAAGTGGTTGATATTTTCAAGTAACGCATCTATTTAGGGTAACTGTTTGATAATTTCAAGTAATGTAGGGTCCCTTATGATAGTTTCAAATAATGTATCTATTTAGGTTAACGGGTTGATAGTTTCAAGTAATGTGTCTGTTAAGGGTCACACTGGGTAGTTCCCGGCGTCTTTGGGAAGTCAGAGAAAGAATTGCTTTCATTGCTCTCACTATGTTTTCATAAGGTTAGGTTGTGCTTGGGGCTAGCAACGTCATCCTGTAAAATACACTGCTAACAGAAACAACCACAACAAGAGCACTTGCAGTGGCTGTCCTTACTCCTTAGGAAGCAAAAAATAACACTTACTTATTCATTGACACTTTCATAATTTTGTTCATTCATAGATTCATTCATCTACTCAGGCGTCGTGCACTTTATTGTTTTGACGAGTTGAGTGATCTAGATCAGCGTGGTACATCGACAGTCCCGCTGGCCAAATGTGACCCGCGTACAATAGTTTTATGACCAGTGCTGATACAAAAAAATATTTCTTTAGTTATATGATATAATTAATATTTATGAGATTAGACTCAAAACGTGGAAAGCAAAGTTTTACTGCCTGCAGTCAGCATCAGAAAACGATCGAGACTCTAGTTAAAGAAAATCCACACCCCCAAACTTCCCATTCTTCTCTTCTTCTTTGATCCTTAGCCGCTGACCGTCAACGCAGTCAGTGGCCATTACGCCTGGTGGCGTCTTGTAGGGCAACAACAAATTGATTCCACTTTGCTCGGTAGGCGGCCATCCTTCGTACAGTGCCCCAACTCTGGTTCATTCTTTGCATCTCAGCCTCCACAGTCCTCCGCCAAGTTGTTTTTGGTCGGCCTCTCTTTCGTTTTCCTTCAGGGGTCCATAGCATAGCTGTTCTTGTGATGGCATCAGGGTCTCGTCTGAGGACATGGCCAACCCAGCTCCAGCGTCTGCCAGCTATGATGGTGTGCATGTCCTCTTGCTTGCTCCGAGTAAGCAGATCTTTGTTGGTGATGGTATTCGGCCAAAAGATTCGGAGAATTTTTATTTTTTTAGGCATGTTCCCATTAGGAGGTTAGAATAAAACTAAAAATGATTCCATAGAAATTAAATGCTCATTGTAATTTTTAATTTTTTGTTTTTTAAATATTTTTAGCTACGTTGGGCGATATTGTGGGCGACTTTGGGCTAATTCGAGTGATATTTTGTTAATTTGGGCCATATTTTGGGTAACGTTTTGGGCAACAGTGAGCTTCTTTGGGCGATACTTTGTACGACCTTGGGCGATACTTTGTACGACCTTGGGCGATACTTTGTACGACCTTGGGCGATATTTTGGGCAACTATGGGCTATATTTTGGGCGACTTTGGCTAATTCGGGCGATATTTTGGGCGACATTGGGCGACTTTGGGCGATATTTGGGGCTACTCGGCTACTTCAAATGATATTTTGTGTTTCGTTGGGCAATATTTTAAGCACCTTTTTTGTGTGACTTTAGGCTATTTTTGGGCTACTTCGGGCGATATTTTGGTTGACTTTGGGTTACTTTAGCTACTTCGGGCGATATTTTGGGCGACTTTGGTCTACTTCAGGATATCTAATATCTATATTTTAGAACCTCCGTCATACAGACGTCATCCGTCATCCGTATTAAAAGTTCAGTTACTTTTGTTGTTTTACTCGGGCTGTGCCGGGTTATTTTTAATATAGATATAGGTTAAAGAATGTTAGAATCACATCTTAACAAATTCGCGTTGCAATAGTTTTTTGTCATTTTATTTCACATACTATATATTATTAGTGTCAAAAACTAGTTTTGGGCCATATTTTGGCCGACTTTGGGCTATTTCTCGGGTGATATTTTGGGTGACTCTGAGTTACTTCGAGCGATATTTTGTGTTACTTTGGGCAAGTTTTTGCGCGACAACTACTGTGGGCGATTTTGGGGTTACTTCGTTCGATAATCTGTACCACTTTGGGCGATATTTTGAATGACTTTGGGTGATATTTTGGACGAATTTGGGCTATTTCGGGCGATATTTTTAGCAACGTCGAGCGATATTTTTAGCTTTGATGGGCGATATTTTGGGCGACTTTTGGCTTCGAGCGATATTTTGTGTTACTTTGGGTGGTATTTTTTGTAATTTTTTGGGCGACAGTGAGCTACTTTGGACGATTTATGAGATACTTAGGGCGATACTTTGTACGACCTTGGGCAATATTTTAGGCTACTTTGGGCAATATTTTGGGCGACTTTTGGCTATTTCGAGAGATATTTTGGGCGATTGAGCGATATTTTGGACGACTTTGGGCGATATTTTAGGCAATTTTCTGGGTGAATTTAGGCTTTCTCGGGCTACGTCGGGCGATACTTTGGACGACTTCGGGAGATATTTTGGGCAACCTTGGGATACTTCGGGCGATATTTTGGGTGACTTTGGGCTACTTAGGCTATTTCTGGCGATATTTTGGGTGACTTTGGTCTACTTCGGGCTATCTAATCTGTATTAAAAGTTCAGTTACTTTTTTTTTTTTTTTTTTTTTTTACTCGGGCAACGCCAAATATCTGCTAGTATATATATATATATATATATATATATATATATATATATATATATATATATATATATATATATATATATATATATATATATATATATATATATATATATATATATTGTTATTGTTAATCTTAATTGACATCATTGCACTCTGGGCATACCTATAGGTGTGCAGTCTACTTCAGCGAGTGTAACTGTTCCTGTAGCACGCTTTTTGTATACAAACCGGATGCATCCTTTTATACGTCCAGCCCTGCTATCAGGGCTGTAGGGTCGGGAGTCGGAGTTGTGGAGTCGGTCGTTTTTCAGTGGAGTCGGAGTCAGTACAAAATGTCCGGACTCCGACTTGGAATATTATGCCAATATGACTAGTAAAAAACTTGGAATATTATGCCAATATGACTAGTAAAAAACTTGGAATATTATGCCAATATGACTAGTAAAAAAACTGTAGTTGGAGTCGAACTTCTAATATTTCAGGAGTCGGAGTTGGAATAGATTTTGGCCGACTGCACAACCATGCTTGCTAGTCTTACGTTTGATGCCAAAGTCCACAGTCTTCATCCTGTTGGTTCACTAATGGCAGTGTTGTTTTTGAACAGGTGATCATTAATTGTCCGCGGTATCTCTCCCTTATTCATAACCATTGTCCCCACTATTTGTGCTCTCGAAGCTAGTATGTCAGCTCTCTCATTGCCGCGTCCACCGGATTAACCAGGACAGTAGATCACTACCAGTTCCTGAAGATTCGGGGTCTCTGTGAATGTTTTCCTTTAATGCCACAGCCATCAAATCTGAAGCATAGACTGAGAGTCTGACACAATAACTGCGCTGGTTGAGGGAGTTTGAGATATCCACCTCAGGTCTGCAGTAACTGCCTCATACTGGCTGTGTTTCGTAACTTTTTAGAGGTCCCGCACCCCTTTACAGCATCGCTGTCCTTTACAGCATCTTAAGAAGCCTCACACCATTTTATCTTGTAGCTCGCAAAACATGCAAGAAATGCTTAAAAGAGATACAAGTTTATTTTGAGAACATGTTATTTACAGAATGTGACTAAGGTTCTGTATCTAATTCACGTTTTGACTGTTCCATTATGAACCCGATACATTTGAGTTCTGTGTACTATATGTTGTTTTTTATTATTCACGTTTCAAAATATCTGGCATGTCTCGTGGCCCCCGGAAGGTGGGTTTCGCACTCCCAGGGAGTGCATGCACCCCTGATTAAGAAGCACTGCCCTATAGTGTAAAAAAGGAAAAGAGTAAAAAAAAAAATTCCTGATGGGAACAATTCTTATGATCAGGTTACCGTCTGTCGTTGTGCTCTGTGCATAGTTTCCTATCGGTGAAACTGTCACTCATTAGCCCGAAAACCTATGATTGTCATATCTATAAAGTTTTATAGTTCAGATGTTACTTGCATTTACACAATAACAAAATATCATAATTGTACCCCTAATCTCCACATCCTGATTTAATCAAATGCTGTAAGAGCACGCTATTACATCCCCTGCATAGGATGCTGTGCCAGTGCTGGGAAGAGACAACTATTCCTCAAGACATGCGAGATGCCAAGATTGTAACACTGTATAAAAATAAAGGAGACAGAAGTGATTGCAATAACTACAGAGGCATCTCTCTTCTTAGTATTGTTGGTAAGGTTTTTGCCAAAGTCATCTTAATGCGACTACACAAGTTAGCTGAGCGCATATATCCAGAGGTACAGTGTGGATTCCGAGCTGGCAGATCAACAACAGACATGATCTTCTCTCTCCGCCAGCTTCAGGAAAAATCAAGAGAGCAGAAAAGACCATTATATATCGCCTTTATAGACCTCACAAAAGCATTCGACCTGGTTAGTAGGGATGGACTCTTTAAAATCCTCCTGAAAATAGGCTGCCCTTCTAAAATGCTGGAAATGATAAAGTCATTCCATGACGACATGAAGGGAACAGTCCAATATGCTGGAAGCACGTCACAGCCCTTTGATATACGAAGTGGCGTTAAACAAGGCTGTGTTCTGGCTCCGACCCTCTTCGGAATCTTCTTTGCCTTACTCTTGAAACATGCATTCAAAGATGCAACTGAAGGAATATGCCTTCACACTAGGTCAGATGGCCGTCTGTTTAATCTTTCAAGGCTGAAGGCAAAAACAAAAATCAGAAGGGTCACTATAAGAGGCTTGTTGTTCGCTGATGATGCTGCAGTCGTCACTCAAAGCCAACAGGAGCTTCAGAGCTTGATGAATCGCTTCACTAAAGCATGCAAGGACTTTGGCCTCACAATAAGTCTAAAGAAAACGAATGTGCTGAGTCAGGATGTGGGTGCTGCACCAGTTATCACTATCGATAACTATGAATTGGCAGTGGTGCACCACTTCACATACCTAGGGTCTACCATCAATGACAAACTCTCACTGGATACAGAAATCGACAGCCGCATTGGCAAAGCTGCAGCTACCTTTGCCCGCCTCACATCGCGTGTTTGGGGAAACTCTAAACTCACAATGAAGACCAAAGCTGCGGTATATAATTCCTGCGTCTCCAGCACACTCCTATATGGCAGCGAGACCTGGACGACCTATGCTAAGCAAGAAAGAAGGCTCAATACCTTCCATTTGCGGTGTCTACGCCGCATCCTCGGCATCTCGTGGAAAGATAAAGTGACAAATGTCGAGGTGTTGTCACGTGCTGGCCTTCAAAGTATGTATACGCTGCTTAGACAGCGCAGACTTCGCTGGCTTGGCCATGTTCGCCGCATGGAAGATGGTCGCATCCCAAAAGATATCTTCTACGGACAATTAGCAGATGGCAAGAGAATAGTTGGGCGACCACAGCTGAGGTTCAAAGATGTGTGCAAGAGAGATATGAGGGCACTGGACATTGATCCAGCAACATGGGAGGATGAAGCTGCCGATCGCACAAAGTGGCGATGCTATTTACGGCACCACCTCAGATTGGGCGAAGAGAGGCTCACACAAGAAGCAGAGGTGAGGAGAAAACGTCGAAAGGAGCACCAGGAAAATAAGCAGTTGAGGGCTGTCACCTCAGGGGCGCATTTCCATAGTCAGTTATGACTGAAGGGGCTATTATTATTATAATCTCCACATCCACAATCATTTCCAATTTCATTTAAAAGTTTATTTTACAATTAGACAGCAGAAACCAGATACCAAGACACTAGAGGACACCGTTAAAAAAGTTAGAGGCATTCTGTCTGTCATCAAGCCGTGCTCGCATGTTCTGTCGCTGACGTTCCCACTACGTCGAGACTCTGGAGTCGTGGAGTTAATACGGGCCTATAGAGCTCAGCATAAACAGCATAGAACACCCAGTAAAGGTGGCATACGTTACAGGTCAGTCTTTTGTCGTTGACACCTCTCATGGTCATATAATTTCTCTTTCGAAGCGGTTGGTGAATATTATAGTGTACTGCTCTCATGGAGCCGATATTCTTAGATGACATGATCAGGTGTTTGGTTGCCTTCTGCGCATGGACTACTATTTGTCTGCCCGATTTTTCATGTTTTTGAACATATGTATTTGAGTCTGCAGTGAACATTTCTCAGTCTCAACATTATCAGTTGATCTTTTATTGGCAAGGAGTACTATGTTTCTGTTCTGACTCTGTGTGTTCTTTCTTAGGGTATATCATGTCCATAATCTCCCTTAAATCGTCAGGTGTAACTGGTCTATATCCGTTTTTTTTTCTCCACGGGCCTGTGTTTGCTATTACATATGACCATGTGATACGCAAGATGCGACAAAGGTTTTGATTACATGATAGCCATTTATCTATGAAAAATCATAATGTACTTGTTCATTCAGCAAGACATAGTTCTTACGCGTGGATGAGAAGAACAGCTGCTGAAACCAGCTTTGTTCTGACAACTTCCAGTGACAGTGTCTCGTTTTCTCCCGCAATTGTTCTTATTATTTCTTCACTGGACTGTGGTACGGGCTATCATACCTCGACTTGTTCCTTACTGTTGTTTATAAATTATGTTGTACATTTTTTTCAATGCCAACAATATTAAACTGTGCAGTATCTTCCCTTGTTTTCGTCCTTTTGTTTGGTCAGCTTTGCTTGTAATATTCTGAGTGTAATGAGCGTCTTTTGCCCACCGACTTTTTAAAAGTACTATCCTTTATCTTTAAAGCTATCTTTTCTATTCTTACACTCTTCTATATATATCCATATCTCAGTGGCTTTCAATCTTATTGTTTACTGATTGTCGGTGATTTAGTTCCGTGTGTCATTATCTGCTGTTTATAGGCCTGAAGTACCTTCTTTCTTACTTCCTTTCACACACGTTTATAGCCGAGGATATCTTCATGTTTTTTTTTTTAGACAACGGTTACTGCATATGTCAACTATCTTATATCTGTACTTTATTTTTCATCTACATCTACGTAATGGTGTTATGATTGTACCAAGAAATTTCAGTCTGTGTACTTATTTCAAACGTATTCAATTTACTTCTGTGTCGTTTTCTGACCAACTATATTTCTTAGAGACTATTTCTGTGTCATTTATTTCCACACAAGCAAGTATTCCCATCACAACATTGAGTGGGTAACAGTTAAAGTCAACATATTACATGTCAGCTTCTGCACACATTAAGAAGACTAAGGGTTTTGCTTGGAACTTATTTTGCTGATTTTATGTAAAGTAATTAACATAATTAGAAAGTTTCGAAAAGAAGATTTTTAATTGTTTGCCTTCTTATTTTCAGTGGATTTAATGTTTTTTCCCTGTTTTCTGTCCAGTGGAAACAATCAGACAGCAAAAAAAAAAAAAAAACAAGAAAAAGAAAACACCACTAAATATGTGCGATTTAAATGTCATTTTACTATTTCGTTTTCCATCAAATATTTTAAAATGTAAATAAGTATACAACTTTCTAATTTTAGATAATAATTTAAAAAAAAATAACTTAATGTAAATGATTATTAAATTCAATCACCTATGAGTTAACTTGCATTAAAATTAAAAGAGGCAAGAAATCATTGATTTTTCCGGCTTTAGCAGCCGTGGCTCTCTCACAGCATTTTATTGGAATGTTATGATTTAAAATTATTTCACTATAATATCAGCAATTTCTTGTACCATTTTTCTTTTTTTTTTTTTTTAGTTTTCATTCATAAACTTGTATCACCACCACACTGCGAGCTATTGGTATTTAAGTTCCTTAATTTATATTTATGGCTTATCCTGTACAGTTAGATAGAGAATAAAGTATTTTTAGCAGCACTCTGACATGTTTGCTGCTGGAACATAATCATTTGTCATTATTGTTTCAAGGCTGTAGAGTTTATACTACATTTACACACTAAATTATGCTTGTCATTTGTAGTCTTGACGTTGACTTTGACGAAGTAATAGCGCTAGCTTCATTGATGACCTATAAATGCGCTTTGGTGAATGTTCCATTTGGTGGGGCTAAATCGGGAGTCAAAATTGATCCCAAAAAATACTCAGGTAATATTTCAGGTGTAGTTCTATTCATCTTTGTCACGTGTATCTTTGCTGGTTTCACTGACATACGTGTCTTCATTACTGTCATAATGTCACGTGACTTGTTATTGATCTCATGTTGGCACATGTGTCTTTATTAGTCTCAACTGTCACAATTTTTCTTGTCTCTCACTGTCGCATATATCGGTTAGTCTAACAGTCACAACTTTACTGGTCTCTCACTGTTGTATGTATCTGTTAGTCTCAGCTGTCACAACTTTACTGGTCTCTCACTGTCACATATATCGGTTAGTCTCACTGCCACAACATTACTGGTCTCTAACTGTCGTATATATCTGTAACTCTCAACTGTTACAACGTTACTGGTCTCTCACTGTCGCATTTATCGGTTAGTCTAACTGTCACAACTTTACTGGTCTCTCATTTTTGCGTGTAAGTCTCTCTGTCACAATGGTTACTAGTCTCTCACTCTCGCATGTGTTTGTTCGTCTCGAGTTCACAACTTTACTGGTCTGTCGCGTGTATCTGTTAGTCTCAACTGTCACAACGTTGCTGGTCTCTTACAGTCGCATGTATCTGTTAGTCTAACTGTCACAACGTTACTGGCCTCTCACTGTCACATGCATCTGTATGGGTTTCACTATCTCTTACATTATTATTGACGTTACGCCTCCACATGTATCCTCATTGGTTTCAATGGTACAACATTGTTAATCTTACGCTCTCTCGTTAATTTTTATTCTCTCACGCATGAAACGTTCATTGCTGCATCAAAAATAGACATATTGAAATTTTTTGTAACTTAAGTATAAATACCCCTATAAGATTTAGAATCATACATATATCTTGCTAGTAGTGTTGACTAAGGGGGACACCGAAGTTTCTAAATAAGGATACAAACGGCAAGAGAAGCGTTTATGGCGAAATATATGGAAATTAAAAGAAATTAAGTGCTATACACAAAAATGTCAAGGCAGTTGTTGCAATAGCTTTTTCTATGTGGTACTGACAATCAATATAACCACCAAATGATAACTATGATGAATGTTACCTCTGTAATGTTATAATGGACTGACACTCAAGACAGTACATACGCGAATGAAATAACTTGACAGAAGTCTGGGTCACAGTTCCATACATATAATCTCAACAGCATAGTCCTGGACATCAGCAACAATAGTACAAATACTTGCATGGTTAGAATATGTAATACAGTCATCCTTACGTACTGGTAACAACTGCATTCAATGTAAGTGCGGCATTCCCCCCTCGCACATAAATCTCTATCTCTGATCTATATTCAATGTAAGTGCGGCATTCACTCCTCGCACATAAATCTCTATATGGTCTGTATACAATGTAAGTGCGGCATCCACACCTCGCACATATATCTCTGTCCAAGTTCCTCCAGAACTTAACAGCGCGGGAAAACCACAACGCGCTTACGTAGACCTCCTATTGGCGCGGGAAAGCACACAACGCGCATTCAAATAATAGCATATAATAGTCTTACCATAGACCTCCTTCTGACACGGGAAAACGACGTGTCTTTTAATCCAAAGTGCGGCATTCACTCCTCGCACATATATCTATACCTCTGGTCTAATCACCAGGCATACAAGTTCCTCCTGAACTTTACAGCGCGGGAAACCCACAACGCGCTTATAAATGATATTATATAAAGGCCTTGTAAATACACCTTACGCGGTACATCATCGCGTCACATTCAATATATTATAATCAAAATCACATACACTATTCACATACTCTAGAAAACACTGACCGTCTCCCACGACGGATGGCCACAGACTCCCCTTTAACAACTCAGTATTCCTCTCTGACACGTATGCTAACTTCATTCACTTCGCACGCTTTTCTCATGTCCTGTAAACCTCAATTCACACATGAACGCCTCTGAGTATTCTTCAACCATACTCTACGTGCTTCTAACAGTGAACTTTTAAATGTCACATTCCAAGCTTGCATACTTCAATAATACACTCTAAACAGAGTTACTCCTTTCTCTCCCCACACACATGTATACACACGTCATGTATCTCTTGACCTTAACCTAATTACCAACAAACTCCAGGACCGTACACAAAAATCCTTAACACCTAACTCTAGCGTAGAATATGACTTAACAGCAGTCTTATTGTATGGCTCTGAAACACGGAGAGCAACCAAAAATGCAACCAAGACGTTACAGGCATTCGTAAATGGTTGACTGCATAGAATAGGAGGAATGAAATGATATGACAAGGTTACCAGAATAGAACTGATGACAAGAACCACACAGTTGCCAGTGGAACAAGAGGATGAGAAGGCGCTGAAGATCGATAGGATAAAAATTGAGAAAACCTAGTGATACCATTACCAAACAGTTATTTTTCTGGAAACCTCAAGGTAAGAAACATTATAAGAGATATACCCAAACATACATGGAGACGAGAACTGGAGACATAAAACAAAATGACGAGGAAGACATGGAAAGACTTTGAGCTGATGGCA
Organism: Oreohelix idahoensis; assembly: GCA_024509875.1. Taxonomy (NCBI): domain Eukaryota; kingdom Metazoa; phylum Mollusca; class Gastropoda; order Stylommatophora; family Oreohelicidae; genus Oreohelix; species Oreohelix idahoensis. The sequence continues at coordinate 363,139 of JAMPIV010004796.1, forward strand.
CGTGCCAGGAGGACTTTGCCTAAGTTTTTGAAGGCTTAGGCTCCCTGATTGCTGATGAGTACAGAACGAATGTATTACAGATACGTATATTTATACGACACATACACGGGTATTTATACGACGCATACTCGAGTATTAATGCGACGCATACATGGATGGGTATTTATACCTCGCATACACGGGTAATTATCTGCGTTTGTATCACACTTTTACATGTTATCTTCATTGGTCATATTACTAAAAACTTGTATTCCTCTCTACAACTTGTCCTTTACACAATTATTCCTTCGTGTATACTGGCATGATTTTTGAAAACCCAAGCCTCATAATTAATTTTCTAATAACAGAGGACGAGTTGGAACGCATTACTCGTCGTCTTGCTATGGAGCTTGCTAAGAAAGGTTTCCTTCACCCAGGTATTGATGTACCCGCCCCTGATATGGGCACAGGCGAAAGAGAGATGAGTTGGATCGCAGACACATATGCTTCGACTATAGGTTATGCAGACATAAATGCCAGGGCCTGTGTCACGGGAAAACCTATCACTCAGGTATGGAAGTAAACAAAATCAGAAGCCTAGGTGGGGCGCGCAGCAAATACTCTACTGAAGTTTAAACGTGTCTCCTCGACTGTGTCAAAAAATAAATGTTTAATCTCGGGCTGGGGAGCAATATACTGACGTTTAACTTGTAAGACTATGAAAAACTGAAGTGGCGTACATTTTACAGCTGAATAAACAATTTAAAAAAACAGGACATTTAGGTGATACCCTACGTCAGCAACAACCTGTTGCTGTTTACTCTACTTATCCTAATTATTCTAAAACATCCACTAGTCAGTTCACAGTTATCTAACATTCATCTCGCTTCACTGAGTATTCTCAAATATTCACTAGGCAGTTCACCACTATCTAACATCGATATCGCTACAATGATTATTCTCAAACATCCACTAGTCAGTTCACCTATATCCAACATCCATATCGCTACAATGATTATTCTAAAACATCCAATAATCAGTTTACCGCTATCCAACATCAATATCGCTACAATGATTATTCTCAAACATCCACTAGTCATTTCACCGATATCCAACATCCATATCGCTACAATGATTATTCTCAATCATCCACTAGTCAGTTCACCAATATCCAACATCCATATCGCTACACTGATTGTTCTTAAACACCCACTCGTCAGTTCACGGATATCCAACATCCATCTCGCTATACTGATTATTCTCAAACATCTACTTGTCAGTTAACCGATATTCAACATCCGTATCGCTACAATGATTATTCTCAAACATCCACTAGTCAGTTCACCTATATCCAACATCCATATCGCTACAATGATTATTCTAAAACATCCAATAATCAGTTTACCGCTATCCAACATCAATATCGCTACAATGATTATTCTCAAACATCCACTAGTCAGTTCACCTATATCCAACATCCATATCGCTACAATGATTATTCTAAAACATCCAATAATCAGTTTACCGCTATCCAACATCAATATCGCTACAATGATTATTCTTAAACATCTACTAGTCAGTTCACCGATATCCAACATCCATATCGCTACAATGATTATTCTAAAATATCCACTAATTAGTTCTCCGCTATCCAACATCCATGTCGCTACAATGATTATTTTCAAACATCCACTAGTCAGTTCACCGATATCAAACGTCCATCTCGCTACACTGATTTTTCTTAAACACCCTCTCGTCAGTTCACGGATATCCAACATCCATCTCGCTATACTGATTATTCTCAAACATCCACTTGTCAGTTAACCGATATTCAACATCCGTATCGCTACAATGATTATTCCCAAACATTCACCAGTCAGTTCACCGATATCCAACGTCCATCTGGCTACACTGATTACACTGGCTAACAAAAAAATTTTTTTTTCTTTCTCTAACATTTCTATGTTTTTCTGGTCAATTTTAATGCGCTGTTTTTAAATCTGCAAACCGGTTTTCTCTATCAGGTCGGAAGCCCTATGAGAACATTTATGCTCGAATTATGAATTAATTCTGATTATCATTTATCATCCTGGGTGAGCGAAGCTCAAGGAGGAAAGCCATTTTGAATTCCCGTCATTGTAAACGGATCATTGTCGGAGAACAGAAAAAGGTCTTATTATCGGACAATGGTACAGAGATCTACATATTATGAAAACCCACTATTGTGGTCTCACATTGGTACTATCAAGTTTTGATAAACTTACGGCTTGTGAAACTTAGCCAAAAGAAGGTTCTGACAGTGAACCATTGTGATGATGATGTATTTACCTTTACTGACGCGATCAGTCAGTGGAAGCATGTGGCGATAGACCACCAGAACATTGAGTGCTTGCCTACTATCGCCCCATTGTATTTATATGCTACATGAATATACAGCTGATGTTGCCACCCATTTGTCAAATATATGATGATATTTTGCCAACCTGTACTGTGACTGTAATCGTGATGTCCGAGTGTGCGTCCTTATTAAACCATAGAAACGTCCACAGTCGTCTATGTCATTGACTTCCAGCTGAGTGATTGTGTGTCAAGTCCATTTGTCAACTCTACAGAACATTCCATCATTCGCGTACCTTGCACTCTCACTCCATGTTTACACAACCCTGCGTCGGTCGAGTTGACCTTTATTTTCCATCACACGCCCAGTCTTCACCTACTTACAACACCCATCATTAACACCACTGATTGTTGGTTTGCTGTACACTAGTGTTTTTTGGGATTGTTACACTAGTGGCCAGATTCCTGGGTCTAACCTTCGCAGAGGACTGATTTGGAAATCGACTACTGATGGTTCCCTGACGCCTCATACGACACACTAGCAGTACAACTCTACACTTTGTCAGTATTTTGCCACGTGACCTGTCAGAAGCAGTAACTAGGTCAGCGTTTGTTGACATACTTTTCGTGATTTAGACAGCAGTACACAGAACGTTTGAATCGAGTGTTTTTATCTGTGTTGATAAGAAATGTAGTGATATTGAACTGAGAAGTCCTTCTAGGAACTGTCAACGTTGGATCTTCTAGTGTGCAAATGATTGAACATTGTAATAATTAAATTCAAAATAAATTAATTATTAAAGTGGCAGTTTATTTTACTATAACTATGCAATTACAGAATAACAGCTGTGCTTCTTTGCATTACACTACATTATATATGAGATATATATATTTATGTTTACATGTTTGCATATTATTTGTGTGTCTATGTCGTGGGCGGTTGGTGAGGTGACTAATATAAGATTTCCCAAGTAACATAGGGCTTATATTAGTGGTCTGTAGGGGGCAATTTTCTTAATTGAAAATTTGCATGCAACATCGGTTGCTATTTTTTGTTAGCTGTGACGGTATGTGCAGTTTTGTTTTCGTTAGTTTACGCTTTCTTTAGTTTTGTTTTGATTTGTTTGTACTTGTAGGTCTCCTCTTTTCTATAGTTTAGTTTTATACACCATTTATGTTTATACACTGTGGCGTTATTTGTTTTGTTTATTACGGCGCAGTTATCATCACAAGTTCTGTGATTATTTTCTTCTGTTTTTCTATTTAACTTATTTGATTTCTGCGAATGTTTTCGTATTGTCCTTCTTGATTGTCCTTTGTGTGTGTGTTCTTGGTTAACATATGCTATATAAAATATATTTGATCATACACTACTAGCTGTGTAGTGAACTTATGAGAAAGAATCAACTGATGATTAATTGCTATTATTAGAGGTACACAGTTGATTATACAAGACCTTATTTAAAGGCTTGTTTCCCACAGAGATTGGGATATAGGGAGCTGATTATACAAGTTTTTGTTAAAAACTTGCTCCTGTTTGGGTGAAATAAATTTGTTATTTCAGTGAAAATAGCCACATATTATTAAATAGTATGGCAACTTTAGACTACTTAATTGAGCAAGGATGACTCCTGAGGAGTTAAAAGAGTTTGCATATTCTCATTATGCCAAAGCACAGAAGGAAGAGGAGAAAAAAATGGAATTGGAAGCTGAACAAAAGAAATTGCAGATGCAGGTAGAGGAAAGGAGATTCCAGATGGAAATGGAAAAAGAAGAAAAAAATTACAAAGAGAAGCTGAACAAAAGAGATTAGATAGAGAAGCTGAGGCTGAACAAAAGAGATTAGACAAAGAAGCTGAAGCCGAGGAGAGAAAGGCAAAAAGGGAACATGAGGAAAAACTGTTAGCATTTGAGTTAGAAAATTAAAAATTGACAAATATGGGTATTGCTAATCAGTCAACTGATAATAATGGTAAACCTTCTACTTATAAGGTCAAGGTACCACCGTTCAATCCTTCCAGTGACGATATTACATTCTGGCTGGATCGTTTTGAACGTTCTTGTCGAGCTCATAATGTGGATAAATCACAGTATGCTAATCACTTGTCAGAAAATTTGAAAGGTGATTCTCTTACGAGTTTAAGCTTGGTAGAAGAGGCTGATAAGAATAATTATGATGTTATTAGAGCAGCCTTGATAAAAAAATATCAATTAACAGAGGAAGGTTACCGTCTTTTGTTTAAGAAAATGGTACCTGAATCAGGGGTAGAATTCTCAGAATTCATTGCAAGGACACGTCTTACATTTAATCGTTGGATTGAATTGTCCAAAACAGAAAAGACATATGAAGCTCTTATGGACTTATTGCTCAGAGACAAGTAAGTAAGATAATAATTCAATTAAGAAGTTAAGTTAACTAATTAATTAGTATAGGATATGATGATCCATCCGTAGTCTTGATCCTGATGAATTTTTTAGGCAAAAATGTTCAAACGTTTACGTTGGAAAGAAATGTCATTTATCCTAGCATCCAAGAATTAAGTGCACCTAGGATAATAAGTTCGACTTGTCGTCAGATATTGTTCCATGATTGATCAATGATATTCGTATATCGTGTATGGACATTAGACGAAGTTTGAATGTCAGTATATATACCTTGATTGTCTTTTAGTTCAATTCTGTGATGCATATAGTGTATATAAAGTTTAAATTGAAGGCAAGGTTAGTTCCTTTATAGTTGATATGTTTAAGGAATGTCAATGTTGATTATTCGTCGTCAATAGGATTACGTGATAACGCATCAGCAACAATATTTTCAGTGCCAGGTATGTGTTCAATGGAGAACTCGAATGGCTGTAGGATGATTGAATATCTGGCAAGTTTCTGGCTTGTATGATTCGATCGACGCAAGGATGCTACAGCACGTTGGTCCGTCTGTATGGTGAAGGGAGCACCAAGCAAAAACTTTTCAAGTTTGGTTATTGCCCAGATCACAGATAAAAGTTCCTTGTCGACTGTTGAATACTTTGTTTCTGCAGGCTTTAGCTTTCTTGATATGTATAAGGTAGGATGTAGAATGCCATCATGGTTCTGGAGCAGGCATGCACCAATGCCGTAGTTACTAGCATCTGTTCGTAAGAAAAAATCTTTTGGAAGCATCGGGAAGTCTTAAAATTGGTTCATGCGAGAACAAATTTATAATTTTGTTGAAAGTTTCATTGCATGTACCAGTCCATGTCACCTTCACCGGCATATCTTTTTTTAACAATGAAGACAATACAGCCGTGATGGATGACAAGTTTGGTATGAATCTACTGTAATATTGAACAAGTCCTAACAAACTCCTGACCTGTTTCTTCGTCTGAGGAACTGCTATGTTTAGAATTTTGGAGACTGTACTAGGTAACGTTCGGATATATCCCGATCCAATGATATGTCCCAAAAAGGTTATCTCATTACACGCGATTTGCACCTTTGTAGGTTTAGCAGTTAGATGATAATTCCTTAGAGTGTCAAAAACATATCTAAGTCCCGAAACATGTTCCTCAAACGACGAACTAAACAAGCATATGTCGTCAATATATGTAATAACGTCTGGTCTACCTGATAAAATTTGTCGCATCAGGCGAATGAAGGTAGCTGGCGCATTAACAAGCCCAAAAGGCATCACATTCCACTGGTATAGACCTTGTGGAGTGGAAAATGCGGTGTAGTACTTAGCCTTTTCGGTCAGTGGTATCTGCCAATAACCTTTAGTTAAGTCTATCTTACTAAATATAGTTGCGTTGGATAGACGTGGCAGTAAGTCGTCGATAAGTGGATGTGGTTCGCTATCAACTATAGTCTTAGCATTTAATTTTCTATAATCAACACATAGTCTGATGTTATTGTCCTTCTTCCGGACAATCACTAATGGAGAAGAGAATGGCGAATTACTAGTCTCAATGATTCCCAGAGACAACATCTGTTCAAGTTCATTAGTAGTTTTAGCAAGGAAATGTAAAGGAACAGAATAGGGATGTACACGAATAGGTGTATCATCATTGAGAGTAATGTCATGACTGATAGCCGATGTGCGACCCGGGACGTCGGTCAATACATCTGGATAAGATTGTAATAGATTAGCAATCTGTAGACGCTGTTGCGGTGTAACCGTTGAAGAGATGGTTACATCCCGCCAAGATTCAGTAGGTTGAACTACTGGTACAGGTAACGGTAACTGTACCTCAGGAAAAGAAGATTCTTCTTCCTGGATGACAGATAAGTTAGAATAATGACAAGTGGATACTGTGTTGTCATCTAGTTCATGAAAAATTGACTGTAAGTGTTCAGGACGTGTATGAAATTGCTTGAGCATGTTAATATGAAATATCTTTTTGTGTCCCTTGATATCTAAGACGTAATCAACGTCGGAAATTTTATCAATGACTTTGTAAGGACCATTCCAAGATATCAATAATTTATTGTTATTGTGAGGAAGTAACATATAAGCCTCGTCGCCTGGGAATAATTGGCGTAATCGTCGAGACCTATTTTGTAGAGATCGAGCCTTAGCTTTTGCAGCCTCAGAAGAAGCTGTTGCCAACTGGCAAGACTCAATAATGTTCTTCCGAAGATTAATCACGTACTCGCAAGATGACTGAGTGTCCTGAGTCATCTCCGCGTCAATTAATAAGTCTTTTATTAGTCCCATAGGACCTCTTGCGGGAGCACCAAAAACTAATTCAAAGGGAGAGAAGCCAGTTTGTTCATGCGGTACCTCCCGATAAGCAAATAGAACAGCTGGGAGTGCTCTGTCCCAGTCATGAGGGTGCTTAGCAGTAACCTTATGTAGTAGTTGTTTAAGTGTACGGTTAAGTCTTTCAACCGCACCATTACTCATCGGATGATAAATACTACTTAAATTCCTATCAATGTTCCAAGTGTTCATAACTTCCTTCATGGTGTCAGATATAAACTGTGACCCATGGTCTGATAAAAGTTTTCTAGGAAACCCTATTCTAGAAAAGATGAGATGTAGTGCATCAGCTACATCTGTGGTAGTGGTGGTCTTTAATGGGATAGCTTCTGGCCATCGTGTGCACAAATCAATGCACGTAAGGACGAATCTATGTCCTCTGGCCGATGGTAGCAATGGACCAATAATATCTATGGCCATCTTGTCAAAAGGTCTCACTGAGATATCGCAAGCCTGAATAGGCGCCGTGTGAAAAGCTCCACGTGCTTTCACTTCTTGGCATGTAGTACAGGAACGTACATACTGCGAAATATCTCTTGACACCCCTGGCCAAAAGAATGAAGACAGTACTCGAGATCGTGTTCGAGTATATCCCATATGTCCAGCACAATGTGAGTCATGTGCATGTTGAAGAATGTACCGTCTAAAAGTATATGGGACCATAACTTGTTGTTTCATTTGTGATTTGTCATTAAAACATCTAATCAATATGTCATTTTTAATAACAAAACAATGTTTGTTATTATTACCTGAGGATAGATTGTCAACTTTATCAACCAAATTAAAAATTTTTTTTAAAGATTTATCCTCTTTTTGTTTGGTTGCAGATGTTTCCCTGTCAATAGGTGAATTGACTACAAATTCCTCTTGGTTGTCTGCATCCATTTTATTATCATCAACTTTCTCCATGAGTTGAGTATGCGCTCTAGTCGTCACGGCGTTTCCAGTGCATAGGTTATGTTTCTCCCATTCTATAATCTCATCTGGAGTACAATCTTTACTGCCGTGTATACGACCAACCATCAAATCAGCTATAGGCTTTTTTAGCATACATACTTTTACGTTCCCTGTGAAGAAAGGTGTGTTAACATGAATAATAGCTGTGGGGTAGAACTCTATTGTTCCACCAAAAGTCATGCAACGGACATATTCCCCCGTTGCACAGCTAGGATGTACCAGCGACTGTCGTACACCAATCGTTGTGGATCCTGAATCCCTCAGCACTGAGACGACGGATCCATTAACTAATCCCCTGTTAAAAATTAGTAGGCCTGTTCCATCGTTGACTGCAAGACCTACCTCTGGTGTAATATGTCCGCAGTTAAGCACTGTTTCTTTCGCCTTCTGAAAAATAAGATTGCATTGTTGGCAACTATTTGCCACATTATAATTAATAGCAAAACATGCAGCAGAAGACTGTGTTGTATTATTGTCAAGTGGGACCTGAGCTATAGGGGTAGTATTATTTGTAACTGCCGCCCCTGTATTATGGTTGTAATGAGATGATCCCCGAGAATGAGATCGATTCCAAGTATAATTGTTAGAATTATCTCGTCGTCCTCTATAGTAACTATTATCTCGATGTCTCGAGCCATGATTATTACCATTCCAGTTATTATTATTATTGGGAGTATATGTCTTTGTTTGTTATTGTGATTGTAGGCCATATTAGACGCCACAGGTAGAGGTTCTCTTAATGAGGAGTTAGAAATGGTTGCATTCGGGTGTGCCGAACAGTAGTTTAAAGAAATTTTTTCTAACTCGTCCATGGTACCTGGTTTACGCTCCTGCAAATATGCAAAAAATGGCTGGCTAACCGAAGATAATACCTTATCCCGCAGTAGTAAATCAACTAATTTGTCGTATGATTTGTTGACTTCTGCCAGTTCAACCCATCTATTAAATGTATTGCGTATATTCGCAATGAATCCTGCAAAATCCTTTGGAGATTCAGGTAAAATTCCCTTAAATTTCAACCTACAGTGTTCCTCGTCCAGGTGAAACCTTCGTAAAAGCAAGGACTTAATAGCACCGTAGTTATTTGCTATTGATGGGTCAGCATTTTGAGAAGCTGTCAATGGTTCTCCAACCAAGAATTCATTTAACTTGAGTACCCATGACTCTTCAGGCAAATGGTTTGTTTTGCAAGTCTGTTCAAAACGTGACAGGAACGATGAAAGGTCGTCCACGTTCAAGTTGAGAGTTGGTAATTTAAAGTTGTAGAAATGTTTAGGTTGGCTGGATGATGATCCATTTTGTGCGTTATTATTCTGGTTTGCATCAGCACTTTGTGCTTGTAATCTTGCTGTCTCCAATTTAATACGCGCCAATTCCATTTCTTGTTGTAAAATAATTTCCTCTCGTTTCAATTTATTCTCTTCTTCCTGTTTGGCGATTGCTCTTTGCTCTTCTCTTTCACGTTGAGCAATGTCTCTCAGTCTATTTTCCTTGTCAATTTGCTTCATCTCACGTTCTGCTTCCTCTTTCTTTAATGCAGCCTTTTGTTCCTCTTCCTCTTTCTTTAATGCAGCTTTTTTCTCTTCTTCTTTTCTTTCATATTTTTCCAGTTCTGATTCAGCAAACTGACGAAGTTCTTGAGATTTATAACCATATTCCCGACCAATTTTAACGAAATGGTCTATAGTAAGCATTTTGACTTTTATCTGTAAGTAATTATTGATAATTACTGATTAAAATAGTCAATAGTAGCTTCAGAGTAATTATTATACTTACTCAACTTAGAAATATTCAATATAAGTAATCACAATAGTACTGAACTTAATGTCTAAGTTCAACTAATAGACAATATTTTGTAACAATATTGTATCTAAATAATACTATATCATAAATAGTTATGATATCTGTTAAATATAATGTAATTATATCACACAATTAATCTTAATATCCAATAATGTTGGGTATAATTCCTAGTAATTATATTGTTCAATGTACTAAGTCACTCTCTTAGTACCAGAAAAGTATATTAAATAATATACAATGGGTCTATTACCTCAAAGGTAGCTATAAGATTATTTTATTTTGTCAATATATATATTATATTATTATGCCCTAGGCATCTATTATAAATTGTAGTGCTACTTTCTTGGACTATCACTGCATAATTATGCAATGTCCCATATTAACCTTAATTATCAGAAAAAATTAATTAAATTAAATTACAAGTGTATTATTGCATATAATATCATATTATTAATGTAGTATTAATATATATTATGAGGACAAACAAACAATGATGCAACTAAAGGGTACAAACAATGTTAAGACGCAAACAAGACATTTTCACAATTAAAAAATGAATTTATGAACTAAATAAAACAAGCGGAAATATCACAAACCAAATAAAGGGTCAAGGTCTGACCCGAGGTCAACTGAATATTCAAAGTACACACAAAAAAAAATGACTGCGAAAAATGATGACGTCACAGGACTCATAACGGACGAAATTTAACAATCATCAAATAAATGATAGTAAGAGGAGACTGGACGAAATAGTTAACGAACATAATACAAAACTGAATAAAATTGTTAACTGAGTACGAATAAAATACACCAGTTATCTACGGGACAGTACAGCTAACGCAAAATCGTCAAACGACAGCAGATTTGGACAACAAGTCCAATGTCAAACCTCAATGGGGTTTCCAAAGGTGCAATCGTTTAACTGCCCTAAGAAACGACCGAAATCAATTCAGGCATCGTGAGAGCCGCAGAATCTAATTTCAGTTCATCCTCCCTACCTCCCACGAATTAATAACAAATACATACGATGGAAAACAAATTTAACATATATACATGAAAATACATAGACATGCCTGATCAAAGCAAAATGGACTCAGCACTGTTATTTATCGACCGACAAAGGTCACACTTAAATGACTTATCTTTTGTGCTCAGTTCGGACTCCTGTCGATGACGGTATGCACCAACGGTGTAGAAGTATGTCTGACTGTTTGCTCTTGATGCATATACAGGGTTTATTCGTTGACTTTGTTATTTTTTTCCTCCGTAGAAACGAGGCTTGCTGCTGTCAACTTTGGTGACGTAAGGTTGACCTCTTGTGGTAACTATGCGTCATAGGTCATAATTCAGCACATCATGTGATCGTCCTTCAAATGTAAACAATTGTTAATTTCCGAATTTTTTTTTTTCGATCCCCAATCAATGGACACCATCTGTTGAAGGCGATCTTCTCTGTTGTTCTGGAACATTCAATTTGACAACAATGTTCCATATAATGTCAATAAAGTGGTTATAAATCCTGGCCATGTTAGTTGAGTTCTTATATGGTTTCATTCAAGATTTTCATCGTGTCAATTGGTGTTGCTTTACGCGAATGCGGGGTGGGGTAGAAAAACGTGTGAGCAAACATTTGAAAGTTGCAATTATATTGAACTTGTAATTCCATTGACGTGATAAGTCGGTTCATTGAGTCCATACATTTATTCACAGTGATACATACATGATGATCAATTCCAATAGGAGTAGAACCTAAGTCCATATAAGTCATGCATAAATTAATCAATAGCGTAGACTGCTGTTTTACGTGTCAATGTCCGTTTAAGGATACAGAGCAGTAATTGTCGTCAGAACATCACAGCTATATGCACGCGCAGCTAGACATGGCTACCTGCCGACAGTGAGACTGCGAGTCTGAGTATATTCATACGAATTTGACGATTATTCTTCTCCTTCTGAGAATTCTAGTTAAATACTAACCTCCATATATTTCCCTCTCATATAGCGTTCTAGGACTGACCCTGGTCCATCAAAATACACATATAAATGGCTATATCATGCCATTGAATTGGAAGGTTAGAAAAAACGCAGCTATTCAGCTTGGCGGTCAAGTAACAAAGGGTGGCGTTTCTTAGTTACCGACTGTGTCCTAAACAACGCTATACACGTCATAATCGATCGTGTATGAAGCGTTCAGTAATTGAAACATCTATCGCAATATATTAAATGTCTTAACCTTTACAATTGCACGTCTGGTAACCTTTAGCAGACGGCGTTAATATCATATACCGTAACAGTTATGTTACAAACATTTCAGGATGTCCTTACTGACATTCCTGGACAAACTCATGTCATTGAACATGACATTATTCTAACTGACCATAATCCTATTAGAGTCAGACCTTATCCTATTCCTATACATTTTCAAACACAGGTTGCGATGGAGTTGGATGAGATGATAGATTTAAAAATAATTGAACCATCCACTTCTGCATATTCTTCGCCGATGGTTATTGTTCGAAAGAAAGACAATAACATACGTCTTTGCGTTGACTATCGCAAATTAAATCAAGTTACGAAGTTCGATGCTGAACCTATGCCTTTGTTAGATGATCTACTTATTAGACTTTCTAAAGCTAGATTCTATACTAAACTAGACTTGTCGAAAGGTTATTGGCAAGTCCCTTTGACGGAACACGCCAAACCTCTCACTGCTTTTTCAACACCTAGGGGTTTATTTCAGTGGAATTTTATGCCTTTCGGGCTTATGAACGCCCCAGCAACTTTCGTGCGCATGATGCGACGAATTCTATCATGTCGTACAGATGTCATCGCATATTTAGACGACATCTGTCTTTTCAGTGATACTTGGGAAGAACACTATTTGGGTTTAAATGAATTACTATCTACTCTACGTGAGCATAATTTGACTGCAAAACCCTCTAAAGCTTTTGTTGGGTTTAGTGAAATTTCTTTCCTAGGTCATCGAGTTGGTCATGGTCTGTTGAAGACAGAGGACCAAAACATTTCGAAGATATTAAATATCTCGGTTCCGAAGACAAAAAAGCAAGTGCGTATTCTCTTGGGATTGATACAATTCTATGGAAGATTCATTGAGAATCTATCCTCCATTATGGCACCACTTTCAACGTTATTAAAAAAAGGTTCTCCTAATATGGTGCGTTGGACCCAAGAATGCCAATCGTCATTGGATCAGGTTAAGAATTTGTTCTCATCTCATCCTATCTTAAGACTACCAACGATTGATAAGACTTTTGTCCTTCGTAGTGATGCCTCTTCCACTGGGATTGGAGCGGCACTAATGCAGGAGTATTCAGGAACTCTGCATCCTGTAATGTATATCTCTAGGAAGCTGAATGCGGCAGAAAGGAATTACTCGGTTTTAGACCGTGAATTCTTGGCTATGGTTTGGTCCATTATTAAGCTACAAAGGTTCCTTCTGGGCGCGCATTTCATTATGGAAACCGACCAAAAAGCTCTTACAGCTATGCAAAGTAAGGATTTGAGGAGCTCGAGATCTACTCGTTATGCTATTGCTCTTCAACCTTTCCATTTCACGGTGCGAGCTATCCGTGGTTCGGATAATGTGATGGCAGACATATTGTCTAGATACCCACATGATTCCATTTAAATAGTGTGTCCTAGATCTCCTGATACACTTCCAAACTTTGTCTGTTCTTAATATCATAATATATATTAACACAATTGTGTCACTATTTGGATGATGTATAGTGACTTTAACAAATTTGGTTATGTCCATCCATGATATATATCCATTAGATATGTTGATAGTATAGCATTGTATTTCATGATATTTGTATATTGCTATAATTATAGTATTTCATAATTTTTTATATGTATCTTGGGGTTGCCAGCAACTTAGATTTCTTTGATGGTACCTCCCGAGTTTGTTTTGCTTAGAGGAAATATTTTCTCTTATGTTAGAGATGATTTTATTCTCTCCAGACGTTTTATTTGTGCGTCCATTGTACCTGATATTAGGTTCATTCTTTCATTGGCGCATAGTTGATGCTTGTGCTATCTTGCTTATGGTTATATTTTTAAAAAAATGTGTCATTTTTTTACAGGGTGTGGGGGGGGGGGGGGGGGGGGGGGGCAATATGTTGCGGTCATTTTTGATGGAGTTTTAAACGTCAATTTATTTGTCGTATTTTTTCACCCTGGTCAAAGTTAGGGAACTATGTCTTAACTTTGCGGTGTCAGGTTGATTAGGGGTTATCTCCCCTTTTGGTTCATTCATTGTGTTTGACCAGTATTGAGATAGGGTCAAAGGTACATTGTTCTGGGCCATTGCCCATGCGCAGTTTGGAGCGCGAATGGTGAGACTTTCGTCAGGTAGAGATGTGAACTGGCTTCTGTGGGACGTGAATGTCCGTTGTATTTTGGGGAAGGAAAATCTTTGAAGTGACTGCGTTGTCAGTTTTCCCCAGTGATTTACTGTACGTCAGGAATGACGACAGTGTTGTTTCTTGTGTTCTAAGGATCCTGTTCAAGGTAACACCGACTTTATCATTATTACGCATTCGGTTGCAGAACTTGTTAAAGGCTTACCTAGCCTGTGAGAACAGCTCACAGTTCCTATAATGCAGAACCTATATTTTGTGCTCGAGGTAGCCATTTAAGACTATTCGTCTTCATTTGATCAGATGATCAGAAGTCCAGTGACGAAGTTATATATGGTGGAAACCGCAGGTTGGCGGTATATTTATACAATAATTATAGCAGGGTTTATGCAACCTGCTTATGAAGAATACACAGCTGACGTCATATTGAGGCCCTGTGTTTCGGCCAATACTCTACAGCATGATAAGATGCAACTGGCGTGTCATGCCAAGTTGAACGACGGCCCTGGTAATATTATTACATGATTTAGGAGCTCGTCTTTTGTATGACGAAATTATTAAGGTATCTGACGCGTTAAGTCAGGGATACCAAAGCGGCATTGGGAACTGTACTTTAAAGGACATACCACTATTGACCATGCCCACATATTTGAATGTTTTCCAGCCTTAGAATGCCTGATATGTACCAATCGATTTCAGTTAACATGATGTACATGATCCTGCTTACATTGACTGTTCCTGTGATACTACTGTTAGTCCTGTGATTAAATGTATGAACTGTTACCAGTAGTTACAACCATCATTGGCTTCCGTATGAGTGTGACTGGGTGAATTGTCTACATATATATGAGCCTAAACGCATTCGCGTCTCTACACACCCATGTCTCACATCATCATCATCATCGTACAAGAACCATGTATGCTGTCAGCGTGAGTGACCTAGATCTTCACCGCACCATTACACTGTTCAGGTGACATCAACACGCTTGCCTGGCCAACTACACATCAACATTAGGGGACCCCACGAAAACACAATAACAGTAATGTGTGTAGGATGTTCTAGAATCAAAATCTAATTAAGTAAAATAAAGTATTGTATAATTGTTAACGAGGGTAAAGAAAGCTAAAGAAAAGAAAAATTAAGAATGCATGGAGAGAAAGTAATAAGAAATTAATAGATTAGATTAGAATATATGTGTGTAGAAGAAATTATCTAAGTAAATATAACCAAATTAATCTATCAACTAATAAGACGCAATACATATTATTATATATCATAATTATGTTAACATAAGTTATTAAAATACATATAATAATCACTAGTTACTTAACTAAAGAACTTATATTAATTAATTGTGTGATACTGTTTGTTTTGAAATTCTTTTTCTCTTTTTTTTTATTTAATCACAATAAAGTATCGAAATACCTAGTGTCAATTCCGACGAATAAGCTGTCCCAAGTCCATCCATGTGCGTAATGTTCTATTAACAATAATTCATTCAACTAGAGATGATCCTGAGTTCAACCGACAGTACTTGAAAGTATGTATAAGTAAGTTCGATCCTATTTTCAATCGTATCTTGATAGAAGAATGTATGAAATCGATTGAGCTACGTATAGACACTAACCAAAGTCCATTAAAATTCGAACGAACTCGATAATGTCATGCGACTATTTGAAAAGTAATATTGTTTTCTGAACATTTCAAGAATGTTTTGTTTTCATACATTTGATTCATGATCACGTAAGTCCTTTAAATCCGAAATTTTGTAACGAAATGTTCCACCGTCTGTGAACAACTTAATGTCTTTGCCCATTATGAGTTGTAAGTTTGTCATCTCTTGAATACGGCTGAATTCCAGCATATAAAGAGTTTCAGTTCATTGAGTTCTTAATTTTCTTCGTTTGACGATGACGGGTGGCAGGATAGGGAATCTGCCACCACATTCTCGTGTCCCGGAATGGCTTCTATCGTAAAATCAAATGGTTGGAGCAGTATGGAAAATCGCGCTAACTTGGCGTTCTTGTGATTGGCTCGTCTGAGCGAAGCTACTGCTTTTTGATCGGTTTGGATGATGAACGGGGCGCCGAGTAGGAACTTTTCCAGCTTCTGGATTGCCCACACGACTGCAAGGAGTTCTTTATCTATCACCGGTGAGTTTTCTTGATATGAAGAGAGTTGGGTGAAGTACGCCGTCATGTTCTTGTAACAGGCTACCTCCTAATCCGTAACTGCTTGCATCTGTACGGAGAATGAACATTTTTTTAGTATCTGGCATCCTTAAAATAGGTGGCCTGGAAAAGATTGTCAAAATTTTATTAAACGTTGTATTGCAGTCTGTTGTCCACGTAATTTTCGTAGGCATGTCTTTCCTCAATAACGAAGACAAGACAGCCGTTATGGACGACTAGTTGGGTATAAATCTGCTATAATACTGGACAAGACCCAGTAAGCTCCTAATTTGTTTCTTTGTTTGTGGAACTGATAATTTTAAAATTTTCGATACATTATGGGGAATGGTTTGGATACTTCCAGCCCCTATGATATGTCCAAGAAAAGATATTTTGTGGAAAGCTATTTGCATTTTACTTGGTCTAACAGTTAAGTTGTTAGATCTTAAGATGTCTAATACTGAACTTAATCCTAAAAAATTTCATCAAATGAAGAACTAAATAGACAAATATCATCAATATATGTGATAATGTCTGGTCTGCAAGATAAAAATTTTCGCATCATGCGAATAAACGTTGCAGGTGCGTTCATGAGCCCGAAAGGCATGACATTCCACTGGTAGAGACCTTGTGGAGTCGAGAACGCGGTAAAATATTTGGCTTGTTCTGTTAAGGAAATCTGCCAGTATCCCTTGGTTAAATCAATTTTTGGGAAATATTTTGCTGTCGAGAGACGAGTAAGTAAATCGTCAATAAGAGGGTGATTCACTGTCTGCCACAGTTTGAGCATTAAGTTTTCTGTAATCGACACACAGACGTATATTATTGTCCTGTTTTCTGACAATAACTAAAGGTGAGGAAAATGGAGTGTTACTGTTTTCTATGATTCCTAAAGCTAACATTTGGTTAAGTTCCTGTGATGTTTTATCTTGATAATGAATAGGAACTGAGTAAGGACGAAGTTTTATTGGTGTGTTGTCCTTAAGTATAATGTCGTGAGAAAATTGATGTACGACCCGGTATATTAGTCAAAACATCAGAATAAGTCTCTAAGAGTTTACAGATTTTATTATTTTCTTGAGATGTTAATGAAGAAGAAATAGTTACATCTCGCCAAGACTCGAAAGATTGTAGTGTAGGTATAGGAAAAGACATGTGAATTTCAGGAAATGATGATTCCCCCTCCTGAATCACCGAAAGACTAGAATAATGACAATAGGTAAGTACCTTGGCATTGAGGTGCTGAAAAGAAAATCTTATATGTTGACGACGAATATCAAAGACATTAAACATATTATAAGAAAGATCAACTATTGATAACCTGGAGTGCTGAGTTACCTCAGAATGTGACATGACGTATATACGCATGTCAGTGGTAGAATGAAATACTATTGTCTCATGTGTAGTGCAATGAGCACTGGACATTGTATTCAACACGAATAGCAATAAGATCATCAACAACATTTTTTTAAGAAAACGTGTGTGAGTAGAAATTGAAAATTCTCTAACTACCTGCGTGAATGTCAAACAAGATGAAAATAGTATACCTGTGGCCATAGGCCCCAAATACAAACAGAAAAATATGTGTATTAGTACATCATAGGATGTACGCACAACCGTGTCAAACTGAGTGACAGTCGATGTGCCTGTAATGTCAGAGTCACAACCTCTTGGTATATCAGCATTATTATACTTAACTGATTAGGTATCATCATCCTCCTCTGTTTCAAAGATGGTACAAAGACCAAAATAGGAAACTGCTGTGTCACATGTATTAAATTTATTGGCACGTAATTGAGCCATAGCAATGACATTGTCTGTCTTGCAATGAGGTTGCAAATATTTCTTTTCCCATTCTAAGATCTCTTCAGGTGTGCAATCCTTGCTGCCATGGATACGCCCGACTGTTAAATCAGCAGTTGGATTCTGAAGGAGACACACATTTACTATACCTCAAAAAAATGGGGTATTAATGTCTATTATAGCAGTGGGAAAGTATTCAATGGTCCCACCGAAAGTGATGCATCTTACAAAATCATTAGTAGCATAACGAGGATGTACTAGTGATTGACGGATGCCGATAGTGGTTGATCCGGAGTCCCTCAACACTGAAACCATGTTTCCGTTGACTAATCCTCTATTAAAAATCAATGTCCCTGTTCCATCATTTGCAGTGAGGCTAATTGCAGGAATAGGCTGTGTAACCTTCATTGACGTATGTCTGGGTTTCTGAAAAATAGCATTGCATTGGGGACAAATATTTGCCACATTATTATCAACAACACAACATGACGAAGATGAATGTATTGGACTATCATTATTATGGACAATTGGAGGTGCATTGGTATTCAATGCTGCCCCTGCATTATGGTCAAACCTCTGTTGGTTTCTTGAGGTGGAACGTTGTCTATTTTGAGCAACTGAATTATTATTATTACCTCTACCATTGTAACTCTTATGTCTTGGTCTGTAATTGTTATTACTATTTTTCCAGTTAGAGTTATTATTATTATGAGAAGTCCCATTGTACGGTTGGTTCCATGTTGTGTTTTGTTGGAAGCTGTCGTTTCGCAAATGAGGTGCATGGTTTCTGAAATGTGGTCTACCTCTGGATGAGTTTTTATTCATATTGTCATTTCTATTTTTATAATAATTATTGTTACCATTATTGTTGTAATTATTTTGTCTATGATAATTATTGTCGTAATATCTCCTATGTGTAAGATTCCTATCAAGGCTGTGAGCTCTTGATCTGTCATAACCATGATATGACATATTGGAAGCAACTGGTAATGGTTCTCTTAACTGCGTGTTTGCAAAACACGACCCTTGATGTGCAACACAATCATTAACAGCAATTTCCTCCATAGCAGATAACGTAGAAGGTTTGCGTTCCTGCAGAAATTCACGAAGGGGTTTGCTAACAGAAGATAAAACTTTATCTCTTAGAATCAAATCTACTAACTTATCATATGAGTTATTAACCCCAGCTAATTCCATCCATCTTTGGAAAGTCATCTGTATCGACGAAATAAATGCAGAAAAATCCTTGCTTGAATCCGGAAGCATGGCTTTAAATTTTTCCTTATAGCCCTCATCAGTGAGTTGAAAACGTTTCAACAACATCGACCTTGCCGTATCATAATTATTACGACCTGCAGGATCTATAGATCGTATGGCTGTTAATGGATCACCAGCCAAAAAATCCTCAAGTTTTAAAACCCAACAAGATTTATCAATGTTGTTAGCCTGACATATTTGTTCAAATCTAGCTAGATAAGACGTTAAATCGTCTGAATTTGGATTGTAAATTGGTAATCTAAACATGTAATAGCCCTTATTATGCTCAGATGAAGGTGTAGTATGTGACCCTTCATTATTGCTAAATGAAGGAACTTGTGCTCTTAATCTTAATTCTTCTAGACGAAGAAGTTGTAACTCTTTTTCTTGTTGCCTTATTATTTCTTCTTGTTTCCTTTTATTTTCTTCAGCAATACATTTCATTTCATCTTTTGCCTCTTGTTCCTTTCTCATTTTATATTCCTTTGCTTCTCTCTCAATCTCCTCTTGTTTAGCAATAGCTTTTTGTTCTTCTAATTCTCGCTTTAATTCAGCTTTCTTCTCTTCTTCTTTTCGCTTTAACTCAGCTTTCCTCCTTTCTTCTTTTGCCTCGCGTTCTTCTAATTCTGCCTTCGCCTTGGCTAGTTCTGCCACTGCATAATCGCACAGGGCTTCTCCTTTTGAAGAAAATTCTTTTCCAAGTTTAACAAAATGCTCTAAAGTCAACATCTTAACTTAATAGTATATTTATTTAGTCAACTATAAATCTTACTCAACAATATAACTCAATCAATCAATTATATGTGCCTAGTGGCCAACGTAGTACTAGGAGTAGAACAGTCTATTAAGTACCCCTCAGTATGCTTACCATATTCAAGGTAAGATCTAAATTTATATTTATTTATCAATATATTATAACATCATGCCATACTCATGATGAATAACTAGTAGTGACGTGGACTACTAGTGCAAATTGATGAAGTCATATCAGTCATCAAGTATTTTAGGCAAAATTAATCATAAGTTTTATATTATGATTATGTTGAATTTATTTTATTCTATTATCAATATAATATCAATTATGAATGAATAAAATACATTAGACACAGTAAACGAAAGAGTTACAACACAATATTACGCCACAATTGACAATTTACCGACATTAAAATGATTCTATAAAATAAAGTAGAATTACGGAAGTGACGAGGTATGCCAACTAAAAAATAGGTCAAAATCACACTAAACTAAAACCGATGGCGTCACATGGACTCATTAACAGACGTTACAATTTATATTCATAAATAAACGAAAGTCAGATCAGAATTAACAATTGAGAATACAAACAAATGACGAAACTGAATAAAAATGAAACTTATTACAGTAGAATACAACAAGTATATACATAACTTCACAGCTAAAAACACCTAATTTTGAATAAATTCGGGTGCAAACACAGTCAGCCACGCAGTATTCGCAGTGGATGCTTTGCAGATCGAAAATATTCAAATATGCCCTATGGAACGATCAGGATTTCTGCGGTCAATTGACACTGACATAACAAAAATCCTGATTCCCGCCAACCGACCCGCTTAAACAAATAACAATAACATACAGGCATTTTACAAAACATGTAACAATAATATCAGATAGACATGCCTACAAAAAAGCAAATGGACCACTGTTTGTTTACTGCACCGACAAAGGTTACTTATCTTTTTGTGTTCGACTATATTCCCCGGTCAGTGCTGGCATGCATCAACGGCATAAACAGATGTTGCGAACTGTTATTCATTGTTTGACAGAGCTTCTTCTTGATCCATTCCTTGCGTATAAACTTGATGCATTATTTTGATTTGACATTTGAGAAGACTGCTAACGGCTGCGACGTTGACTTTCAGCGAAAAGGTGATGACGTCAGTTTAACCTCCAGTCGTCATGCGCAATGTGTCATGCTTTCTACAAATCACGTGAGCGCATAGCAATTGTAAACAGTTCTTAGCAATGAAACTTGTCGCTCTGAATCAAATTGAAGTGGAAGAAAAACAATTTTTCGTTCCCCACGCTGCGCCGCCACTTTGTTACCACTTTGTTGCGCGTGCTTGTGGCTTGGAGGTCTGTCTTTGCTGCTTGACATTTTATACAGTTCTTTTATTAATTAAAAAGTGTTCATTATTTCTGGCCACGTCTTTATTTGTTTTTTTCTTTATCATCTTTGACTTATTTCTTTGGAGCGATCGTGCTTATATATGAAGGTGACGAATGTTGGGTGAAACTGATCAAACTTCAACGATAGTTAGTTGATAAGTCCATAGGTGGTAAGAGTCCACAAGATACATTTTATTTACGGTAACGAACATCCATAAGACATAGTATTAATCAATTATACATCATGTTCATGCGAAATATAAGAGCGTCTCCTGTATTTACTTCATCAATCGTCACAACGTCTGGCTTATTTACTCGCGATTCCGTATGTCGGTAATCCGGTAACGAATAACCAAAATTTGGCGATAATTATAATTTGGATACTTATTAATAATATACTCCCTGCAAATCTTCTTGAACCGAAGAATGATTCATCCATAAAAATGAGACGTTATTTGTATCCATAACAAGTCGGCAGACCCTGGTGCCATATAATAGAGAAACCTCTACACAATTACTATCATTAACGGGAGCGTTGAAAAGTCACGTCTGACTAGGACGGAATTCAGAATACAAAGGGTACAATTATAATGTCGTCACGTGTTAGCATACCAACGCAACACGTCATCATAAATCTAAGCAACTCTACAAATTCACGTTCAATACCGTGAAGCGCGAAACATAATATATATTAATAGCATTTCAAACCCCTTAATGCGTAACTTTAAAAGAGCTCACTATAAAAGTGGCTAACATCATAAACCATGTCGTAACAATCTGCATATTTCAGATCTTCCAATGTAGAAAATGAGTCCATCTTATTCCTCTTGGACTGCCCTCTGTTGTCTGGCGCATTACCCAGTCTATTATTGTTAAAAATAGAGTGGTTGATAAGGGGCATCCCTGTCGTACTCCTGTCTTCACCTCAAAGGTTAGGTTGCTCTGCCCAACACTACACGTAAAGTTTGCATAGAGGCTTTTTATGATTGACACTATGCAGCTTGGAATTCCATAAGCCCTCAGTATTTTCCATAAACTATCCCTACGTATGCTGTCAAAAGCCTTTTCAAAATCAACGAAATTAATGTACAGCTGTCTTTGCCATTCTGAGCACTGCTCTATAATGTTCCTGAGAGTAAATATATGATCTACACATCTTCTGTGCTTTCTAAATCCTGCTTGTTCTTTCCTCAGTTTGTGGTCTACAAACATCCATCGCGCTGCAATGATTATTCTCAAACATCCACTAGTCAGTTCACCGATATCCAACATCCATCTCGCTACACTGATTATTCTCAAACATTCACTAATCAGTTCACCGCTATCCAACATCCATATCGCTACAATAATTATTCTCAAACATTCACTAGTCAGTTCACCGATGTTAAACCTCCATCTGGTTACACTGATTATTCTCAAACATCCACTAGTCAGTACACCAATATCCAACATCCATCTTGATACACTGATTATTCTCAAACATCCACTAGTCAGTTCACCGCTATCCAACATGCATATCACTACAATGATTATTCTCAAACATCCACTAGTCAGTTAAACGCAATCCAACATCCATATCGCTCCAATGATTATTCTCAAACATCCACTAGTCAGTTCACCAATATCCAACATCCATATCGCTACAATGACTATTCTCAAACACCCACTAATCAGTTCACCGCTATCTAACATCCATATTGCTACAATGAATATTCTCAAACATCAATTTGTCAGTTTACCGATATGCAACATCCATATCGATACACTGATTATTCTCAAACATCCACTAGTCAGTTCACCGATATCCAACATCCAAATTGCTACAATGATTATTCTCAATTATAAACTAGTCAGTTCACCGCTATCCAACATCCATATCGATAAAATGTTTATTCTCAAACATCAAATAATAAGTTCACCGCTATCCATCATCCATATCGCTCCAATGATTATTCTCAAACATCCAGTAGTCAATTCAACGCTATCCAATATAAGTATATAACCCAATGAAACGGTATTGAATCAGTTTTACAAATAACAGTTCACGTGAAACAAGGGACGTTTCGGGTTTTACCCTTCATCAGCCACAAACAGGTAACAAAGACAAGAATTACGTATAGGTACTACAAAAACATACGATGATGAGAAACAATACAAAATGATAGATACAAGCAGATGGAAAAAGTAAACACCCACAGTAATGAGCGAAAAAAGAACAATAATAATACAAGAAAATCGTAAAACCTAAAAGAAATACCGAAACAAGAAAGTAAATAATCAACGAAACGAAAAAATGAATAAACAAAACTTCAGAACAAGTAAAAGTTCACTTAGCTACAACCGTAGATGCTTGGGATAAATGACCTAAGTACTCTCTCACAGAAAATCTCGAAGGAAGTGACGTATAAGATAGCGAAGAAGAATGAAAAAGAAAGAAAAGCTACCAGAATTTATGCAAAATGATGTTGAACATTAAGCCCTTCAGGAGATAAAACGCCCATTTGAAAAATAAGACGATTCTCCAACGAAAAGCGAGTCCGGTCATCACCGACACATGAACGGAGGGCAGTGACATGGATATCGGATTTACCTGAGTGGTCAGGCCTATTGAAATGAAGGGCCACCGGTAAATGTTTACATTGATAGATGTCATTCAAGTGCTCACGAAACCTGTCTGCCAAACGCCTGTCAGTTTCATTAATATAGGTAATGCCGCACCTCTTGCAGATGATAGCATAAATCAGGTTTCTGGATTCGCACGTGAAAGACTCTCTAATGATAAATTTTCCTTTCGGAAAAGTGACTGTCTGAGTTTGGAGTACAAACGGACAGCTCTTACATATACGGCGTTGGCACGGTTTAGTACCAAAGTATGAAGGGCTAGTATGTCGCAGGCAACTGTGTACAAGAACATCCCTAAAATTCCTATCCCTACGATATGCAACCAAAGGTGTATCACGAAACAACTCTCTGGTATCAGGATCAGAGTGGAGAATAGGCAGATGTCGAAACAGGATTCTCTTCACCGCCAGACAGTGAGGATGGAAAGTTAGAACCAGTTTGAGTCTGTCAGATTGTACAGAAGGTTTAGTAGTGAGTGCCATCTGACGAGTGACGCATGTGATACGATTAAGAGCATCAGATAAAACATGTTCTGGATAAAGACGTCGGCGAAAGAACTCGAGCATCTCTTGAGCTCGCTGATGGAAATCATCGTCATCGTGACATAACCGACGCAAGCGAAGAAGTTGAGAAAAGGGAATGGAATTTTTACAACCAAGAGGATGCGATGAAGTATAAAGAAGGAAACCGTGAACGTCAGTAGCCTTATAATAAACAGACGTTTTAAGACCAGTAGGGCTAATAGTCACAGTGATGTCAAGGAAGTTCACTGTAGTCGTAGAAATTTCAGAAGTGAATTTGATGGCAGGATTGAAATTACCAACATAGTCAATAAATCGACGGAGGTCTACCTCAGACATGTCTGTAATGCCAATACCATCATCAATATAGCACTTGAATGACATCTGTCATGGTAAACATTTACCGGTGGCCCTTCATTTCAATAGGCCTGACCACTCAGGTAAATCCGATATCCATGTCACTGCACTCCGTTCATGTGTCGGGGATGACCGGATTCGCTTTTCGTTGGAGAATCGTCTTATTTTTCAAATAGGCGTTTTATCTCCTGACGGGCTTAATGTTCATCATCATTTTGCATAAATTCTGGTAGCTTTTCTCTCTTTTTCATTCTTCTTAATTCGTTGTTTTTTTTTCAATCTATCTATCTTATGTTTTGGTTCGTTTCGTATCCTTTTGTATCTTTTTAATTGTCGCTATCTTATACGTCACTTCCTTCGAGATTTTCTGGGAGAGAGTACTTAGGTCATTTTTTCCAAGCATCTACGGTTCTAGCTAAGTGAACTTTTACTTGTTCTAAAGTTTTGTTCATTCCTTTTTTCGTTTCGTTGATTATTTACTTTCTTGTTTCGGTATTTCTTTTAGGTTTTACGATTTTCTTGTATTATTATTGTTCTTTTTCCGCTCATTACTGTGGGTGTTTACTTTTTCCATCTGCTTGTATCTCTCATGTTGTATTGTTTCTCATCACCTTACGTTTTTGTAGTACCTATATGTAATTCTTGTCTTTGTTACCTGTTTGTGGCTGACGAAGGGTAAAACCCGAAACGTCCCTTGTTTCACGTGAACTGTTATTTGTAAAACTGATTCAATACCATTTTATTGGTTTATATACTTATATTCCTTACCAGTTTTACAGCAGCACCTTAATTTATTTACTTATACTTTACTACTATCATTGCTATTACCCTGTTTTAGTTTCGTGACTATTATATTTTGTGTGCTTCTCTTGTTTCATATTTTTACATTTGTTCATTATTACTTATCAGAAACAGTTGATTTCTTCTCTTTATTCTTTTATTACCCATTCATTTTCTCTCATGCCTTCTGACATATCTCGTAGTGCTTCTGACTTAGCCTTTACTATATACAAGAAGACAAGCTGTACATGTCACATTAATTTTCTCAAGAACTGTCTCCGTGCTAAGGTTATTCCCAAAGGGTTTGTCTCTAGCTTCCATCTATCGGCTGGACTTCCTCATCCTGCTGACCAGCACCACTTACAACAAGTTGAGAAGAAATGTTCCTTCCAACGTATGAGGTGCGTCATTGCTATACATAAACGCCAGCTGACTGAGTTTGAACTTTCCAAATAAAACCTTACACAACAGCTACGTCTACTGACTTCTTCGTGCCCGGCAGCGTTCCCTCTTATTCGCACTATTATCCATGACACGAATAGGGAGCTGTATACTCGTTTGTGCACACATAAAAAAGAGAAATTGCGCCGCCTCCGTCCGCAACCTCCTTCAGGGTCCTCTATTCAGTCTTCTACCCAAGCTGAATTTATTTGCATTCCTCCGGATTTGCATCTGTCTCCTGATGAATTGTCTGTCCTGAGCAAAGGTCTTAAGTTTGTTCCTCTTCGTTCTATTTTTGACAAATATTCTCTGCTTCAAGATGTTCACAGCTTCCATCGCTGCATGCGTCTCAAATATTATCATCGTACGGGTAATGATTCTACCAGGGTTTCCGATACTGATGATATCTTTCGTCGTTTTGGCAAACCTAAACAAGACTGGACTCGAGCTTCTCATGCTCTGGATTTATATATTGCCAATACTTTACATGACATTAACCAGCTTACTCTACACCGTCTCCGTCGATCTAAGCTAACGTCTTCTGAATGGCAGGCATTGTCACGCCTTAGAAACCGTGATGATATTGTTATCAAGCCGGCAGACAAAGGGGGTGCTGTGGTTGTTTGGCGTAAGGATTTATACATTCAAGAAGGAGTTACACAGCTAGGTAACACCACCTTTTACTCACCTTGTTCTGGTGACGCTACAGTCCGTAATAATCTTACTGTTTATGAGACTATTCGTGGCCTGGTCCACGATGATCTTCTTCCTTCTGGTGCTTTATCTCTCCATATTTTTTATAGTAGTCTTGGTAAGCCTTCCTTTTACATGCTTCCTAAGGTGCATATAATTGTTACCCTTGTAGGCCTATTGTTTCAGCCTGTTCTTGTCCCACTGAACGTATTTCTGAATTCCTTGATAGTATTTTCCAGCCTTTGGTCGCCAATCTGCCTTCTTATTTGAAAGACACTACTCATGCTATCACTACCTTTGATTCGATCAGATTTACGCCTGATCGTACTTACCGTCTTTTTCTCCTAGATGTTTGTTCCCTTTATACTTCTATTCCACATGCTGATGGTCTCAAGGCACTCCAATTTTTTCTCGACCAGCGTACTGATCTTACTATAAGTACAGGTCCGCTTCTTCGCCTTGATGAGTTGGTTCTTATTCTCAACTCTTTTGAGTTTAATGGCCAATTCTTCAACCAAATCAGTGGCGTTGCGATGGGTACTAAGATGGGCCCTAGTTACGCTAGCCTGTTTATGGGCCACTTTGAATATTTGGTCTTTCGAAGTTACGATGGACCAATACCCGAGTTTTACCGCCGCTATATTGATGATGGTATTCGCATTACAGACATGTCTGAGGTAGACCTCCGTCGATTTATTGACTGTGTTGGTAATTTCAATCCTGCCATCAAATTCACTTCTGAAATTTCTACGACTTCAGTGAACTTCCTTGACATTACTGTGACTATTAGCCTTACTGGTCTTAAAACGTCTGTTTATTATAAGGCTACTGACGTTCACGGTTTCCTTCTTTATACTTCATCGCATCCTCTTAGTTGTAAAAATTCCATTCCCTTTTCTCAACTTCTTCGCTTGCATCGGTTATGTCACGATGACGATGATTTCCATCAGCGAGCTCAAGAGATGCTCGAGTTCTTTCGCCGACGTCTTTATCCAGAACATGTTTTATCTGATGCTCTTAATCGTATCACCGGCGTCACTCGTCAGATGGCACTCACTACTAAACCTTCTGTCCAATCTGACAGACTCAAACTGGTTCTAACTTTCCATCCTCACTGTCTGGCGGTGAAGAGAATCCTGTTTCGACATCTGCCTATTCTCCACTCTGATCCTGATACCAGAGAGTTGTTTTGTGATACACCTTTGTTGGTATATCGTAGCGATAGGAATTTTAGGGATATTCTTGTACACAGTTGCCTGCGACATACTAGCCCTTCATACTTTGGTACTAAACCGTTCCAATGCCGTATATGTAATAACTGTCCGTTTGTACTCCAAACTCAGACAGTCACTTTTCCGAAAGGAAAATTTATCATTAGAGAGTCTTTCACGTGCGAATCCAGAAACCTGATTTATGCTATCATCTGCAAGAGGTGCGGCATTACCTATATTGGTGAAACTGGCAGGCGTTTGGCAGACAGGTTTCGTGCGCACTTGAATGACATCTATCAATGTAAACATTTACCGGTGGCCCTTCATTTCAATAGGCCTGACCACTCAGGTAAATCCGATATCCATGTCACTGCCCTCCGTTCATGTGTCGGTGATGACCGGATTCGCTTTTCGTTGGAGAATCGTTTTATTTTTCAAATGGGCGTTTTATCTCCTGAAGGGCTTAATGTTCAACATCATTTTGCATAAATTCTGGTAGCTTTTCTCTCTTTTTCATTCTTCTTAATTCGTTGTTTTTTTCGATCTATCTTCTTATGTTTTGGATTTGGTTCGTTTCGTATCCTTTTGTATCTTTTTAATTGTCGCTATCTTATACGTCACTTCCTTCGAGATTTTCTGTGAGAGAGTACTTAGGTCATTTATTCCAAGCATCTACGGTTGTAGCTAAGTGAACTTTTACTTGTTCTGAAGTTTTGTTCATTCCTTTTTTCGTTTCGTTGATTATTTACTTTCTTGTTTCGATATTTCTGTAGTGGTATTGATGGTTTTGTATGATGATGATGGTACTACATGTAAATTGTATGAGGCCAGCTGTGAAGGCTCCTGAGATAAAATGTAATTGAGAATTGTCAGAAGGCCTTTCTTGCTACCACTACGACCTCACACTTAATTTTTTTTTTTTTTTATGAATGTAGCTGCGTAAAGTGTCTAGGGTTATGATGTGTACTGTGGTGTGATAGTTATAAATATACCCATAGATATTTAACAAGACTAATAAGATTAACAAGTGTTACAATACACTGAACTAACTCACGTGTGTAAAGTTTTTGATATAATTATATTACATTTATTTGTTCTGGATCAAGTTTTATTTTGACCAGAACTTGTTTTAAAAAGAAGGATTTAAAATTTATAAAAATTATGCATGGAATGTTACATAATAAATGCAAAAGTGAACATATTTAAGTACTAGAATAGTTAGTTTTATTAAAATGTTCTGGTAGTCAGCTACTAAGGAGGATATTTATTGTCTGTGCTGTTGGGGTGGTCTCATCACACCTGTCTATATTGACTACATAGTGTCCAGAAAATGGTGGGAATTTTTATGGGGTATCTGCAACTAAATGGGTTGGTGAATATCCAGCAGACCAGAGGCTCACTCATCTGGTATTTGTAGCTCTGGTGCTGAAATCAGGCGGTCCCACCTCTCCGTGCTGGCGGGCAATAATGGTGGTCTCTGTCACAAGGACTGCACAGATACACTTGTGTAAATCACCACCCGAATAGATACTTCTTCGTTGACGACAGAAACTCGCAGCTCAGATTATGAATAATTAACACAGAAGTGCTAGCAAAACTCAGCTGAGCTGCTGGCTATAGGATGGCGTCCCTAAATTTAACTCACTGTCTTTCATATGGGAAAACACCACACTTTAAAATCTGTGTCTAACACTGAACAATTATTGAAGAATGACCCCAAATGCGCTCTAAGCGCTAATAATATGATTGTCTGTGGCCAATCACTGCCGAGGTTTATTTTTAATTTCAAATTTCCTCACTAAAGTCATTTCAGTCAAGCTTCAGTCACGTATGGATGGTTATCTGTTAGTCTGTCCGTCTCTACTTGTGTTTCTACAAAATTGTGCTCGATTTTTGACCCAACCGTTCTCTCCCCTTCAAATTTTTGTTGTAAAAAGTTATATTTAGACACAGCTTCCACCAATGTCCCTTCACTTCTATGCTAAGTAAATTTGAACACCTGCGTCCCCAAGGTCGTGTTTTTGTGTGCAAATAACGATATGTTAGATTCAATGCAGTCTGTGGCTGATGTAAACTACACTGTCTTTTGTCATTATTTTCAATATTATCTATCCGTCTGTAAAATTAAAACCATATTCGTTCACTGCTCAGAATAGGCCATCTGGCCAGCTAATTTTTATATTCCTAACATTAATATTAAGAAAAATTTACTTTTTAATTTTTGTAATTTTTTTCAGACATCTGCGTTCTTCCGCTCAAATTCAAATCAAGCGCTTGGTATCGCAAAACGTCCAATTCCGTACCTCGTGTCAATTTGGGGGACTTGAATTTTTTTTACTTTCATCCATTTCCCCCCCCCCAATTGCGTCTCTTTAGCCTTTCCAGTCATATTTTTTTTCCTTTTGATACTCCGTTCCCCTCCGGTCTAGCAAGTCAAATTTATGGAGGGTGATGACCCGCGGTCTAGGCGATCATGTACATCAGCAGCCTACGCATTATGTTTTTATCCTTAAATGTTATCCTTGGAGGAATTTTACCGTTGTATCTCTGTCAATTTCACTACACATCTCCCCACCTGAAAACATGCCTATGGCAAGTTCCAAAACCAGCGATACACATAGGTAAAATTACTCCTCACGTCTGCCATTACTCTAATTTTGATCACAGGGGTGCCGACTGAGGAAATCTGCACCGACATTCAATTTGCCTGGGATATATTGGATACTAAACTGATAAGGTTGAAGCAATAAAGACCACCTCAGCAATCTTGCGTTTTCATGCTTAGCCTGAGACAAGAACACGAGAGGCTGATGATCCGTCTCCACCACAAATGTCCTACCATACAGATAGATTTGAAACTTCTTTATTGCCCAGATTAATGCTAAACATTCTTTTTCGCTTGTGGAGTATCCTTGTTCCGCCTTATTCAATTTGCGGCTTGCATAAGCGACTGGTTTCAGTTCCCCATCAGGTGAAGATGATCTTTGCAACAAAGCCCCTCCAAGTCCTACATTACTTGCATCGGTTCTTAAGACAAAGTCCTGTGTCAAATCAGGCAGTTTGAGAATAGGCTTGCTAGTGAGTTTTTCCTTTAACTCTTGGAACGCTAATTCACATTGTGCAGTCCAAATAATTTTATCTGGAAGTCCCTTGCGAGTCAGATCAGTCAGAGGAGCACAAATGGCGTTAAAATTTTTGATGTATTTCTGATAAAATCCGCATAACGACACGAATGATCGCACGTCCTTTTTGGTTTGCGGCCTAGGTGCTCTCTGCAGTTTTTCCAAGTTCTTAGGATCAGGGGTCATATTACCCTGATATACAGTGTGCCCCAAGAATTCCAACTCTTTGCATCCAATACAACATTTTGTTGGCCTAGCAGTTAAGTTCGCCTCCCGAAGTCTATCAAACAACATCTCCAGAGCTTCAATGTGTTCTTCAAATGTCTCGGTGGCGACGAGAATATCATCCATGAAATTTGTGATACATGGGTTATTCAGGGGGTCCAACAATTTTCGCATCATCCTTGAAAACACACTCGGAGCATTTTTCAGTCCGAATGGTAGCATATTGAATTCATAATGTCCATCCGAAGTGCTAAAAGCCAAATAAGGTCTTACTTCAGGCTTCACTGGGATCTGGTAATAGCCTTTACTAAGATCCACTTTTGAAAAGTATTTTGCCTTGTTCAGTCTGGCAAATAGCTGTTTTGTGTCTGGTAATGGATCCACTTGTCCTTCTGTGACAGCATTCAGTTTCCTGTAATCTATGCACAGTCTGTGTTCCCCAGACGGTTTCCTCAACAAAACGACACTAGAACTAAAAGATGATTCACTGTGCGAAATAATCCCCTCCTTCAATAAATAATCTATTTCTTCCTTTAATGCCTTCTCCTTCGCGAACGGAATAGAATAGGCTCTCATACAGATTGGGTTTGAGTCTACCAGTTTCATGTCATACTGTAGCAAATTTGTATGGCCTGGTTTATCTGTTAATACATCTGTATGTTCCTCCAGAACTTGTTGAACTCTCTCCCTCTGGTTTTTAGTCAGGTGCTTACTGACTTTTACCTGTGCTGCTGTTTCACAAGGATGTAATGGGTATTCATGTGAGGTGAGTGGTTCTTTTTGCATCTGGGTTGCAATAGCCAAGGTCAATAAGGGGGTGCTTTCCTGGAGTGGTCTGTCCAGATACTTCTTTAACAGGTTTACATGATAAACTTTTTCCTTCCCCTTTTTGTCAATTTTATAGTTTGTTCTAGACACCTTCTCTAGAACCGTATATGGACCTTGCCAACCAATTTGTAATTTATTCTGGCTTCCCGGTAGTAGAAGCAGCACCTTCTCTCCGACTGCCAGTTCCCTGTCCTTTGCCTTCCTATTAAAATATGCTGCATGTTTCTTCCTGGCTTGTTTCAAATTATCATTTGCCAGTTTCCATCCAGCTTTCAAACGAGTGGTCAGTTCGTTCACATATTGATACGATGAGGTAACAGTCTCTTCTGCCTTCTCATCTGTCCAGGTCCTTAATAAAGTTACATCTGGATCTTTAATTTATCATACTTATTTTTCATGGAACTCATCTGGTCCCGTCCATTAGAAGCTTTATAATGAGGACTTTTCTTCCTAGAATCATCACTCACAAATCGACCACTACCAATTTTTCTCTGGGGTTTGTCTCCCCACTTAAGATTGTTTATGAGAGATCTTCGCTCTCTTGTCTGTTCCTCCAGTTTATATAAGTCTGACCGAGGGATTGTCATCCTATCCTGGGTTAAATTTCTTCTTTGTACTCTTCGCATAGCGGCCATGTTAATCCATTCAAGTGAAGACTGGGTGTGAAAAGGGGGCTCCCATTCCACTTTGTCTACCCGGGTATAATTAGTTTTCCTTTCAGGCCTAAAGTTGCCCCGGGGCGTTCCTAGGTCCTGCACATATTTTCCCTTTGTGGGTGTTCCCTCATGAAATACGCCACATGCTTCTACAAAGTTTTCAACATCGACATTTACGTCGGGCCAATAGTATTTTAGAGCAATCTTTTGGCAGATGGTACCGACTTTCTCATGGTCCCCATCTGTTCCAACATGTAAGCTCCTTATCAAATTTGCCCTATATCTCTTGGGAAGAACTAACTGTCCGTGACCAGTGGATCTAGTTCCTGTCTTCCTGTATAATAATCTATTCTTCATGAAATATTCCCCCTTGCTCGGAGGTGTGTGGCATTTGGGCAATTTTTTAAAACAGGGCTTGAGTGTCCTATCCTCAGCCTGCGCCTTCCTCATCTCCTCTGGATGAGCGTTTATAGGTTCACCTTCTTCCTCCTTCTTCTGTGACCTGGTCTGCACTGTCGCCATGATCACAGGTTTCTCGGGATTCCCCAAGAAGACGTATCTACACCCCAAGATTAGAGGGTAGATTGGTTCATCTATCACTGCTGCTCTGATTTCTCCTTCCACATAGCGAGTTTTCACCGTTATCCTTGCGATGGGAAGTGTCATGAGTGGTATGTCCTTAGTCGCCCCTTGTATTTCCACTGTTTCTGTGGTATACTGACTTGGGTCCACTAGGCTAGACTTCACAACTGAATCATAATCCAAACCTGTATCATAAAGGCACCTTATGGTGACCCCATTACAAATAACATCCTCACAAACTGGGGGGTGATAAGGTTCCTGTTGTCCCTTAGGATTAACCTTTAATCTTTGCGTCCCCGACTTCATTGCAGCAATGTTTGAAGGTTTCCTTCTACAAAATTCGGTGTTATGGTTATCCTTCTTGCACCATTTACACCATCTTTTCCTTGGTTCAACGGTTTTCTTTCATTGAACTTTTGGTCATTGAACTGTGAGTTTCTGTCGCGATAGTCATTTCTTGGCCGCTCAAAATTTGTCCTACCTTTATTTCCCTGCTCTCTATTATCAAATTTATTAAATTGCTGTGGAGCTTTAAAATTGTCTATGTGCTTCTTCTTAGCACCACTTACCTCTGCCTGAGCTGCCTGATACCTCTCAGCAACATTTAAAATTTCCCCCAACTTCTCTGCACCCTGTTCCATGAGAAATTTTCTCATGTCTGGAGCCATGGACTCTCTCAATTGCTCAATCATGATCATTTCTTTAAGATCTTGGGTCTTCCCCAGAGCCGTCCATTTCTCCAAATAGGTTTCTAGTCTGGCAGAGAATTGGTGGTATGTCTCCCCAGACAACAGTTTGGCATTTCTAAATCTCTTACGATAAAATTCACCATTCTTCTCGTACCTTAATAACAAAGCCTGCTTTAACATGTCATAATTGTCTTGGTCTTCCCTGTTCATTTTGGCAAATACTTCATAAGAAGCACCCCTCAATCCCTGTGATAGCTTTAAACTCCACCTCTCTCTCTCTAACTCATATGTAGTAGCTAATAACTCAAAACGTCCCAGGTACCCCTCTATGTCATCGTCTTTCTCAACAAAATGGTCTAAATGAAACCCCATAGCTGAGTTTGAGGCTCCCATACTGGGCGTAGCATCTGAGGCAAAAGGGCTGGCACCATTTTCAGGAGCCGGGCCTTGTAATTCCAGCTCCCTTAGTCGTAATTCATGCTCCCTCTGCAACCTTCTATCTTCTGCTTCCCTTTCGGCCTTTTTATCTTCTGCCTCCCTTTCGGCAGTCAACCTTTTTTCGTCTGCCTCCCTTTGCTGTCGTTTTTCTTCTGCCTCAATCTGCAGCCTCTTAATTTCTCTATCAGCCTCAATTTGTAATCTCTTTTCTTCAGCTAACCTGTCAGCCTCTAATTTTCTTTCAGCCTCTTTTTCTAATCTCCTTTCTTCCCGTTCAATATATTTATCACATTCAGTCGTTACGTATTGAATTAAAATTTGACCATCCATCCCCATCTCCTTCGCAGTGAGCACAGCAGCTGATCTAAACTTTGCTAGCTCAGCCATACTTTTTAGACAATATAATAATATATAAGCTAAATCTCTAACCAGTAAATACACTAAGTACTTCTAATTACTATAGTCTAACTAATTCTAACTAACCAGTTAACTAATTAATTATTACTGGCTGTGAAGATTCACCAACTTTTATCTGCAGGGACACTTTTAATTTTAAAGGAAATTTTACAATTTATTTCCCTACTTTTATTTCTCCCACCAGGAGATCTTAATATTACTGTTGGGCTAATTATCCCTGGACAAGACCCCAATATATGTAGTGGTATTGATGGTTTTGTATGATGATGATGGTACTACATGTAAATTGTATGAGGCCAGCTGTGAAGGCTCCTGAGATAAAATGTAGTGGTGTCAAGGGTTTAATGTGTCTGATGGTTTGTGAATTGCTATTAACAAGATGTTACTACGACCTCAACACTTAAAATTTTTTTTTTTTTTTGGATGAAATGTAGACACAGAAAATGGTGGGAATTTTTATGGGGTATCTGCAACTAAATGGGGTTGGTGAATATCCAGCAGACCAGAGGCTCACTCATCTGGTATTTGTAGCTCTGGTGCTGAAATCAGGCGGTCCCACCTCTCCGTGCTGGCGGGCAATAATGGTGGTCTCTGTCACAAGGACTGCACAGATACACTTGTGTAAATCACCACCCGAATAGATACTTCTTCGTTGACGACAGAAACTCGCAGCTCAGATTATGAATAATTAACACAGAAGTGCTAGCAAAACTCAGCTGAGCTGCTGGCTATAGGATGGCGTCCCTAAATTTAACTCACTGTCTTTCATATGGGAAAACACCACACTTTAAAATCTGTGTCTAACACTGAACAATTATTATTGAAGAATGACCCCAAATGCGCTCTAAGCGCTAATAATATGATTGTCTGTGGCCAATCACTGCCGAGGTTTATTTTTAATTTCAAATTTCCTCACTAAAGTCATTTCAGTCAAGCTTCAGTCACGTATGGATGGTTATCTGTTAGTCTGTCCGTCTCTACTTGTGTTTCTACAAAATTGTGCTCGATTTTTTGACCCAACCGTTCTCTCCCCTTCAAATTTTTGTTGTAAAAAGTTATATTTAGACACAGCTTCCACCAATGTCCCTTCACTTCTATGCTAAGTAAATTTGAACACCTGCGTCCCCAAGGTCGTGTTTTTGTGTGCAAATAACGATATGTTAGATTCAATGCAGTCTGTGGCTGATGTAAACTACACTGTCTTTTGTCATTATTTTCAATATTATCTATCCGTCTGTAAAATTAAAACCATATTCGTTCACTGCTCAGAATAGGCCATCTGGCCAGCTAATTTTTATATTCCTAACATTAATATTAAGAAAAATTTACTTTTTAATTTTTGTAATTTTTTTTCAGACATCTGCGTTCTTCCGCTCAAATTCAAATCAAGCGCTTGGTATCGCAAAACGTCCAATTCCGTACCTCGTGTCAATTTGGGGGACTTGAATTTTTTTACTTTCATCCATTCCCCCCCCCCCCCTCCCCCAATTGCGTCTCTTTAGCCTTTCCAGTCATATTTTTTTCCCTTTTGATACTCCGTTCCCCTCCGGTCTAGCAAGTCAAATTTATGGAGGGTGATGACCCGCGGTCTAGGCGATCATGTACATCAGCAGCCTACGCATTATGTTTTTATCCTTAAATGTTATCCTTGGGAGGAATTTCACCGTTGTATCTCTGTCAATTTCACTACAATTTCTATTAAGGTTTTACGATTTTCTTGTATTATTGTTGTTCTTTTTTCGCTCATTACTGTGGGTGTTTACTTTTTCCATCTGCTTGTATCTCTCATTTTGTATTGTTTCTCATCACCGTACGTTTTTGTAGTACCTATATGTAATTCTTGTCTTTGTTACCTGTTTGTGGCTGACGAAGGGTAAAACCCGAAACGTCCCTTGTTTCACGTGAACTGTTATTTGTAAAACTGATTCAATACCGTTTTATTGGTTTATATACTTATATTCCTTACCAGTGTTACATCAGCCCCTTAATTTATTTACTTATACAACGCTATCCAACATCACTATCGCTACAACGATTATTCTAAAACTTCCACTAGTCAGTTCACCACTATCCAACATCCATATCGCTACAAAGATTATTCTTAAACATCCTCTAATCAGTTCACCACTATCCAACATCCATATCGCTACAATGATTATTCTTAAACATTCACTAGTCAATTTAACGATATTAAACGTCCGTCTGGCTACACTGATTATTCTCAAACATCCACTAGTCAATTCACCATTATCCATCATCCATATCGCTACAATGATTATTCTCAAACATCTACTAGTTAGTTCACCGATATCCAACATCCATATCGCTACAATGATTATTCTCAAACATCCACTAGTCAGTTTACCTATATCCAACATCCATATCGCTACAATGATTATTCTCAAACATCCACGATACGTCAAGGCCTTAAATCCCACCCCCTGCAGACCCAAGTAGAACAGTTCCAACTAAGATGGTTTGGCCATGTCTGCAGAATGGGAGAAGATCGGCTACCACGACAAGCATGGGAAACAAAGAGCCAAGGATCCAGACCCCCAGGACGACCCAGAGTCCGCTGGGAGGACAACATTAGACAATCTTTGAAGGACCGAGGACTAGAATGGAACCAGGCCAGGAAGAAGACAGCTGATAGGATAATCTGGCGCTCTCTCTTCCAAACCTCTACACCTCACGGTAGAAGGGGAACGACTAAGTAAGTAAGTACATCCACTAGTCAGTTTACCGATATCCAACATCCATATCGCTACAATGTTTATTCTCAAACATCCACTAGTCATTTCACCGCTATCCTTTTATGCCCCTTATAATTCGCAGAGATCTCTAATGAGACACAGAAAAATCTCTTATGAGACACAGAGCTGTTAACCTCATGTAAAAGAGACTGCTACAGAAACACAAGCTGTAAGAACATGTGAATGCTGTGTGCAGGCTTCCTGCACGGGAGACAGCTACAATGATGGCTCCACAAGAGTCTATCAGAGTGCATCATCAAGACAAGAGACAGGAAACGTTGGAGATCCATTGCAGCCGACCTTCGTTGCAGAGATGGCAGCTGATGATGATGATGATGATGATGATGATGATGATGATGATGATGATGATGATGATGATGATGATGATGATGATGATGATGATGATGATGATGAACGATTGTGGCATCTTCAGCATGTAAAAACTATTTGCCATAGAAACCACCGCTGCAAGAAGATTAATGCTTAGTGAAGGCTTAAGGGGGGGGGGGGGGGGTGGGGGGGGCGGCGGGAGGGGCGGGCGGGGTGGGGGGGGGGGGGGGGGGGGGGGGGGGGGGGGGTGGGGGCGTGGGCCGGGGGGGGTGGGGGGGGGGGTGGGGGGGGGGGGGGGGGGGGGGGGGGGGGGGGGGGGGGGGGGGGGGGGGGGGGGGGGGGGGGGGGGGGGGGGGGGGGGGGGGGGGGGGGGGGGGGGGGGGGCTCAGTAGTCTTCGGGTCTGGCTATGTAAACTTTTAGGTTTTCTGTTTTTTTTTTTTTTTTTTTTTTTTATTTTTTTTTTTTTTTATTTTTTTAGTACTGGCTAACCAGTGCTGGCTCCGTACTCCGTAACGAGTGCAAAAGAGTTAATGCAGTTTTCTCAGGCACATTACAGCTTCGTAACTCCTTACGAAGAACGCGACAAGGAGAAAGAAGAATGATGTGGGTGGGGGTTGAGTTGATACTAATGTTTAAACTGGTCTTTAAGGCAATGCCCAATGCTAGACAGGTCAAACGAAGAAAGACATACATTCCTGTCCAGTGGCATTCTTTCAAGGTCTTTCCATGTCATCTTTATCCTTCTCCTGTCTGTCTCCTCTTCTCCGTGTCTTTTTAAGTTCTTTCTATTTCTTCTAAAAAAGAAATACCTTGTAATGACATCTACATGTGTCTTCAGTGTATGTCCTATCCAATGACATATACTAAACAAGAGATCTAAACAGCTGAGTGGGACGCATTAGACATGTATGTTTAATTTAATCTCTGAGGCAATAGAAAATACTAGACAAACTAAAAAAAATATAAAAAAGCGCAGTGTACCAATTTACAAATATTTCACTTCTGAATGAACAATTAACGTCCAAATCGGTAATGTTCACTTTCTAGGGTGGCATCCAAGGACGAATCTCTGCTACAGGTCGTGGCTTGTACTTTGGTATACAAAATTTTATCATGGATGCCAACTACATGGAGTGCATAGGGCTTACGCCAGGGTTTCATCACAAAACGTTTATCGTCCAGGTAAGTGTAACAGATAAGCACGTTGCCATTTTGTAGCATAAGCAACATGGTCCACAACTATAAAGAAGAAATAATGGATCTAGCTTTCTAAGAGGTGTTTCATTGTATACAGCAAGTAGTAATTAGTAAGTTTACTTTCGAAAAAGATTTTTGTTTTTTACAGGCTTTTCTTTAGCTTGCAGCGGATGTCCCTCTCTTGTCCCTCTCTTGTCACCTTCAAATCTTGCAATCGATTTTTCAATCACTTCCAGATGAGCAATAGCTCTGAAACTTGGCAAAGTTGTGTATTCCCCATGACGATACAATAATCAGTCGTAAAAATAATAAAATGAATAACATTAAAATTAATATTAATTTTGTTTGTTTGTATTGTATCATCACTGAAATGGGCGATAACTGCAAATAATCTAGGTGTATTCTTTCCAACAATATTGTTTCTCTTGAGAGAAGTATTAAAATTCCCCCCCCCCCCCCTTTTTACACACACACTATCGCACGCGCGTGCACAGACATACACACAACTGACAACTACATTTTAAAAAATGTAATTTACAACTCTTATCAAAATAAAAATAAAAAATTAAAAAAATAAAAAAAAGAACTTTCCGTGTAATATACTGAATAATGAAATCCGCCTCCTGTGCTCTGGACTCGTTTATCGCAAACTGATAATGTCATTAGCGGATCGATTACATTTGACTTAAATTTAAAAAAAAAAAAACACTAAAAGAAGAAAGAAAAATTAAATTAAAATTTTAACACAGGCTTTTTAATGCACTAAAAATCCACAAATAATATTTCAAAATTAATATTAATTTTAATTTTATTCCCATACATGTGACATACGTTGCAAGTTAAAGAAAAGCCTGTAATAAAACATATTTAAAAAATATTTTAAACACAGACTTTTAATGCACTAATTACATTTTTTTTACTGCAAGCTATAAACTCCTGGAAAAAATTATTTGTGGCTTTTTAGTGCATTAAAAGCCTGTGTTTAAAATATACATTTTTTAAATTTCTATGGCTATTTGCAGTTTTGAAGAATTGCACCAGGTAACACTTTTGTAAAGTTGACACTTTTAAGACTTCGCGGAGGATGTAGAGATGTGAAAAGTGAGTAGTAAATGTTCGATAGGAAGCACATGTACACAATTACACAGTACAAAAGTCGTGACACTGGATCTAGAATTATATGACACTCACTGATTTTTGGGGGAAAATCACAGCCTGTGTTTATGGCGATACATTCATTCATTCATTATTGTTAGGCTCCCTGTGGAGTAAAGCTTTCAACAAATTCCCGTCAAGCTTTCATGTCCTATGCCTACCATTACAAGTGTTTCCATGTCGTCGTTATCCCTTTCAGATTTATCTCGCCTTCCCGTCTTCATGTGTATAAGATTTCCATCTATCTTACCAATATCGCTGCACATGCAAGAAATGCCAAGGACTTATGACACTCATTAGAAATGACATTCACGCAGATGTACGAAACATCCCCAGCTGTGGTGACATAGACATGCAGTAAGTTCACTACTGGTTCAGTGGAAACAAATACACCATTTATAATGTTTACTGCCCCCACCATCGGCAGGAAACATCAATATCCAGTACACCACATATCAGAGAACTATAATAGCTGGAGACTTCAACGCCCATTCGCCATCATGGAGATATAAAACATACAACAAAAGAGGCAAGGAATTAGAAGAAATCTTCAACAAGTCCAACCTGATCCTACAAATAAACACAAGGTCAGAATCCACTCTTTTGCACAGA
This sequence comes from Oreohelix idahoensis, assembly GCA_024509875.1. Lineage (NCBI taxonomy): Eukaryota > Metazoa > Mollusca > Gastropoda > Stylommatophora > Oreohelicidae > Oreohelix > Oreohelix idahoensis. The sequence goes on from JAMPIV010004796.1 coordinate 404,342, forward strand.
GCTTCAGGTACGGCCAGCAGACCTGATCTTACCACGGTATCGGCTGACATTGCAGACACTTGCACTTACACAGTCATGGAAGATATTGGAAGTGTCCACATGCCAATACTAACTAGTGTAGACAGAATAAATCCAGACAAAACAGAATGACCTAGTGGAATTATAAAAGGGCTAACTGGACAACATTGTTGCAGACTTTTCTTTGATTAAGTGGACCAATATTACATTTCGTGTTATGTACTGTTGATTCATCTGCCCTGTCATACACTATGTATCGATTCTCGCTGCAACATTGGATTCGTTTGTAATTCGTTCTTTTTTAATATACACGTTTCTTTAATAAACTTCTTAGGTGTTCATCTTATAGTTTTGGATTATTTCAATTCTTGTTTGGCCAATACATTGAAGGTCAACGGTTAAACTTCATACAACATTCGAAACTGGAACTGTAGAACGCCTTCATTAAAATAAGTCAAGTGTTGACGACTTACAATATTCATTCTTTCAATATGGTTAAACGATAATCATATAGTTCATGTTGAAGAGCACTAGATACATCATAGCGTAGAGTCTACTATTTCTTGGACATTGTATGTCTATTACTTTGCCGTTTTAATTAACGTACAATTATATTTCAACCAAACTGCTTGGCATAATTATTATTATTCACACAGTATTTAACTGTCCCATTACAGTTCTATTAGGGTCTCTGCCTAATATATATAAACTAAGTCCATATTTATATTTGGCATTGCTCGCCAGGCTCTAACAGCCGTTACACATTATCGTGTTTCACGAATATCGCATTTTAATACTGCCGTCGTATATAAATCCTGGACTCACTGGTCCTTATACATTATCATTTCCATAAATCATGGACTCACTGGTCCTTATACATTATCATTTCATAAACTATTGAAAGCCCGAACACAGACGGTTATACATATAAGTTAGTGGTCATGCCACATATATCCAAACACTACCATAGGGCTCGAAGGCCACACACAGACTCTGCGTAACTAAGTCTCACGCGTCATACATCGCTACACGCGAACTATTTAGTAGGAGTGTTACATGGTGCGACCATCCGAATCAAGTTCAAACCAAAATGCTCGCTGACCATGCAACAATCCTCAACATCATCCCCCTCGATCCCAAACGTGACACTTGTGGCACGTGTGAGAGTGGCTGAGACGAAGCACAAGTACGTAAGTAAGTAAGTATTAAGTAATGATATTAATAATTAATAGAAGTACTTATAAAGAAATTACAAAAATGTCAAACAAGTATCATAATGAATACTAGAACAATCCAAATAAAAGTCATGTGGTACTGTCCGTGTGTCCTGTATAGTTCCTGGACAAGAGATCTGCAAGATTGTTATCAGTTCCAGAGATCGGCACAATTGTAGAAGCGAATTCTTGAAGAAGTAAGTACTAGCGGTGGATTCTCGCATTTCGCATGGTCCTGGACGTGATGTACGTTAGAGTGTTGTGATCGGTTAGGATGTAAAAATGCGTGCCGATCAAATGCTTCGACAGCTTCTCAAGGCACCAGACCACAGCTAAGAGTTCCCGTTCCCCGGTTGCATACTTCTGCTCCGCTGGGGACAGCTTTCTCGATACAAAATAACATGGGTGGGGCATACCCTCGTACCACTGTAGTAAACATCCCCCGTTGCCGTAATTTGAAGCATCTGTTCGAATTACAAATGGAATGTATACGTTTGGTAATAACAAAATAGGTGGAGTCGAGAATAAATCCTTGATTTTTACTAAAGCGACATTGCATTCCGATGTCCTTTTAATTTTATTTGGACTACCTTTGGCAAGCAATCCAGACAAAGGAGCAGAAATTTGTGCGAAATGAGGAAGGAATTTGTGATAGAACTTGCTTCTTAGTAGTAGGAATAGAAATATCCAAGATTCGTTTGACATTTGTGTCATCAGGATATAATCTATTGTTACCTATACGGTGACCAAGAAATGAAATTTCCTGACAACCTATTTGGACCTTGGAAGGTCGCACAGTCAAACCCTATTGGCATGGCGTAAGAAGAAGAGAAGCCAACCCATTAATGTGGTCTTGCCATGAATCATGAAATAGGCAGATGTCGTCGATGTATGTGATGACATCTTTTCGATCGCCAGAAAGGTGGCGCATCATGGGCACAAAGGTCGCAGGAGCGTTTACAAGGCCGAAGCACATGTAGTTCCATTGAAAAAGTCCAAATGGAGTTGTAAACGCAGTGAAAGGCTTGACATGATCAGTTAGTGGGATTTGCCAATAACCTTTCGACAGATCTAATTTGCTGAAGTAAGTAGCATGTGACACCTGAGAAAGAAGGTCTTCTAACAAATGCATTGGTTCAGCGTCTGTAACTGTAATACTATTTAAGCGCCGAAAATCAATACAAATGCGCAAAGAATCATCCTTCTTTTTCACAATCACCATTGAAAACGCGTATGGTGATTCTGATGGAGATATAATTCCCGAACGTATCATATCTTTATGTTCTTTCTCAACTCGATCTTTGTGATGTAAAGAAATATGATAGGGCCTTAACTTGATAGGATGGTAGTCCGTAAGAATAATGTGATGGGAGAAAAGTGAAGTATGACCTGGAAGGTCTGTAAGCACATCATCAAAAGAAAGAAGAATATCTCGAACATGACTTTGTTGTTCAGACGACAAGGAAGACGAAATAGTAACATCTTTCCAAGACTCTGAAGATTGTAAAGAAGGCAATGTAAAATGTAGAGGAATAGAAGACGTAGTGTCTTCGTCATGAACCACTGCGAAAGAAGCACGATGAGGTGAAGAATCAGAAATAGAGTTAATGACGGGAATTAACTCTTGAGGTCTCTCCATTGCCAATTTTAGCATATTGACGTGGAAAGTCTTGATTTTACCTCTTATATCTAAAGAATAGTCAACATCTGTAATACGTCGAATGATCTCAAAAGGACCTTGCCAAGATATTAGCAATTTGTTGTCATTGTGAGGAAGCAATAACCAAACATTATCCCCTGGATTAAAAAACCGTAAAGTTCGTGACTGATTATGAAGTAATCTTGCTCTCTGAGTAGCAGATTTGATACTATTAGATGCATAAGTGCACGCATCAATGATTCGTTGTCGAAGGTCAATGACTAACTCATAGCTGTTACAAGTGGATGCATCAGCTGACGATCCGATCAACAAATCTTTTAGTATCATCATTGGTCCGCGAGAATTTGAACCATATACCAGATCTAAAGGAGAAAATCCCGTACTTTCGTGAGGAACCTATCGATATGCAAATAAAGCTGCAGGTAAGAGACGGTCCCAATCATGGGGACATGCCTCAGTGATCTTGCATAGTATATGTTTTAAAGACGCATTGTAGCGCTCACAAACACCGTTCGATTGGGCGTGATACGCACTGCAAAACGAATGGTGAATGGAGAAAATAGAATCAAATTCTCTCATAATATTAGAAGTAAAATGTGAACCCCGATCTGATAAAATATGCTCTGGAAAACCAACACGACGAAAGATTGAAAACAAAGCATCAGATACAGATGCAGTCGTAATAGTTTTCAAAGGTATAGCCTCTGGCCAACGGGTACAAAGGTCTATACATGTTAATATATATCGAAACTCATTATGTGATGGAATCGATAAAGGACCAACAATATCTACTGCAATTTTCTTAAACGGTCTCTCAGGCACGTCAGTAGTTTGTAAGGGTGCCGTATGGAATCTGCCCTTACGCGATATACTCTTGCATGTTGTACAAGATCTACAATACAATTTTGAGTCTCTATTAACACCAGGCCAATAAAATTGTGACGTAACTCTAAATAAAGTTCTTCTAATGCCCATATGACCCGCCATAGGAGAGTCATGACCTGTTTGTAATACTAATGGTCTGTACTCTTTTGGAACCACAACTTAATGTATAATAGATATACCATCATCGAAATATCTGGTTAATACAGATTTCTTAATGTGAAACCAATGTTTAGATGATCTTGTGTGTTTAATGACCTTTTGCTCTGTTAATTCAAATAACCGTTGTAGAGAAGGATCATTTTTCTGCTTCTCTGCAAAGGCAGCTGGTGTTTCAGCACCAACACCCTGAGACATAATCTTATCTATAATAGGAGTAAGTGGTGTAGCCGTGTCTGTAGCTAACTGTTGTGCTCTAGTTACAACAGCATTTGACACCAGTGGGTGTGAATCAACCCACATTGCAATCTCCTGTGGAGTGCAATCTTTAACTCCTGGTATATTCCCGAGGATTATCTCAGCAATAGGATCCCTCAATCCGCAGGCATCCACTGTGCATGTAAAGAATGGTGTATCAATGTGGACCTGTGCCACCGGGAACCATTCTACCGTCCCACCAAAAGTGACACATTTAACAGATTTCCCTGTAAATGCGGAGGTATCAATTAGCGATTTCCGAATTCCGACAGTGGTACATCCGGTGTCCCTCAAAACTGTTACTTTCTGTACATACAAAAATCCTTGATGTAGTGTGAGACGTCCCAAGTTCTCACACGAAGACATTGCAGGAATGGTGTGACCACAACGAAGTGTAGTGCTAGTCTCCGACGCATGTTTTGATTGACAAACAAAACATGTGTCTTCTCTTACAGAACTTGCATTGGCATGATTTGTTCTATCTTTATCATCATCCTTATTATCATTACAAGCATTAGCATGCCTATGTTTACTTTTATCTTTCAAGGGAACTCGGAAATGATCTGTCTTTTTCTTGAAAGTCTTATTCTTACTATAAAAATCTGAAGAATCATCATTCTTAGAGTCCATACCATACGAAGGTCTATGTTTATGGTAACCCTGGTGATATGAATCATCATAATCTCTGCCTTTGTGATACCCACGATCATGAGGTGATTAACCTCAATAACTCGTCGATAAAAATTTGATGGCGAACGTTGACGAGAGAAGTGTTAAGCCCCCCTACATGATGGACGAAAATTGGACGATAACGTCCGTCAACGCTCTTCGATCGAGCTCGGTGATCATAAGATCTATGATCGTGGTGAGCCGCGCACGCAGGCATAGGATCCCGAGGAGAAGATCTGTGGATATCCTTGTTTGGATGTGCTGTTAGAAATTGTCTACCTAATCGTTCAGATTTCTGAATGGAATCTTGAAGTCTTTCCTGTAAGAATGACTCCAGTTCATGACCACATGCCGAAAGAACCTTATCTCGTAACATGAGATCCATCAACCCATCGTATATTTTATTAATACCAGATAAATCAATCCATCTGCTAAAGAAATGCTTAATAGATGCAATAAATTCACCAAAGTCAGCATCCTTATTTGGCTTAGCCGCATGGAAACGATCACGAAATCCAGATTCAGTTAACTGGAAACGTCTGAGAAGTGTTTCTTTTACGACATCAAAATCGTTTCTGCTCTTTTCATCCAGATTCATGAAGCATTGGAGTGAATCCATAGTCAAAAAATCAACCAAGAGACTATTCCATTTCTCTTTAGGTACATTCAAACCTGTTACCTTCATGATAAACCTAGACAAGAAACTGTCCACACAGTCGCGATTCTGGTCAAAATTAGGCATTTTTAGCTTATGATAAAACATAGTTGAACCTGCTGAAACCTTAGAGTGATCAGATTACAATTTCGCTAATTCTTAAGTTTTTTTTTCTCTGCATTAATTCTTAATGCTTCAAGTTCCATAGCATTTCTATGAGCTTGATCTAATTGAAGAAGTTCCATTCTTCGTAGTTGCATTTCTTTATCCTTTTTAATCATTTTCTCTTTCTCTAACTCTCTTTCTTTATCTTTTTGTTCTCTATATTTATCTTTTTGTTCCAAATTTATTCGTTCCATCTCATTTTAAAGACATTTCTTTCTCTTTAAGTTTTTTTTCTTGGGCTAATTGAAACTTTCTAAGTTCCTCTGCCCGCTTAACAGCCTCACGCTGTTCTATTCTCTTAGCATGAGATAAGTGTTTCTCATACTTAGTCTCTGCATATTCCTCAAGTTCAGCTCCTGATTTACCCAAACTCTTTCCCACGTTGATAAAATCTTCCAACGTCGACATGGTTATAGTTTCGAATTATCTTACAATAGTATATTATCTATCTTAAAATATACAACTAATATCTAAACTCTGAAATCAATTAATATGTGATGAAAATATATTCTTCTATGTGAACTAGAGACGAGCACAGGTGACAATGGAAGGCACAAGAAAATGAAACACAGTGAAGTGATATATCCAATTATACAACACCACGTAACGAATATAAAGCAACTAAGGAAGACTCAGACATATTAATCCAAAAAAAGAATACACTAAAATAACATTACAAAAATAAACAAGACAAGTCGTAGTTAAATATACAAATAGACAAGAGTTTTAGATAAACAAACGTATAAACTTTGACTACACTGAAATTAGGTCATGCAAATTAAAAATGACGACCAACATGACGTCACAGCTAAGCACGAATAAAATTGGAGTTCGTATGGCAAACTGAGGCGTTACTTCTATAGCGAAACAAATCACTAGACCCTCAATCAGCAATACAGACACATACCCTAAAAGTCGTTGAAATCTTCTGAAATTCTCCAAAGACAATCTCAGAAGATGACAAGCCCTTACCAACCATACACGAAAAATTACATATAAATATAAATTGTGAACACATAAAATGATAGAAAGAAAAGTAAGGACGACAGCGAAGTGACGTGACAGTGGACTGAAGGCCAAAGCTAGACCTTTATGAACAGAAATAAAGAATTTAAGCGCCTCAATAATCACAAGGACTTATCTGTTTTTCACTCCTGCCATTATGGGGAAAACCCTGCATCAAGATGCAAGTTGTTGTTATAGTTCCTAACGTCCCATAAACAGCTGATGTCCGGTTGATAGAAGAAAATTCGTCTCGGCCTTAATGTTTGAACAACGATTCTCGTCCCTCGTGCCACAATTGACCCGGAACAACGATTCCTGTAGAACTGTTCCACCCTGATTTTCTGATTCAGATCAGGATCGATTTTCACAGAGGTCACGATAAGTTCTACCACAGGAAACAACGCTGAAACTTTTGACCTTTGATGCAAAAATGTATCGACATTTTGACGTTAGAATGCTGACATGCGCACTCGATTTGCCAGCCTGCCTTGGATGAATTTTCTCACGTTTGACCTTCTACTGAAACTTCGATTATATTTGACTCGATTTCTTCAACCGTAGCGTCCTCGAACTTCTTAGATCGTATATGATCGATACTTGACCAAATCGTGTGACAGAAGAGATGATCACACTTCTGACACCAATTTATGTTGCAGACTTATTTTTGATAAAGTGGACCAATATTACATTTCGTTTTATGTACTGCTGATTCATCTGTCCTGTCATACACTATGTATCGATTCTGCCTTCATTAAAATAAGTCCAGTGTTCACGACTTACAATGTTTAATAAATATTCATTCTTTCAATATGGTTAAACGATAATCATATAGTTCATATTCAAGAGCACTAGATACATCAAAGCGTAGAGTGTACTATTTCTTAGACATTGTATGTCTATTACTTTGCCGTTTTAATTAACGTTCAATTATATTTCAACCAAACTGCTTGGCATAATTATTATTATTCACACAGTATTTAACTGTCCCCTTACAGTTCTATTAGGGTCTCTGCCTTATATATATATATATATATATATATATATATATATATATATATATATATATATAAACTATGTCCATATTATATTTGGCATTGCTCGCCATGCTCTAACAGCCGTTACACATTATCGTGTTTCACGAATATCGCGTTTTAATACTACCGTCGTATATAAATCCTGGACTCACTGGTCCTTATACATTGTCATTTCCATAAATCATGGACTCACTGGTCCTTATACATTATCATTTCATAAACTATTGAAAGCCCGAACACAGACGGTTATACATATAAGTTAGTGGTCATGCCACATATATCCAAACACTACTATAAGGCTCGAAAGCCACACACAGACTCTGCGTAACTAAGTCTCACGCGTCATACATCGCTACACGCGAACTATTTAGTAGGAGTGTTACATGATGCGACCATTCAAATCAAGTTCAAACCAAAATGCTCGCTGACCATGCAACAATCCTAAATAAACATACTCAACACTTTCAGATAGCAGATTCGGCAGCTTTGACATATTAGATACAGTAGAAAATACATATAACAATATCACAAAGACTATACTTAAAATAGCGAACATAATAATATCAAAAGGCAGCCAGAAACGTTTCAGCCATTTCTGGACTCCAGATCTAGAAAAGATTGTTAAAGATCGCTGACAAGCCAGAAGAAAGGTGGAAAAAGAACCCACTGGAGCCAACAAACTAATTTATAACACTCACAGCTCAGGTAAGATATCATATTAAGAAAGCAAAGAAAGAAGCATGGACAAAACATGTGGAAGCCTGGACTTAACGAATGACGGGCACAAAACATTTTTTTAAATATTTTTTTATTTTCTTCTTTTTAGTGTTATTTTTTTTTGTTGTTTTTAAATTTAAGTCAAATGATGTCTTGATGGATAAGGAAAGAAGAGCAACCCATAGCCACTAAGAACTGGAGGAAACATCTTAACAGACAACAAGAAAAAGGCAGAAACGTTTAACAAATATTGTGCAAATGTCAGCAAAACAAATCACAGAAAACAGCTAGACAAAACAACTAAGAACATTAAAAAAAACAGAATAGAGATCTGCTAAACCAAGCATTGCATTATTTGAAACTGAGTACACCATCTGTCGTGTGGTGGCAATTGGGGCACCTACGACAGTAGTTTTTGCTAGGAATAGCCTATGAGATATTATGTAAAAGGTCTCCAGAAATTGGCTCGTTAAGAAAATATAGAGACCTATCCGAGATAAAGGCAATAAGAAGAGAATGCGAATGCTTTCCACTGAACAGCGTTTTCTAGTGAATTATGGAAAGAGTTGTTTCCCCACGACCTTAGCTTCTGCTCTTAGATCCCGTAACAGAAAAAGCCCCTAACCTCATCTGAGTGTAGAAATTTACCTATATGTAAATATTTAACATCGACAGCACGAGTGATACATTAACAAACTAGATAATGATCAAACGATTATTGAGTTTATTAATTAAATATCTACACATATAGGGTTAGTAGTGGTTAGAACGTGATGATGGTAAAGACGATTCACACAAAACACACAGATGAGATATTAATATTGTAGTTAATTAAATATAAGAGTGAGCTTGTGTCAAGCAAAATGATGATGATGTGATATGATACGTGTTACCAAAATGGTGAGCACTCTACACAGTCCATGTGTCTCTAAATGCTTCACCCGGGTAGAATGGTTCACATGTATGCATAGAATGTCCCGGTAGGTATAAGTTATGTCGAGTGGGGTATCTCTAAGTCGAGAATGTTCTGATGAAAACTTTTGTCGTACTGAGAACGTTGACAATATATAGTCCTTCGCTGTTTGATAATATTTCTGTAGCGTTGATCAACAGGTAACAGTTGTCGTATGAAAAATGTCGGTTGTCTAATCTCCGAAGGGTACAGGCCAGACTGGATATCTTCACGAAATATTCTTGATATGTAGACTCAGTATCTTGAGTATGTAATCGTGATTCATAAATATACTTTGGAGTCTGCTTCATAGAATGCGCTTAAGAGTGTGTTGCACTTGGTATAAACATGAGATTCAACTTTTGAGCTCTTTAGCTTGACTTCAGATAGTACGCTTCCGATGGAGCTGAACTTGATATGAGTAATCAACTGTGAACTTTAGCTTGACTCCTGTAGTAAGCTTTCGAGTGATTTGAGCGTGATTTAAATATGTATTGAACGTGTGTGCACGTGATATAAGGTGACAAAAAATGCTGCGTCCACTTTCTTGATCGTGAGCGAGAAATATTCCTTTTTAAGTGAGGAACGAAGAATGTCCTATCGCGAATTCTGCTAGGCAAATGTCTGTTTTGATAACTTATTTCTGGTTAGACGTCAGATTCGTAGCGTATGGACTCAGACTTCTGATGGACTTCTTTCCCCTTCGCAAAATCCTTTAAGAACACAATACACTACAGGTATGAAATATTTTATCCACACTGAATTAATTGCAAGCTATGCTTTAGGGATTTTTCTATACACCACAATGTTAAAAAACTGGACTCATCTCTCTAGCGAGCTGCGCGGTATAGTATATCTATAAAAGACAAATGTGGTTTCCTTGGACCGGTGACGTACAACTCCGCCAATACAACCAATAGCTAAGAGTCCCTCTAGTTGCTCAGTCCCAGGATCTCTCTTGTCCCCTGTCAGTCCAAAAGTGGGTGAGGCCATTCGCGACCAACTTTCGTTGCCGGGCTTGCCTGACAAACAGGTGTTGAGATAATTGGCTGGTCAATGCAAAAATGTCCCCCGCCTTCCAACTGTCGTATCGCTCACTGGCGGTGGCCTTTGTTCCCTCGGTCCATTGTCGCTTGTTTCTTTGTCGTGCCGGGCTTATTGTCTTCCATCTGGAAGCAAAGGTTTTTATTCTTCGTCGAGGCCCTTTGATATCACACTCCTGGAGTTCATTGTTTGCGTGGCTATTGTATCGTGCGTGATGGTGACCGTGTTGTGTTTAAACAACGGCTTAGCCTAATCTTTTGTGTCAGCCGCGCCATCCTCAAAGTTAACAATAATCCAAAGAAATCGTACCATGCACAGGTGTTTGATTTTGATGAAACCATATGTGTTTCACCAAATTTATCACGAAGCAATGTGGACTTCAAAAGATAATGCAAGATTTAATGAAATCACGAGTAATAAAGATTACAGTTTACAGTCCAGTCGTGATTAAAAAGATACTAGAAAACGACGAAAGAGCCAACGTGGAATGGAAGAGCACAAATGTGGGAAAAAAATAAAATTAGAGAGATGTAGGAAAAGATAGAGCGATACGGCTTTGGCGCTCGTTTATCACACCATCCACGAAATGAATAGCGCACTACAAAAATTAAAGACCAAGAAAGCTCCAGAGCTAGAAAAAATTACCAATGAAATGGTACTAAACCTAGACCCAGTTGCAAAGTTAGTACTCTTAAACTTCATTAACAGAACATGGAAAGAAAACACACTCCCTACAGCTTAGTTGACTGCAAATATTAAACCAATTCTAAAGAAAATCTAGCCAGCTGAAGAACTTGGAAGTTACAGATCAGTCTCAGTGACCTCAGAAATTGGACAACATGGAGAGAAAATGGTTAATCCCAGGCTTTGCTGGTGGCTGGAAAGTCATTAATGATAGTCAGGCAAGCTTCAGAAAAGGTTGCAGAATAGACGACCAACTCTTTCATGTTTGTTATACAAAAAAACCTTAGATGCGTTCCAATAGGGTGTCACGGGATTGCCTCCCCTTGCTTTGCAGAAAGTGGTCCACTAATGGTCACAACGCAAGCGTATCTAAGAAGTAGGTCGTCCAAGGTATCTATCTTCTTGCAAGATTACTCTTGGCAAAGATGTAGATAGAAGATGAATGGCGCTTCTACCTTAGGGGAGACTTCACAAGATATTCCCAGAAGTCAAGAACAAACGCTGCTTAAGGGCTGAGCAAATTTGTTAACTTATTATCTGGTCCGTCGCCTTTTGTGAAGGGTTTATGCAATGATTCTGGCCCGTTCAAGCCCCCAGTTGGAGTAATCCAACGAATGCCATCTTATAAGTAATGGCTCTATATATATATATATATGTATATATATATATATATATATATATATATATATATATATATATATATATATATATATATATATATATATAAAGAAAGACTGCCTCATACGTTTGCTTTTGTACATATAAACTGAATCAACAAATAATGTTTAGTGTAAAATAACATACAACAAATTTAATAGTCAATTAGTTCAACAAGTTAAAATAAGGATTAAATGGGGTGAAAGTTATATTAAATTTTTCCTCATTGAGGTTTTTGTAGGGTGTTAATAATGTCCGTATATTTTGCTGTAACCTTGTTACACACAACTTAGCTCCAGATGAGTCCTGCAGCTGTGGTTTCCGTCACTTCTTTTTAATGATGAGTACACTTCTCCACATAACTCGTCCACTGTAGGTGATAGGTGGTGATACTCTTCTCTCACACTAGTGGCTTAGGAACTTCAGCACTTAAGTCTGCTGTCTTGTAACCACGAACTGTGACAAATAGACAGAAACAAATGCCTTCTGTTCTCCGCAAATTAACAGGCACATTGTCATGCGCTCCACCCACCAATGTTAACCTCTCAGAAGAATTAAATTCCCGAGCACACAATGTAACTCAGGGAATATGATGAAAATTCACAAAATATCCTTCTGGGAGTCAACTAGGAAATTGCGTCTGGAGTGCGTGAATAATGATCTGCCTGAATTACAATTAACAAAGGTACATAATTCTCACAAGATAATATGTTACACTTTATGCACATGTGATGTAATAATCACTCATCACTGCTCCAGTCGGAGTCTGGGGGTCGCTCTGCTGTCAGGTTTCCCGCACGACTAGTCAGAAACAATCACCAGCTCTTGCTGTAGTGGTTCATGGATATACTATTTCCATATATTGAGGTTGCCAGCCTCATATATATATATATATATATATATATATATATATATATATATATATATATATATATATAAATATAAATATAAATATATAAATATATATATATATATATATATATATATTTATATATTTATATTTATATTTATATTTATATTTATATTTATATTTATATTTATATTTATATATATATATATATATATATATATATATATATATATATATATATATATATATATATATATATATATATATATATATATATATATATATATCCACTTAGCAAAAAACCTGTAAAATTTACTTTAGTAAATAATTTATTTACACTTACCCCAACATTTTGGGAATGCACACTTCTCCTGGCACAGATTTAGAATGGACACAGCTCTGTATTAGAGCTTCGAGATCACTTAGGTCTGGAAATATAAGTTAATTCCTCTGACGGCTGGTGTTCTGCAAATTCCTGGCCTGGGAAAACTATTTGTATAATTCCTCTTATTACTTGGTCTGGAAAATATGAGTTAATTCCTTTGACGGCTGGTGTTCTGCGAATTCCTGGTCTGGGAAAACTGTTTGTATAATTCCTCTTATGACTGGGTCTGGGAAATATAAGTTAATTCCTCTGACGGCTGGTGTTCTAGGAATTCTGCCTGGGAAAACTTTTGTTAAAATTCCTCTCTGACTCCCTGTGATAAAATTCCCACGTTTCCAGTTATGTATTAAAATTTACTTGTAAATTCCAAAGTTGCCCAATACTCGATCTGGTACTTATAGTTGTGGAATTATAAGTCCTATCCTCTTTCCTCTGGCTTGTAGGAAGTGTTTAGTTGACGCTGCGATGCAGTCTCTGCTGTTCTGTCTGATTTCTACAGTATATCTCGCAATCCTTAGTTTCAAATCCCAGCTGTGTTTCCGCCGAATGTTCCATTGTAGATTCTGGCGAACCAATCAAATCTATCCAGCACTGTTTGGGTGGGGAAGTTTATCATTACTCATCCCACGCGTATTTGAAAATATTAAATTCAATATACACGGGTGGCCTCTTACAACAGTGATGTCATATCGTTACATAAGACTTCCGGTGCACCTCTGTCTATAAAAATATTGTGACCGTGTGTTCCTGGCGTAATGTCTTCCACCCAGATGTCTATCCCGACAGATTATCTAATTATCCCTTTTATCTGCATGCCTCCGCCAGACAGATATCTGGTCAGACAGTGTTGTCTTCTTTCATTGTACGCACAATACAAGCTTGTGTCAACACGATCAACAGCTGTCCAATGGGGTCAAATATTTGACCGACACGTTTCCACAGGTGGTCAGACGGATTATGCGATAAAATACTATCGCCGGCCGGGTCACCAAACCTGGCGGAGCGTACCAACTGTCTGGGAGTGAAGTGTGAAACAACAAGATACAAATTACTCCCGTAGCAAATAATGCCATAGGGGAGTTGCGCGTTAGAGACTTCACCATGCTATGTCCAACATAGAGCAAAATAGGGAAAATAACGAATGAAAAGGCATGATTTATGCCAAATAAAAGCGATGTGAGAAAAATAAAGAAAAAAGAAAGGATATTGCTGGAGGGCTGAAGGTGTGAGAGATCACACAAACGAGCATGTTCAGACGTTTGTCACAGAGGGTAAACACACAACAGCTGTATTCATTAATCTGCAGCAAGCATACGACACAACATGGAGAAAGGGGCTCTTCGCCAAAATTACAAAAATGGGCATACATGGAAAAATGTATCTTTGGATTAAAGCCTTCATAAGTAACAAAACAATACAAACAACAGTAGAAGGCACTAAACCATCCCAGAAAACACTAGAGGAGTTATTGCCGCAAGGGTCAGCACTAAGTTGCACCCTCTTCCTTATCTTCATAAATGACCTTCCTCCCTTCTCGAAAACACTGTGTGCAGATGGCCTGCTCATTTGGACAGTAGAGAAATACAAAAACTGGTGCAAGCAAAACTAAACAGAGCCCTAGCCACATTAGCTGTGTATTGGAGGCTCTGGAAATTAAAAATAAACACCCCAGAAAACCGTATACACAATTTTCACCAAGAGCATCAAGGAAAGCAAGAAGGTGTACCAACTAAAGCTCGATGGACAGCTACTGTTCAGAGAAAAAAATCCAGCTTACTTAGGAGTGGTGCTTGACAGACAGCTACTCCTCAATACCTTCATGCACAAAATGAAAGATAAGGTCAGTAGACGCCTGAACCTTGTTAAACATCTTGCAAGCACTAGCTGGGGAGCAGACAAAGGAAATCTCAGACAGCTGTACCTGGGATATGTCAGATCAGTCATGGATAACAACCTATTTCTGCAGTCGGCAATGAGCAAAACCACACAAGTAGAGTTGGACAAAGTCCAAAACCAAGCTGTAAGGTTCATATGTGGGGGAATGAGAACCACATCAACAGCTGCTTGTGAAATTGATGCAGACATAGAACCAATGAACCTACGACGTACGCGTACTGTTCTGGAAGCTACAGAGCGCTGTAGAAGAATGAGAGAAGACCATCCAAAAAAACAACTGGTTGAAAACTGGAAGCCTATTAGCAGCTAAAACAAAAATCACTACTACAAGTAGTAACAACTATAGCAGAACAACACCACCTCCCACAGACACGAGAAATAATTGAACAATACCCAGTCATTTATCCTGGAAAGGAATTAAAACTTCCAGTAATAAAAACCACACTCATGTATAGTATACTAACAAGAGACACAAACCAAACAATTCTTAAAACAGCTAGAGACTATAGACAGCTATCCTAGCACTGCAATACATCCATACACAGATGGCTCAGCATTCAAGGCACCATTAACACTGCACTTGGAGCGCATGTGAAATACGCAAATGACAGCACACTAGAAATATATGAACCGTGCGGAGAATTCTGTACTAATTACCAATCAGAGATTACAGCAATAAACACCACACTCACAGCAATAGACAGCCAATTCAAACAAGAAATCCATATGCCCTCACATATATTAATAATCTTCATTGATTCAAAATCAACACTTCAGGCTTTAGAAGATACCTTCAAACTGAAAATAAAGAAATAATACAGCTGGCCGAAACAGTTGACAACCTGCTAACAAAATACTACATCAGAGTCACTCTCCAGTGGATACCAGGGCACACAGACATACCAGACATCGATAAAGCAGACAGATTAGCAAAACTAGGAGCAAGCATGGTTCAAACAAACACTCCAGCAAACATGCAGACAGTTAAACGAATACTCCAAAACAACTTCAAAGAGTAGTGGCTGAACCAATGGGCAAAAGGGTCTACTGGACGTGCTTTGTTGCCACGGATTGACTGACAATTTTATTTTCCCAACACGTCCCATTTTTCTTTTAATGTTTCTGGTTTCCTCGATTTTTTTGCACTTTCGGTTTCTTTTCCTTCTGATTTTACCTACGTAGCCCATTATTCCCCTCTCAGACCCCACCCCGCGGTTTTATTTCGTTCTGGCCTTCATTATAAATTCACCACTTGGTCAGTAGTGGTCAGCTTACGATAATATTATCTAAGCTGCACCTGGTTTTTGTCTGACTAGCTTTTAGCTCGTAACAGCGTTTGATCACGAGCGAGAAATAGTTTCTTTAAAGAAGCGAACCGCTATCCTACTGAAGTTGGTAGCGGGAGCAAAGGTGAGGCAACCCATTGAGGGCTGTGTATCAGCTTTCATCTCCGATTCAGGGGAGACAAACTCACGTTCGTTTTGAGATGTTTGTTGTGGCCCTTGATCGCGGCAGTTAGCTCTAGAATAATATTATGTCTTATCTACTAAACTTTCTCGCGGTTGGTGTCTTCTGATGTAGACTCTAGAATAACATTTGTCTTACTCATGATTACGTTATACGCCGAACATCTGTGGAAACATGCGATGCCAGGTGGCATCTTGTAGACTCTTGTAGTCTCTTGTAGACTATAAATCTAGATAGTTTTACTCAGTCAAGCACACTCGTAAATTTTTCCTGCCGTACATGACCCAATGAGACAAAGGCAGGTGTGGTCACAAAACTAGATTGTGTTGCCTATTCTCGTCATCTCGGGGTAAGTTGACATCTGTTGTAATATATATAATTCATGTTAGCTTTTATATATAACTGATAGTAGTGTGACTTGAATTATTTTAGGTGATTTCTCTCCGGTAATTAATTCTGTGATAATGTAGCGCCGTCACCGCATAAGTTAACTGGTGCTTAAGCTGTTAGGTGTCTCCTGGTGTTATTGTTTACAATGGGTTAATGGTAAACTTATGCTAACAGATACTTACTAGGCGAAGAACCTCATAGTCCGTTCAGTGCTTAACATGGGTTAAAGAATAAGTTAAAACGCTACCATTACTTTAATAACGTTATTGTAATTTTATTGTTTGCTTGATGTAAAGGGTGTTTGTTTTTGGTCTCCCAGTTCCAGGGTACCCCACTGCTACTGCGGGATTCCAGTCAGGCGAAAAACGTAACATTCTCATCGATCTCACGGTTCCTGAAAGCAATTAGCACCATGAGTTGTCATCTATACCTGAAGTACAACCTTTTTCGACGCCCATCCCTCTAATGGGAAATGAGCTCACGCAGTATATAACGAGCCATAGCAAATCTGAAATCGAATTTGTCAGTAGTGGTTTCCTACTCGCCTCTTGATCATAAGTCAGAGCATAGTGGCTTCCAGCATATCGATCAGCACAGCGTCTTCAGCAGAATTGAAAGCACCATACTGTGTGCTTAAACGGAGCGCTCAGTCACAAATAAAGTTCAAACCAGCCAAACTGGATTTAAAACATCAAGTACACAGGCCTAATTTCACGCGCTGGATAATAGCGCAGTGGACTGTTTTTCCTAAATTGACCTCGTCTTGTGTGTGTTTCTGGTCATTCATAACCCCCCGCACGTATTAGCGGTCAGCCGAAAATAGCCAGAGTAATCTACAGCATATCTTGTTGCTAGTGTGTGACCAACGGTGCATGGATAGTGCCTACAGTGCATTTATAGTGTAATTCATCACATGTAGGAGGATATAACTATAAAGACACTAACTGGAGTTAATGAATTTGGTTCCACAGAAGCGGACTGATTAGGAACTCTGTTCATTTATTTGTCGATGTTCTACAGGAGGATTTTTTGGTGTTGGTGGATTGTTTGTTCGTTGGTGTTTGATTGGATATTTGTTAACTTGATGTGAATATTGATGCCTTTCTTATGCTGTTGTGCTGCTATACTTATTTCATATATTTTCTTCCTTCAAGAACCTTTAATAAATTTTACTCATTTATTAACGCGCTGTTCACGACCCTTCATCCATACTTAATATTGCAGCTCTTACTATTGTCTCTATTTGACCAGAGAAAGGAGAGAGAGCGGGTGGTTCTTAACCCCATCTCTATCAAAATCACAATTTCAATCAATGTGCACACCGTTTTCACTTTTGTCATCGTCGCTAGATCTATCAGTCAATTGTTGAAACACGTTTCTATCCTATTCAGCCGTTAGACGAGATGTACACGCATTTTTTGTAGTCCTATCACTAGTTGCCGCGGTAAACAGTTTTACACGATTTGGTAACTAACCCAAAACGCTGAAAAATATGAACATAATATCAATTTTCCAGTGTTCTACAACAACCATGCTTTGAGAATTTGTTTTCCGGTGGCAACTTAAATCTCGAACCAGATCAGAGAGTGTTTCATTACATTTTTAATTCGTTTTATTACTAAAATTAGATTGGCGCTCTGAGCGGCTTGCGGTCCGAATGTGATTATTTTGTGAGCCGCTGACAGCAGCTTGCGGTAGTTAATGTGTTAAGACTATATGTGTGTTGGGGCTTGGAAAGAGAGATAGCTTTAATGAATCCTCTTCCAGGTGTATCTCAAGTTCACCCTATTTTACACATTATCTGTGTGTTGTCTATAATTTTGTCAGTCAAATCTCATTGTCAATTTCACAAAAATTGTCTGACTCGACAAATACTCTAAAACATTAACTCAACCACGACACTTGTATAAAGAAATGGCCCATCCCAACAAAAATGACAAAATTAATAACCTATGACGTAAGGAGTAGAGCACAATCTTCCAACTAAGAACAGAACATATCAGACTCAACAAGCACTTAAACAAATTAAACCCCACACATGAACCTAATTGCCGCAACTGTACCCACCCGTATGAGACAGATCAGCATGTGCTGCTCACTTGCCCAGGACTCTGCACAGAAAGACGACAGCTATTGCCCAACAGCCACAAACACTCTATCCAGCACCACTCAACAACTGCAGAACACATGCAAATTCTTCAGCTTGGCATTGACTGCTAATGAGCAACGAGCTCAGCAGCTCTAGTTAATCAACAACAACAACAACTCCCTCTATCTTGCCCTGATCATTTAACAAAACGGATAGCCATGTAAAACTATCAGCCATTTTCGTCAGTGTGTGTCGTATCCAGAGTCAGCGACTTTTCATCAACATGTTTCCCACTTTTCCCACCAGTTCTGCACATCTGATATTGTCACATTATTGTTATCCCTCTTTGCTGTGCAGTTACTAATGTATGAAAGTCTGTAACGTCTTGGTTGTTTTTATTATTCTCGGAGTTTCAGGATCATTCAGTAGGACATCCTTGACATATTAGTCGAAGATTTGTGTTTCTGTGCAGATTTGATTTCTTTTTATTTCTATATATTTCTCAATGGTATCAAATCACCTCTTGAAATTATGTTAATATCACTGTCTCTTCATCAAACTTTATTTTGATTGTCAAGATATATTTCTGAGTTCGCATCTTGTAGATATGTTTCTGCAAGTGTGATCTTGCTATCATTTACGGCATGTGTTGTCAAAATCGTAGTCTTGTCCCTGTGTATTTTTAGACCTAATTGCAACACTATATCATCCAGTAGAATATTTGTCTTGCGTCTGATTTACCGATCTGTGCCAGACGGAAGAGACGTTACCATCGACAAAATCAAGATCTTCAAGTAATTTTTTTTTACATTATTCTTCTTCTACTGCCTCGTTCGTCCTGAAAAGGACGTTGGTTGCGTTGTGTCCGTTTACAGCATCAATATTTGCGATATTTGCGCCTTTCGGCCGACACATCCGACTTCAGCACGGCATTTTTGGGACCGGGTTTGCCTTCCCTTTTCGATCCCTACTCTCTCAGCCAGACTGCAGTGATGCAGTCTGTTTCCAGGACCACCACTTGGATGTGGAGTATGGTCTTGCTCAGCTCTGGTTCGTTGACCCTGACGCAAGCAGTCAAGCTATGGATCGCTGACTGCATTCATCCCCTTTGCTGCTCTTCGGTCCCTTTTTAGATTCAACCAATACCATTTCTTTTCGCTGGTGTCGCTGTTTTCAAAATCGATTATTTAGCGTGTCTGATGAGAAACAGTTACTGTCAAGCAACATCTCTCCTGCACTCCAGTTCTTATCTCATTGGGTTATCTAAGAAGTCCTTGAAGAAGACTTCTGCAATTCATGTTTTCACTTTTTGCGTGTGTGGTCTCTTTGTTTAATGAACCTCAGGGGGACTCCATAATGCCTCATCGGTTTCCACATTGATTCTCTGTCTGAACTAGGGGTCGGCAACCGGTCGCTCTTGATCAGTTGGTAGTTTCAGGTGATTATTTGGTAGATCTCTTGATGGCGCAATAGGGAAAATAATTTTTTTACTTAGGTAAATTGTTGACTTGTCTTAACTTGTTGTATTTGATCCACCATCACCGAGTGCCAGCTCTTGGTGAATTCCGGGCTATCTCTTTCAATTCGGCACTTACAAGGGTGGTGCATACATATTTAAAGATACTTTCACAACATCCCCAGTAAAATCCCACAATCTAATTATTAAAATTCGATTTATTCCTGCATTGCCCACAAAAGGAAGTGATAATTTGTTAACAGTAAAGTTAACATTCAGAAACATTTAGCTTGAAATTTCTACCAGGCGTCCATAGAATTGTAGGAAGCAGATCGTCGGGCAGCGCTAACAGTTACATTAAGGCTGTACTCATTCTAAGTTCTAAATACTCGAAACATAGATGGTTTTATCTAGGAATATCTTTAGAGAACTCAGTGGTTCTAAAGTGGATCACCACAGGTACAATAAATATGCACAACTTGTGACTGTGGTGTAATAGATATTTTGGAGGAATTCCCAGAGAGTTGTCACGGAATCGCCTCTCCTGTTCTCTGCAGTTAGTGATCCACCTGTGGCCAACACTTAAGAGTATCTAATATGGGTCTTCAAAGGTGTCTACCTTCGCACAGGATTACTCTTGGCAGAAAAATGCTGCTTAGGGCAAAGCACTATTCTTCACTTTTGTGAAGAATTAAACAATGATTAATTTCAGCACTGATTTACTCAATGGAATTCTTCTTATTATGGTACATCTATAAGGAAGCTGAAGTTCTTTGGTCATATAAAAAGACATAATAGTCGGGAAAAATTGGTAATGGAAGGCATAGTCCCTGGAAAAAGGGGAAGGGGACGACCTAGACGACGGTGGATCCAGGACATCACAGATAGTCTGAACATGTCTTTGGAAGATGCAGGTCGACTTGCCCAGGATCATGATGCGTTCAGAGCAGCCATAATGGAGACAACGTTTTGGAGAGAATACGTCACATAATGATGATGATGGTATAGCTCTGTTTACAGTGTATTTAGTAAATTGGCTGACACATACAAGTATAGCACATTCAAAATGATTTAAATCAACGTTAAATTTATATATTTACAACTAACAAATTTAATAATCACTTAGATTTTAACAGATTTAAAAAAAAAAAAGAATAATTAATTATCGTTGAAGGACCGTTTAAATGGAAGTAATTTTGTGGCATGTACCAGGTAACATAATTTGGTTTTTACCGCTTTGGTAAAAAAAAAAAATAAGCTGGTGGTCAACTACGAAATCTATTTGTAATTATAATAACAACCTAAGATCCAAACATTCTCTGGGAGAAATATAAATACAGCTTGAGTGAAGATATTCTTAGACAAGCACGTAGAGATAATATGACTATGGATTTAAATTACTCTTCTGTAATTTTTAACCAAGCACTTATATTGCTAGAAGATAATTGTATATCCATGAATGGCAGACCTATTCAACAACTGGGTCTAGAAGCGCCTGCACGAACTGTTTCTGCAATACTTGATAGGGACATTTTGCGGGAAACAAACTATGACATTGATCAGTTGGGAAGATTTGTTAAAAACAATGAACCGCTTGTGGCGAAATGGCTGTTACTCCCTATTTTCCAACCCACCCCTTCTTTTTTTCCTCTTAGTTTTCTAGAGTCACTGGCTCTCTGTATTTCGTTCTTTACATGTAGTTCTTCGGGGCAGTAACCCCCATTATTACTCGGTCAGACACCCACCCCGCAGAGTGGCTGGGTTCTTTTGATTTCGTGTTCATGAGGCCAACAACAATTGACATAAGGATGCGTAAGAGTATCTGGCATCGATTCACAGGAGGGATTCTTCGCCGCTCGTAAACATGGTTGAACACGAGCTGTAATCCTTTTCTGCTTTCGTTTGAAACACCGATTCATTGTCCACGTGAGTACCCCTCTTGCATTTCTGTAGGGGCGGCTTGGTCTTTTGAGTGCAGTTTCTTCCAGAAAACCTATCTCAGTAGTAATGTCGAATGACATCACGTCACGTAGAAACTTGGGCGGTCATTGTGTCTGGGTCTTTGACAAACGGAGACGGTCATCGTTTTCATGTTTCCTAGAGCTCCTATTATGTTAGTCTTACGATGGTTCTAGAGGCACGTGGTGCGCAGGTGGTGTTGTTTTCGATTTTAGCATCGACGGCCATCAACCCGTTACGCAAAATCTTTTGGTAGTTGCGTTTTTTAGAGAAAGTTCTGGTCCAGTATTACGTGTCTTTGTCTGTTGCTCTGTGCACGTGTTCACGTCTGGTTGAACATCTGCGACTGTAGTTGATAGTATAAAAGAGCTCCTTGTCTGATTGTAAATTGCTTCAGTCTTGGAAATTCTTGCCGGGGAAATAGCAACATAAGACAGTTTGCCCGCTTGTGAGTTCAGTGGGATATTCTGACCTTTGTTCGCATACGTCGGCCTTCTCCGGCAATCAACTGAGCCATAGGTTGGACTTCGTCTTCTAATTATATGAAGACTTTGCTTCTATGAAGACTTTGCGTCTATGAAGACTTCGCGCCTGTGAAGACTTCGCTTCTATGGAGACTTTGCCTTCAGAGGAAGGTTGCTCCAGTCAACGACCGATTTACAGCTTGGTTACACGTAGATATAGGCGCGCCCAGTTCATCACCCTATTACGGGTCATCGGTGTTTTTCCCGTGCTTTGGAAATAGCACTTCTTCGGAAAATCAATTAGCAAGAGGAGCGCCCTGCTCCTGTGGCTTCATGGTTCATAAAGCCACCTCGTTCATTCTTGTTTTGAGGGCTGCAATAAAGCAGTGGGCCCAATCAAGATGTGGATTAGTTTTCAGCATATAAATTATTTGAATATTTCACCCCGCAACTGCCCGGATTTACAGCATGGGTGCATTTCTTCCAAGGATTTGTTAGCCATTACACTGGAGAAGAGAGGGCATCATATCTTCAATGGCCAGCAGTGATCCCTGTGGAGTAAAGCATGCGTGCCAACGAAGAGGGAGTTGGGGAACAGAGTGCACTCGGAACTAACAGCTGGGGAGGGAAGTTTTGGTTGTTTCCTTGTGTAACGGTGCGCTGGCCTCTTAGTGTAGTTCGTGAGCAAAGTCGCTGACAGGGACAAGTCAGCAGGCTTTGCGTGTAGGCATAACTGGGACTGGTGTGTATTCAAGGTTCTTTTTCCAACCACGGATTATTAGATTTAAAGTACTGCCCCATACTTGACGGAGCGGGAAACCTGGGTTTGGTTTTCCCTGTGGTAGTCCATAGTTTTTTTAAATACTACCTGTCTCTGGAGTGTTTATAATTTTGGTGTCTCGTTCTTAGAGACCTGCATTGTAATTTTATTCCATCTGTATTTTATGCCGCCCAATGGGCTGATCACCCGCTGGCTTGTCACACCGATTACGGAAACAACGGCAGATGGATCTATTTGTTGTTGCCCTAAAGACGCCGCTAGGCGTGATGGGAAATTACAACAGAGAAAATCAATCTGCTGTTGCCCTTAAGACGCCACAAGGCGTGATTGCCTCTGACTGCTTGGTCGGTCTTTGGCTAAGGACGGAAGAAGAAGAAGAAGAAGAAGAAGAAGAAGTATTTTATGCCGTGATTGATATTTGTGTTATTCTTTTTCTACCAGCTATTTATCAGTTGTGTTAATAAAAGATATATATATATATATATATATATATATATATATATATATATATATATATATATATATATATATATATATATATATATATATATATATATATATATATATATATATATATATATATGTGACAGGGGCGCTAGGGGTACCTCACACCCAAGACCCGTGCACCAAGAAAATTTATAAAGGATCGTTTGACAGGGGTTGCAATTATTGGTTGCTTGCAACCCTCTCAGCAGCAGACTTAACAATTCAAGCAACCAAAAGCGTTATGCAGATCAACATTTAATTCTACCGAACAGAACCGAACACCAAACAACCAATCCAACAAACAATCAAACGAACAATCAAACGAACACCCAGTCAGTGTTCATAGACTGTCTGAAAAATAATAAATAAAAAAACGTCTAAGTGAACATCAATAGCATGGATAATAACACTTACCATACAGAAAACATGCGCCCACCTGATATCATCAACTATCTCACACACTCATGCGTGTCGTCCAATGCGACTAGTATGGTGTTGTGCATGAGGCTGGCAATCGCACCGGGTAACATAGGTTGCTACCGAAACCACTACTGCAAGAGCATCTGAATGCTAAATGCTGAGGCAAACCACACCGGTGGACCCATGCTCCCTCAGGAGCGGAGAAGAGAAATACACATCTCCACGTACGCCCACGTGCTCTCACAAACCATGTTCACATAACAATAATAATCAACTGGACATAAAATAATATTCTTCAATACATGTACAACAAATAATCTCAATAATGAGAATTAACTACTACCTCTCAACCGACCCACATCAATACTCGTTCCCGCACTCTGAACATGTCGTAAGTGACGACTGGTGCGCCTGGCCACAAACGTGTCATATGTGACCCCTGACGAGATTGGGAACTCATCACATGAAACACATTATTACAGGAACAACCACGGTAACAGCATAAAAATGCTTCTGTTGACTTGTGGTGGACACCAGCCGCATTGGTGTTTCCATGCTCCACCGGGAGCGAACAGAGAAACACCTGTCCCAACTTGCCTTACGCACCAGAAATCTAAATGACTATTCTCCCTTCTAAGTAACCACTAAAGATAAACAGTAGAATAATCAATAATCGTGAAATACACTTAATTACTTTTACATTAAAGGATAAAATAAAATTACTCTTACATTAAAGAATAATATTCTTGGCTTTAACCAAAAACTGGAACTAAATACACCGCGTGTCGCTCGGCATAACATATTATAGGTTTAACACGCGGAGCGTGTTTGCTCAGACTCGCTATCACCGCCTTTTATCACCACGAGGTTGCTATCTTGCGATTGTTAATCTTATCTAAATTTCGCAGTGAAATAGCCTCACACTATGTCTGCCTTTCTGAAGAATGAAATAATCGCTCTTAAACTTTCACATCTATCTATCTATCTATCTATCTATTTATTCCATTAAACATTAAAATAGCCACATCGATATAATTTCAGAATCCTAGAAAACTAATGCTAATTTAAATTAACTCACGTGCTCAAGGCATTTACAGCTTGGCTCTTGTGTGTCTTCTTCGTCTGTTCTCACTGGGCGGCTGTCTCAACAATCCCAGTTTCGCCGCTTGCTACCCCTTTTATAGGCCCTGGCCTAACCACTCAATTTACTGCGCGCTACGCGTATTAATCTACGCCACACAGATTACACACGCGATTATTGCTCCAGAATGCATGAAAACACAGATATACACAACTAGAGCAAAAACACTACTAATATGTAGGCTTATTATGGCCTTGTAATAAATCTGCTTGAAGATAACGTGATCAAAAGGCACTAAACCACATAGACAACATGACTGCCCAGATGGGGCCATCGCCGAGAACGACAGACCTCAAGATGGCGCTGTCACATATTCCCCGCCTGATTTTGTTGTCGTCCCGACAACTGCACTAAATCAGGCGCTTCAGTCGTATTCTCCAAATCTGGAGGATCACCTTTTCCTTCACTTCGTCTCAGGTCATTGCTGGTTACTCTAATGCTCGGACTCGCTCTGTCCATTCGTTGGATGATATATGGACCCCCTGTCATTGTGGGAGCACGAACTACAACGTACTCGTCTTCTGACCACATATCACGAATCTCGGATCTCTCAGCGTCGTGCATTCTCTTCTTCACCAATTCTCCGACCTGTAGTGGAGTAGAACACGACAGCTTGTCACATCTCTCTTTCCGGACTGCTGCAAAACTCTGCAACGGTGGCTCTGCTCTTACGTGCGCCCCTCGTAGCCTGAAAACGTGTCCTTCAACGAGTTTTAGATGAGTCTCCTCCTCTAAATGCCGACCACTTTTCCTGGCGCCCTTATGGTGACAGTTGCCACGGCCATCTCTTGGCTTGCACTGTGACGGCAATGTAGATGTGTTGGTACGCTTAGAGAGGACGCTCTTTGATGGGCAAACCGATATCAAATGGTCCGGGGACCTACAATGGAAACATCGCTTAGGAAGCGGGCCCTGGGGACACTTGGCTGCCATGTGGTTCGAAAGGTCTCCACAGTTGAAGCATCTTATTTTCCTAGGCTTCCTTGGTGCCCTGGGTCGCCTCCTGCTACCCTTACATCCCTGGCCGCCTTTGACTTTCTTCCCTGCAATAAGCGCCTCACACTCCGGTCGACCACCAACCATCTTTATCTTTGAGCCATTCTGCTCCCCTTCTGTAACCTGACTCCCAGCCGCAGAGGGGTCTAGTTTAACGCCTGTGGACATCGATTCTGTACGTGGCCTAGTTCTCTGCATCTAAAACAACGAACTGTCCTGGTACGTCTCCCCTGCTCCTGAGACATCGCATCAATTTTAGCCTTTAATTGAGCCACCTGTGCTCTCAGCCACTCTACTTCTGCGTTTAATGCATGCGTATCTGACACAGTCTCTGTTCTTGCCACTTCAACACTGGCAACACCAGCCCCCGAAGTTGCTTCGACACTGGCAACACCAGCCACAGAAGTGGGCTCAGTCTCCAAAAACCGTAGGGCATAGTCCCTCACCGACGTGAACGATGCTGTTGGCTCCTTGATGATCATTTCCTTTGCAAGCTTTCTTACTAGGTCATCTCTCAGACAAGCAGCAAACTGGTCACGAAGAAAGGATGGCGCCAAAGGAGTGACGTTGTTCTGCTTTTGTGCCCTTACAACACTTTCAAACACCTCGTGAATGCGATGGGAGAATCCCCAAAGAGACTCCCTTGCACCTTGCCGGGTAGAGTAGAACGCGGCCATTACTTCTGGGATGCTCCGACGCTCCCCATACACCCTAAGAATGGAATGTAGCATCGATTCTGGGTCATCATCATCAGCCTGAATCCTCAGCTCCCTACGGACACTTGGGGTCACACTGTCAAGAATAACATCTGCCTGGTCCTCTGTACTCATCATCCCTACTCTCCAGGCAGCTCTCACCTCTCTGACATATTCCTCAGCCGTAGGACCCGTGCGCTCCCCAAAGCACCGCACTCTCTTGTGAGTAGGTACCACGATGTACTGTACTCGTTCTGGTTGACGATCCAGCCCTACTACAGGGTCATCCACCTCAGCCACATCTTCGTTATCAGTTCTACTAGCAGCACGTGTGTTGCGTGCCGCCATCTTGTTGCTAGTAGAGTTGACTAGAAATCTTGACAAACTGGATGATCCCGTCCCTTGCCTTGCACTGAACTGGGTGTTCTACTGTTTCGGCTGTTGCTGCTCTGATTGCTGAAGAGTTGCTTCACTGCGTGCTGTCTGTCAATCCTGTCGACGACGCCACTTGTGACAGGGGCGCTAGGGGTACCTCACACCCCAATACCCGTGCACTAAGAAAATTTATAAAGGATCGTTTGACAGGGGTTGCAATTATTGGTTGCTTGCAACCCTCTCAGCAGCAGACTTAACAATTCAAGCAACCAAAAGCGTTATGCAGATCAACATTTAATTCTACCGAACAGAACCGAACACCAAACAACCAATCCAACAAACAATCAAACGAACAATCAAACGAACACCCAGTCAGTGTTCATAGACTGTCTGAAAAATAATAAATAAAACAACGTCTAAGTGAACATCAATAGCATGGATAATAACACTTACCATACAGAAAACATGCGCCCACCTGATATCATCAACTATCTCACACACTCATGCGTGTCGTCCAATGCGACTAGTATGGTGTT